>SHCU01000076.1:221319-242988 GCA_004307685.1 Ceratina australensis
AAGTGGTTTAGGGGAACACATATTTAGATTCTGACAAGAAGAAAGTTCCATCTGCATTTTATAGCGTTTGCTGCACTTCTTCGAGATCGAATCGAATAAACCAAGTTTATGTAAACGAGGCTTGACCATTTCCCGTTGGACGTCCAATCTGAAAATGTATGCTTCTCCTTTCCCGATTGTAAATGGTTCTGTGCACCGGTCTGTTCAGAGGGAAAGCACAACACTGAAAATCCGTTGAGTTAAAGATTATACACTTGAATAACAAAAGTTCTTGATCGAAGTCCATTAGCTATGAAAGAGTCTGAGGAATCGAAGCGATCCGTAGAACTAAAACGAATTCAAAATCCTATTCATGAATTTCAAGGTAGAAAAATAATTCAACCTTTATTGTAGCTCGGTACGAAAAGCAAACGGCTCAGATATGTAAATGCAGCACGGATGATTAAATTTTATGGAGGATAGCCTCTAAACAATGTTACGCGAACAAGCCGTTTCTTCTTTCATCTTCCTGCACTCGTTATACGTATTTCTTTTTGAAAATCTTCGCTTCACAAAAATTTCACGGTCCCCGTATCGCAACACACTTGCACGTCTCGCCGGGAAATAGAGTTCCCACCGAAGAGGCATTCATTTTCCACTCCTTGGTACACGTAGCTCGCGTGAGAAACCACCTTTAATATCTCAGACTAGTTGACAGCTGACTTTTTAAGTCGTCGGTATATTATTCGTATGATGAACAAACGTCAAGCTGATGTAGGAGGAAACGCAGTAGAAGAAACGATGGGAAGATCGCGTAGGTAACCGAACGAACAGGTCTCGAGTAAATTAGTGCAATTAACCCGATAATGATCGTAGCACTGGAGAACCTGTTGCGATTTTACGCAGCTGGTAATCTTCGTCGAAAACGGGAATTCAAACTATCTGTCCATGGACGAAAAATAAAGAAACATTTCTTTATAGAATTCAAAGATAAAAGATGCTTGATTGAAGCGAGAGACAGCAATCATCGTTCCTTTCGAGTAAGAAACTTCTGGCTTCGAGATAAATCTAAGTTTCCGATGAGATCTGCAAGTATCCGGATAAAACCGTAGTACGCGACGGATTAATCTTGCGATTGGAAATTTTCGCCGGGGCAGCGCGCGGAGATCCATCACGGTTGGCCGCGTGAAAAATATGAATTCGCGGGGAGGGAAAGGGAAGGGGCTATCAATTACGCGGGGCAAACAAAGGCGTCCGTCGTAAGTGAATCGAGAAATAAAGTTTGTTTGCACGGTGTAAAATCACTTTGCGCTCTCCTGCGGTGGAAGCCAATAGGGTGCGCGTTGTCACAACACCGTGTCCGCCACTGGCACGGGGTGCTCGGAAAAAAGAGCGGTGACGGGAGTCGTTAAAAAGTTCAATCGGTACCCGGTACACTGGAAAACAACAACGGCCCGCGGGAGACAGTTTCCTTTTATCTTTCCTATTCCGCCGAACCTGTCGTCGGCATCGAATCCTTCCGGCTTGAATCTCACTCGGATTTCGTGGTCGGATCCCGTCGGATACTTGTCCCTGCTCGGAGACTCTTCGCATTTTATTTTTTTTTTTTTACCCTTCTCACGACACTGGAGCATCGATTCGAACTGATCGACGACGCTTCTCACGCAGACGCTCGCTTTATCTCGAGAATCCCGGCGTTTTTCACTCGACGCGTTTACCGTCCCCGACGGATGCTCTCTTACGGCCAGTTTCGGCCAGCTTCCGGTCACGTACGGGAATAGAAACGGAGTAACAAGTATACAGGGAGAGAGAGAGAGATAGGAGAGGGGGAGACAGATACATATATGTATGTATGTATATATAAAAATCATGCTCGTATCGTGCTGGTGTTTGGAAATGAATAAGAAACACGCGGGTTAATGTGGTTACCGATTAGATTTGTGTTCATGCACGAATCGTCGCGGTATAAAGATCATTTCGGTTTCGAGTAGCGGATACGTATAAGCGTGACGAGTTTTTTCACGATTCCGTGAGGAGCGTGCTGTGATGGTTTTCTGGGTAAGTTCGTAGCTCACCTGGGGTAGAATCATGACGTGCGGCAGCTGGCGCGCCTCGCCGCGCACTGACTCTTCCGCACCCCGAGCACAGCCTCCTCTCGCCCCCTCCAACTCTGATCCAACCCTCTCTGTCCCTCTCTCTCTATCTTTCTCAGCATCCGCCACCCTCTTTTCTACTTACCCTCTCTTAACAGCGCTGCCTCGCAAAAACCAGGTTCGACAACGACCTGCTGCTGCTTTTCGCCGACGATTCTTCTTCCATTTCGCATTTTAGATTATTCCCCCGGCTTATTTATTCCGAGCAGCTGCGCTCTCTCGTTACTTTTGATGCTACGCGAACACGCTAATGAGGATTTTTGCATTATCTCGTCGCCACGCGTACTCTCTCTCTCTTTCTCTACGCTGTCGCGACTTCCCCCTATCAGTAAAACGGAACGAAAAAACAATGCGACGTACGGAGTATTTCAATTATGAGTCGTAGCATTCGCCCCCTATCGATTGTTGCTACCGTTCCTGTTGTTAGAGTAACCGCTACTTACCTCGAAACTTGTCACGTTAATTACACTCGGAAACATGATTCCTTATATTTTCGTTCTCTATAGGAATAAAAAGATAATGATTGTTTCTGTATTACTCACACTCAACTAATTATGCAGTAGTTTTTAAAAATGAGATGAATCAGACTGGAGATTTGATATATCTATAGAAAATTTTAATATACACAATATTTAGTCAAAAAAAAATATTTAGTGAAAAAAGTACTGCCAAAAATTGATAGAATTTTTTTAAGTATTTCGTGCCTGTTTATAATCCTACTATATTTAGTCAATGCGAATCCCGTATTAAGAATGTACGTTAACTACAGAAATATTGAATGCTAGGATTTATGCAATCATATCGCGAATACGGTTCTCTCTCTCATTAATTGATTCTGTTCTTGTTCTTTTCATTCGATATCTGTAATCTGTACGAACCCCTTGTAGGGGCGAGCGAGTGCACTTGTACCAAGGAAGTACGGTTTATCCAGTTTATTCGAACCCAAATTGTGGGGAACGTAAACAGGATATGATTCTGTTGTTCATTGCCTTTAATTTGTTTGAATTTCATTTATTATTCAGCGTGAGCATTCGCTTTCCAAATAGTTGAATATTCATCGCGTTTGTATACCTGTAGCTTACTGTTACCAGAGGAACTTAGTGATTTCGTAAAAATTAGTTACACTCGTCGATGAGTTTGTTAGTTTGAAATTTTATTTGTAAATGATCATAACGATATTTGTTCCTTTTCATCGAGCTCAAACTAACGGCTCGGTCTTATCAACTTCAGAGGTATTCACTTTGACCCTGATATAGATTTGCAATTAACTTTTTCTCGAGGCATCGCGCGATTCGATTTCCCTAACGAACCGTCGAATTCATGGTTGCATGCTCGAGCAGAGCGGAAACCGAGGAAACCCGTGTGGTCTACGATATAAATCGTCGATATCGAGGAACGTAAGGACGTGACTGTGCTCGAAGGTAAACGCTGCTCGATATTTCACGTGCCCAATGTTACACGTAGAATTCTCGCCTATGTTAACGCGTTTCAAGCTTGGCTTGTACGAAATAATCGTGTCTAAATTAATTAATTCAATCAGACTGCGGATTCGGAGAATTTGTTACAAGAGGGAGTGTTTCTACATTAAGTATTAACAACTCAGGAATTTTAAATACAGAGGTTCTAAACTGTATTGTTCTTTCGTTTTTAAAGTTCGACTCAGGTCACTGATTTTAAATATCCTTACGGTGGTACATCGATAAACTAAGCAAACATACCAAACGACTGGTTCCCTAGTAGAAATTTTTTTACTGCCCAGTAACTGGCCATTAATTTCTAGCTACAATTTTGTGATTGATAACCAGTCAGTTAACAGCTATCAAATACTGGCCAATAAATGATGATACATTTTTGGTGAGAAGATGACAGTCGAGTAGATATCTGATCATTTTTTGTAGCTAAAATAAGCAATTGCTTATGTTCGAGGAATGCCTCATTTCTCTTTCAATTAATTGTACGTAAACTAAAATACGAATAATTCGATAAACGCATGAAAATCAGTGTGCTCTGAAAAAATCAATATCCTATTAGTGTACATGTGTATCTCGTTCGCCGCGCGCTGATGCATTCGTCCTGAGGTAGATCTAGTATGTGGTCACATCGATTCACGTTTGGGTTAGTTGGACGAATCTATTGCCATGTGCTGTTATTGCAATGTAATGAGTTTCGAGGGTCGACCGGTATATACGCGCAGCCAGATGTAAACAATGCAAGGACGCGCTCGTTTCGCGTGACTCGACGCTCCATTCAGTCTTCTGGTAACCGCTGCAGGGTTAAACGTTTTCCTTAGCAACAATTCTAATCGCCGCGATTCTAGTATACGCAATTCATTTAGTGAACTATCTATACGTGTGATGCTACAGTGATTAATTGTCTGTTCAGGATGGATCCCATGATGTCCTGAGAGCTCTGTCTTTCTTCGAACGGTGAGTAGAGCAAACAATTTCCATTAAAATTTGTATGTAAAATAAAACGTATTCGATGTCAGTTTGAGTTGCATAAAATTTACATTCTAATTATGTTTAATTAGAATTCACATTTCACGTACCAGTAAGAAATATCAGACTGAAATTATCTGGTTTAATTATTTTATAGAAGATGCTTCATGTGAGTTGATCAACTTTCAATAAATTACACATTTCATCAGGACATTCTATACGATATTTACATGACTTGATTACGTGAAAAAGATGAGAATGTAATCATATTTCATCAAAGAAAAATGTATTCTTGTACTCCACTAATGAGATCGTACTCAATAATTTGATATGATATTTCTTACTGGTACTTTTCGGCCAATTAGAAGTTGTCGAATGCAAACGCGATAAAAAGGAACGAACCTGTTGCACTCGACGAAAAGAATCGAGACACGAAAGCCTTTATATTCGCTGGAGACAGTCCAAAGACCATCTTCCTTTCGCTTTGTCCTGGGAAATCTACCATAAACTCGTTGCTTTCCGAGGAACAGTGTGCTGTCCATTGGAAATGAGTTTCAATATCATTTCTTTCTCCCCGGGTTCTTATTGTTCTTTCGTGAAATATATTCCGCGCAGTGTGACTCACGTTCGTGCAGGAAATCGGTTACGAACGTTGCATGGAATTTCTGCTTATTGGAAATCGATCGATCGCGAAGCGCACGAGCTTGATAAAATTCCAATTGTTACATTTTAAACCGAGTTTTAATTTCTATTTTCCATAGATTTATCATTTCTCCGCAGATTTTTACATAAACTTCGCTTTTAACGTTTCACCAATTCAGCATTACATATTTTTCTTAGAACTATAATAATATTTTTATATAAAATGAAACGTTTGTAACATTATTTTCATAACAGCATATTGATGTTAAAAGTAGTCAGTTTTATAAATACATAAAATCTGCAATCTATTTAATTCGATAAACGCATGAAAATCAGTGTGCTCTGAAAAAATCAATATCCTATTAGTGTACATGTGTATCTCGTTCGCCGCGCGCTGATGCATTCGTCCTGAGGTAGATCTAGTATGTGGTCACATCGATTCACGTTTGGGTTAGTTGGACGAATCTATTGCCATGTGCTGTTATTGCAATGTAATGAGTTTCGAGGGTCGACCGGTATATACGCGCAGCCAGATGTAAACAATGCAAGGACGCGCTCGTTTCGCGTGACTCGACGCTCCATTCAGTCTTCTGGTAACCGCTGCAGGGTTAAACGTTTTCCTTAGCAACAATTCTAATCGCCGCGATTCTAGTATACGCAATTCATTTAGTGAACTATCTATACGTGTGATGCTACAGTGATTAATTGTCTGTTCAGGATGGATCCCATGATGTCCTGAGAGCTCTGTCTTTCTTCGAACGGTGAGTAGAGCAAACAATTTCCATTAAAATTTGTATGTAAAATAAAACGTATTCGATGTCAGTTTGAGTTGCATAAAATTTACATTCTAATTATGTTTAATTAGAATTCACATTTCACGTACCAGTAAGAAATATCAGACTGAAATTATCTGGTTTAATTATTTTATAGAAGATGCTTCATGTGAGTTGATCAACTTTCAATAAATTACACATTTCATCAGGACATTCTATACGATATTTACATGACTTGATTACGTGAAAAAGATGAGAATGTAATCATATTTCATCAAAGAAAAATGTATTCTTGTACTCCACTAATGAGATCGTACTCAATAATTTGATATGATATTTCTTACTGGTACTTTTCGGCCAATTAGAAGTTGTCGAATGCAAACGCGATAAAAAGGAACGAACCTGTTGCACTCGACGAAAAGAATCGAGACACGAAAGCCTTTATATTCGCTGGAGACAGTCCAAAGACCATCTTCCTTTCGCTTTGTCCTGGGAAATCTACCATAAACTCGTTGCTTTCCGAGGAACAGTGTGCTGTCCATTGGAAATGAGTTTCAATATCATTTCTTTCTCCCCGGGTTCTTATTGTTCTTTCGTGAAATATATTCCGCGCAGTGTGACTCACGTTCGTGCAGGAAATCGGTTACGAACGTTGCATGGAATTTCTGCTTATTGGAAATCGATCGATCGCGAAGCGCACGAGCTTGATAAAATTCCAATTGTTACATTTTAAACCGAGTTTTAATTTCTATTTTCCATAGATTTATCATTTCTCCGCAGATTTTTACATAAACTTTGCTTTTAACGTTTTACCAATTCAGCATTACATATTTTTCTTAGAACTATAATAATATTTTTATATAAAATGAAACGTTTGTAACATTATTTTCATAACAGCATATTGATGTTAAAAGTAGTCAGTTTTATAAATACATAAAATCTGCAATCTATTATCCTATGAAGATGGGAGCGTTTCCGTGTAACCTTAACTCGTGTTACTAATTGAAGAGCATGTGATGTTTCCACTGTAACCCGAACCCTGCAAAGGTCTTATTAGTTATGGTCTAGCAAAGTCTGATAGTTTGAAAATTTCATCGGACAGTCGCTAACTTAGTACGCGTACCCGTAATGCTTTTGTCAAGTGAATACTAATCTTATACCTTAGTTCCTGGTTTAGTTAACGTTGTGATACTTGGCCAGTTGAAAATTATTAAACCTCTCCGCTCGTATCGAGCTACATTTATGAATCTCAAACGCACGATTTATGTTAGTTTCGAAGTATAAAATCAAACGATGCTCCGTGATTGAAATTAAAATATCGGTTCACGTGAAATTCTTGCGACCAGAGAAAAAGTGTCTCGCGTTTCGGTCGCATTGTTTGAATCTAGCATGGCGCGCGATAATAATCAGAGAGAAACGGGGCGTTTTTCGAGTAGCCAGACAAAAGATGGGGACGCGTGTGCAGATAATCAGTTTATCCGAGTATACTCGCTCTATTTCGCATATTACGACTGGCTATACCCCTGACGGAAAATCCCTTATCTGTGAATCCGTCACCCGTTAAATTCCTCCCCGACTAATTCACCCTTTAACTCGTACTGTTACGCCGGCTTAAGTTATCTCCCTCTAATCCTGTCCGTGTCCACAGATTTCCTTAAATCGTTGAAATACTTTTCCGATAAGACGGGCAAATAAATTATACAAAGATAGCCACGTTCGATTCTAGAAATGTTTACCGTACGATTAAATATCGAGTTCGAACCCGAGTTAAGAGATAAAAGGAGTACGTACGCCGGGGTCGAAACAACCGCGGCAAGTTTTAGGATCATTCGATAGACCTTTACCAAGGATAAAGTGAAACATCAAAGAGAGATTGGAATCGATGCTTTAAGACACGGTGCATGGAGAATGTAAAACGTACGAAACAGTATTCGCGGTATCCGCGGTTCAATCATTCTCGAAATCGAACTTTACCCGCGTTGCACGGTACATAATAATAAATAAGACCGGGGAATAGGTGTCGCGTTTGAAGCGAACCGCGTGTGGATAGAACGGGAGAATAAAAGTAAGACTTAAGCTCCGTACCATCCGACTTGCTCGTGGCGAACATTTTATTGAGAGCCTCCAAGGACCTTTGCTAAACTCAAAGTTTACGGCGTCTGACGCGTTATTTAAACTTTAACAAACTGCAAATGATCTTATCAATAGTCCATCGGGAGCTGGTTTCATCTCGCATTTCTTTATTATCATTTTTCAATATCGAAATTCCTAAACTCGTTTTTATCCGTCGAGGAAATTGAAAGCGAGGCGAATTATATTTGCTCGACGAGTTTCACAATTAAACAATACGGATCGACGATTGAAATACTCGCTTTTTCACGCGCTGCATAATGCATGCAGCGTCGAATAAATTTGCAATGTTATACCTCGTCGCTACGAATTTCAATGCGTTTTGTCTTCGCGCGAGCGAAAGTCTCGCGAAAACAAAGGCAACGAGCGAAGACGGCGTCGCGTAATTACGCTCCGTCTGACTACTTACGGAACCGATCTACTCCCAGTAGTATAGCCACCTCGTGGGTCCGACGGTAGTCTCGCGTAAAGAATTTTTGTAACCCGGTGAAAATCGAGTGCAATTTATCTTCTTTCATTTTCATTTTTTTTTAGATTTTATTCATTTATAGAAAAATCATATAAAATATTTAGCAGACAAATTGATAAGAGTGATGCAAAATAAGTTATGCTTCATTGATCACGTTATAAACTCATGCAAATATTTCGATTGAATTAACTCAATATGTTTCGTCAAACAAAAAATTCGTACCGAGCTTCGTTTATAAAAATCGGAAATTAAATTCATGCTACTAGTTTTAAAATATAAAACAAATTCCAATTTAGATTTTGGTTTTAGAATTGTTTCGTTTCGCGTAAAAATCTTGCTGTTTGCTGTAACCAAATTGTGTGCCCTGTGCTTATTAACTGAAAAATTGTGTCAATTCGCCGGAAGGGAGCTTCACGGTAGTTTTCTTAAATTAAAATCGTCCTTAAAGCAACTCGTAGCAAATTGCCGTTGCAGGAACCAATAACGTTTTATTACATCGGCAAAGTGGATGTTGCGAGGAAGAAAAAATATCTCTTCAGACCGATACCATCAAATGAAATGGGGAGGCCAAATATTAAACTGTGACCAAAAATTTTCGAAGGGATAACATTTATTTTAGATAGTTCCGTTTTTCAATTATTGGTATCTGAGGGTTTAATCACAGTATATCATACATATTTCTTTAACCGTGTTGATATAGAGAATCTTCAGAATTTTTATAACTCTGGATAAAATTACGAATTTAGTTAGAGACACTGTGAAGTAATTTACGTTGGATTTTTCAGTACATCTGACTTAGTCTGTTGGCAATAAATAATTTTTATTAAATCTCGTAATACTGGATTACGTCTGTAGATATTTTTCTGTGCTCAGCTCAAGATGACGGAAATATGGGACAGAAATGGTAGTAAGTTGTCTAGTTTAGAGGAATCGATGGACATTCGTAAGACGTTTTACGTAGTCGCAGCAATGTTCGTATTTTTCCATTCTCTTTTTATTCCCATTCCCCAGCGGTCCCGAAGCAGAGTGTTATTGCGCGGAAAAAAAAAAAAACGAAAATAAACAGGGAGAATTTAATACCGAGCCGTAGTGAATGCAAACGCATTCTCGTTTATGGTCGCCAATGTGTTACATCTATTTAACTTCCTGAGGCCAAAAGTAATTAAAGATTATTCTCTGCGTCTCCTCTTTTCGAAGCACCGTATCAATGCGAGAAATGGAAATGATACGGATTTCTATTAACTTGTTAAACATCGCGATAAGTATTTTAATACATTTTATACATTTTCCTGTAATTGCGCAATTTCAGTCTGACGACGAGCTAGTAAATTTCACCGCGTATAATATCTTTTTTGTTTCTGTACCGATGGTGTATCGATGGCACGCGATGATGAAGCATTGCCGGTAACCGAAATCGAATTCCGACGCGTGTAACAATTTCTCGCGTGTCGTGGAAAATCCATGGGTGAATTTCGATGCATCTATTTTTATGGTAATTACGCCTGTGAACATTTTTTTTTACCGTGCGAAAGGATCAATTTACCCGGGCGGGGTGTATTTCATTTGCGACGAATCGGAACGCCCGGCACGACAAACCGATCTCATTGATACACATAAAATTCGTCCGTGAACTCTTTCGAATTTATTTCTTTTTGTCAATTTATCGGATTCTACTCGTAATTTAACTCTCATTGATACCTCCCGCTATATTAGTCGCGATTGTTCTCGAAAACTCCCGTTAACTAACCCGCTCGACAGGATGCTCGAACAGCTGTTCCCGCGCGATAGCTTTTTCGTCGGGCCGCTTACGCTCGCATAAATTGATCCCAAGCGTCGTCGAAAAAGGATTCGCGGAAATTCGTTTCGCGATGAAAAATCTCGTTTGCCGTGGAAACGCGATATTTTCACGGTCCGTCATAACGCGTTGATAACGCACTCATTTTCCTTTGATATTTATTAATCTCTCTTCATCGCGAATACCATCGGAACTCTAATGTTGCCGTATTTTCCGACTGGCCAGACCCTCTTGTGATAACATCGTGACACTCATTTACGTTGAAAATTCATTTCTATAATTTACCTTAATGGAAAGATATAAGCTTGGTTTATCACCAGATTCAATAATAGATATGTAATTCATTTTTTATACGGCTTTGCATTTTACGCATTAAATTCTTCATAGTGCATATTGTATACTAAGCAGATATTTATATTTATATGTACGTTTCACTGGAGATTATGCTAAAAATGCATAAAATCCGCCACGTTATTAGAATTCCTGGAATAACGTGGCCGGAATTGATCAACGTAGGAGGAGAATTATTTGACAAAGAAAATAAAGTTTTCACTCGGATTTTTATTACGCGCGTCAGACTGGCCGCGTGGAAATTTTATTTGCCTCGCGCTAGAAGCGCCCGGAGCGATAATCAAGGGTTTGCAAACGCAACTTCGTGGGTATCTGCATTTTTAATACCGATATACCCAAAAGTTTACTTGTCTCGCTTTGGAAAATCCGCGCGTTACATTTCCAATAATGAATAGGAACAAAAACCTGCAAACAATTCTGCGCGACCGTTGTTTGCCGATAAATGAAATAAACTCACAGTCTCGCGACATTTTATGTTTTAATTGTGTACTGTACCAACAATTTTGATACTCAATTTTTGTATACAGGTTGTATACAAGTATACAAATTTTATAGACACGTACACAAATTTTGTATACAGGTATACGTATACTTCATCAAATTGTAAGAAGACGGTTCAGCTTGAGACACCTAATGAGAAAGATGAAATCTCTAGCGATTCACACGTCTCTTGGAAGTAATTAGGCTCAAGTTAGATATTACATTGCATAACTGTTTAAACTATAAATTTATTTACAATTTTATTCTCGAAGGAATCGCGGATCCTCTTTGATCATTGATTCAATTACTCTTATAACTAACGATCGGATGAACGAAAGTTCGGTCGGAAGGATGATAAGGAATTCGGTATCGTTCATTGGTTCACGGTCTCACGCTTTTATCTGCATCATGCATCGCAGGTAATTCGCGTTGCCAGCCGGGCGATGAACGCAATTAGCTGGCATAGGGCAAAGCAAGTATGCCAGTTAGCTTTACCACGAGTGGATACGTAACACAATGGTACGGTACCGGAACCGTTTGCGTTTAGCCGTAATCCTCATGCCTGGCCGCACTAATCGGCATCAAATTAAAACGCTGCTTGTCAAGCATGCCGGCCGATACTCGATAATTCATGCCCCTGCTCATTTCTACCGTTGATCCAGATCCGCTGAATCTTGTTCTTACAAAATTTCGTTTCACGGTAATCCTCGAATTCCTAAGCGCAGTAAAGCCATAAATTCCTATGGACAAGGGGATTCAAACGTTTGTCATAAACTAAATATTAATTTCATATTTCTATTTAATTATCTGTTGATATTTTTTTAATTTTGGAAAATCTTTTACGTTGAAATTGATAAGAAGGAATCACTTCGAACGTTTGTTGAAAACTAATAATGATTTTCGATTCCGATTGCCTGATGTTATTAAAACGAACAACAAGCGTCCGAATCAATGATCGAACTTTGGGAATCGAGTCGAGGACCAGCGTGCATAATTTCCACTCTCAGATCCGGGTAACTCGAGTCCTGATTACTCTACTTCGTACGTGATCTCGTTTCGCAGTGGTCGATACCAATTAGAATTCTCGCCCAATCCATCAGCTCGCGTCATAATTCAAGAAAGTTTCTCTCCTGTCATTTCATCGGCTAATTGATATCCCCGAAAATTTCGTGTTTCGTGTATTCACTCAATCAAAGCGAGAAGTACGTCAGCTTTTGTAAAAAATGTAATTTAACAAGAACTTAGAAATTTGTTTAATCGTATGAGCTTTACAAAAAATAATTCCCGTATTTTTCTTGGTTCTTTGTGTATTCAATTTTTTCATGGATGCATATAAGGGCTATTCGTTATTCCTTTGGCTAATATGCCAAAGAATTTCGTGACTCATTTGTCCAACGACAATAGAGGAGGATCAGATAGTCAAGCTGGGGGTTCCATTAGCTAACGTAGAATTATTGGAAGTAAACTTGGGAGGCATCAAATTTTCATAGCTGAAAGACAGCTTTTGTTGGCGCGTTTGATGGAGGAAGGGTGGCGATAAAATTCAGAACGTTTGAAAGCGATTCACGGCTAGAGGTAAGAAGTTGACGTAGAGAGGGTATAAAGAGTGATAGGTAGCGTTGTGGCTCTTGAATTGTAGAATAGTTTGCTTTACAGTTCGTATATTCAGTTCGATCAAAACGATACATTTAATATACAATAAATAGCTTTCATATACTACGATTGTAAAAACATTTGTAATGTTAATTTAAAAAATTATATTATATATTGTCGTTTTTTGATATTGCCTTTGCACGTCTGATCTGTCCATAAATGTATGCGATATTCAATTTACATTGTAATCTCAACTATTTATAATATCACCGATTAAATGAAAAATCTCGTGTTAAAATATAGTAATTAAGGACACTTGTTATAATCGTCGGGCAAAAAATTAAATGGAGCAACATTATCCCATAATTATAATTCAGAATTTAATAATACGCTGTCGTTATTAAGCCCGGGCTTACGTCGAAGAAGTATCACGGGGTTGGCAGTTAATTTCACCTCGTAATCTCGTTCTATCAATTTGCCGATGCAAAGTTCGACGAGGGAGGGAAAACAAAAATCTCGTTACACGCGCTTTTACTCCCGAGCCGTCGGCGAATGCTGTATCGAGCCAGATGGAAGTTTAAAAAAGTTTGTAATTCCGCGGTTCGTTCGGGGTAAAAAAGTTTATTCGCGCGACACATGTTTCTTTTGAAGTCGCCAAATTTCCGACTGCAGTCTGACGCCGCCGTTGGAAGACGGACAAGCTTTCCACTCTTGTTTTCCCGAGCTAACTTTTTAAAAGAGGTTCGCGCCGCGGCTAACGTGACAACGCGTTCAACAACTTTTAAATTGCAACTTGACATTCGATATTTTCTATTCAACGTCCCGGCGGAGTACAGGACCCAGTATGATATCGCTTTTATCGTTTTGACTCGATTCCTCGTCTAATGTGATGTATTCATGCTTATTCTGCATGCTGTTATTTAATTTATTATTTTATATTAATTTATTACATATTATACATATTTTATATTAATTTATTATGCAGAGATAAGACTAGACAGAAAATTAGAACGTCTGCCCTTACTGATAGAAAATTTGTTAGGAAGCTCGTGGTTTTGGGAACGATAGAATGAATTGACGAATAACGTTTTTCCGTCCGATTGATGACACTCTCTCGCACGCGTTGCTGTCAACTCGCAATCAAGCTGTAATCGGATCAGTAATCAGTGTTCCGGACGTAGAATTTTATTATACACGCGGACACGAGTTTTCCCAAAGGTTTGCCAAGCGCCGTG
Source organism: Ceratina australensis (assembly GCA_004307685.1). NCBI lineage: Eukaryota > Metazoa > Arthropoda > Insecta > Hymenoptera > Apidae > Ceratina > Ceratina australensis. The sequence goes on from SHCU01000076.1 coordinate 235,358, forward strand.
TTTCGTTTGCATCGCCGTTCGGGGTTTTTCCTCTCTGGATTCTCGCTGGGAAAGTCTCCTCGCGCCTGTAACATCGGCGATCTAAAACGTCTCGGGGTGAAATTCCAAAGCGTCCGTTTTATCGCGTGACGGCGCAACTTTGTCAACCGGGGAACGAGAAAACGTCTTCGAAAATGCTTAGCGGAACGGTGCCCGAGCTAAGTTTTTACGCCCGGGCTAACGAGCTCGCTCGAGCAGATATGCGATTCGGGTATTCGGTAGTTTCGCGTTATCTGCCACGGGTATCTGGCAGAATTGTGGACGTACCGGGAGAATAATAGGCGCCGGCCTCGTTTCAGGTGTCGCGCTGTATTTGATAGAGCGTCGTAACTCTTCCTCTTTTTCGGGCAAACTTGAAATTGTAAAAACCGGTTCCCCCGCGTTTTGGAATCTACAATTCGTCCTAATGGTGATTTAGAGTACCTCGGAATGTTTCTCAGGTTATACAATGAAACGTTCTTTTTTTATTGATTCATATTGAGTNAAAAACCGGTTCCCCCGCGTTTTGGAATCTACAATTCGTCCTAATGGTGATTTAGGGTACCTTGGAATGTTTCTCAGGTTATACAATGAAACGTTCTTTTTTTATTGATTCATATTGAGTCTGAGTATAAATATTTTCAATGTATCAATTGAATGGTAACGATTGATATGCTCGATTTGGAATGCTTCTCAGATTATACACTGAAACGTTCTTTTTTTGTTGATTCATATTGAGTCTGAGTATAAATAATTTCAATGTATCAATTAAGTGATAACGATTGATATGCTCGATTTGGAATGCTTCTCAGATTATACAATGAAACGTTCTTTTTTTGTTGATCCATATTGAGTCTGAGTATAAATGATTTCAATGTATCAATTGAATGGTAACAATTGATATGGTCGATTTGGTCGAAAGGTTTTCTGTCGTACAGCATAATGCGAAAAATGTTGCGACGGTTTTATTTTTGTTTCCCTGAATATTTAGAGAACTACTATGCAAGGGCGGCGTTATTTTACGGTTACGGCAGTTAAACGTCCGCGGAGAGATACGACGACAGTGGCAGTATTTTCCTCCGGCGAACGCGATCCATTATGGAAAATTCAGTGAAAAATTCACGCGCTGTCTACGCGAAACGGATCGTGGAATCAACTAATTGATCTTCAAAATCTTTTCTATGATATCTTCTGATGCGCGTAGAGATCTGATTTACAATTGGGATCCAGATTGAGATTTCTTTTGACCCCGAGAAGAGATCGAGGGAGGGTTTAAATCTTGCGAGAATTAGGAAAACGAGTTGCTGGATTCTGATAAGGAGCTCGTTAGTCGCAAATTGTTCGGTTAATTGGCAAAGTTGCTCGTACAACGACGTAACGCTTGGGAGAATCGGTTGAAGAGTTCCAATATAGCAATTATATGAAAAGCTGTCAGTGGCAATGAGCGATACCCCTTGGAAATCAGAATAAGGCACTTGGTAAAAAGATTCGTCGTTCGTAAGAAGAATTCAGCTGGTCACTTTAACACTATTTCTACCGCGATTTTGTGTATACCTATTTCGAACCATATGCAAATTTTCAACTCCAGGATGAGCTGGGAGAAAATGATATCGCTGAATTAATTTAACAATAAGAAAAGTGAAAAAATTAATTGTGGAGAAACGATTAAACTTAGTGAATAATGTTCAGTTAAAATTTTAAAGGTGGCTTTTGACACCTCATGGTAGAAATAGAGTTAATAACGTTTTCACACAAATTTTATTTTCACACGCGTTTCTCGTTCAACAAAGAGGGACAGTTAACGCGCGTTCGCGCGTCTGGAAATACTGCGGACAGGAATATAAAAGAGTGCAACAGGCAAGATTAAAGTGCATAACCGATAAGTGCACACGTATATCTACATTTAGCCAGGAGGCTCGCGTGCGTATCGTCTAGGCTAGTATCGTGAGAAATTCAAAGCTTAAGACACAAAGCCCCGGATAGGAGTATATAATCGAGGGGGGATAGCCGGGGTAACTGCGGCGATGATAAGGGATCGTTGGTCGCTCGAGGAAGCAGGCTAACACAAAGGTTCTTTACTCCGGAGCTTGCGCCGTCGTCGCGTCATTCGGTAAACATTCAACCAGAGTAAATTTACCACTTGATTCGATATTCCTCCGAGCTCTATTCCCAGTCATATCTCGAGCCAGGAAGAATTTACTATATTGACATCTTTCTTCCTAAGATGAGTAAGACGCGTTCTATTTTAGTTGCTCGATGAGATTTCATTATTTAACTTCACCTATTACATCATGCGATCTACACCTGGAGTAGACGATGATTGACGATGAAATACGTTTAAGAAATCATGTTATAGATCTTGAATCCAATAAGATATCATGAAGTTCAACTTCAAGCGTTTTGCAATATGTTCAGACCTAGGATCATGCGATTCATATCTTGAGCACATGACGATTTGCTACGAATCGTATAAGAAATCATGCTGTAAATCTTGAACAGAGTCCAATGAAGTATCCCGAGTTTCCATTTTTCTCTGGGTTTGGTTAAACGTTTCATAATACGCACAGATTTGGAATCGTGCGATCGATCATTCCGCCATCCCGTATTAGCCATATGATATTTTAGCGTTTCTGCAGCGAATTTAATTACTCTGATTCAAGCGTAAACTGAAAGAGCAAAATTAAGACGATTTCTCGATCCGTTTACGTTTGAATCCTCGCGTTTGAATTGAAGAGGCTGGTTATCCTTTGAAATCGTCGGCCTCGACTGCATTCATCCAGGTCTTTATCTCTCGTCTCGGCTCGTCTTCAACTTCGTCTCTGTGATCCCTTAACTTCCTCGAACATCATTAAAGGATCCCATGTTTGTATTTCGCGAGGGATTCACGCTTATCTCCTCGTACTTTCACCGACTACCTTTTCACCTTTAATCTATTCGCTTCGGAATTATTAGCCTTTTACTCGAACCCTTATGCTGTAGTTAATTCAGACATTATTCTGTACGTGAAAACACGCGAACCCGTTCGCTGACATTTTTCGATGAGGTTTTTCGAGACTCGGTGAAACGGTCTTTGTCTCTAAAACTGGTCAATCCGGTTGACCACTGACCCGGAGATTGAAATTCCCGACGCAAACGGACAATAAAACATAAGGAGCTTTGCCTAGGTATCTCGCTGTTTGATGAGAGCTCGGTTCTTACGTACGGTCAGTGGGAAACAGCTGGGGCGATAAAACGAAACGCAAGACGTAGTAAAGAGAGGTACTCTTTGGGGAAGAGCCGTTGCGAAAGTTCCCGCGAGAAAAACGAGATCATCGTTCAACGGGCAAACGACCGTTTCCTCTAAAAAGTACCCATCAACTAAAAATCGTCGATTCTTCGCGAGTCTTATAATAAACATCGAACGATTGACGTTCGTGTTTAATCTGCAAGTATTTATAGGAGGGAAATAGTCGCCCGATCGGTCGTATTGAATCAGTATCTTCCGCCTGTCCGACTCTGTCAACCGAGTTATCCAAACGACGATTTTTATTCGTTCAATCTTTTTAAACGGAAAACGTCAGATCGACTGTCTTTAGATTTTTCTTCTTCTTCCGTGCAAGAATTTATTTTCGAGTGATCATTGCTCTATGATTTATCAACTGATCACGGCTAAAGTAATTAAAATCGCGAGAAGGCGGCGAAGGTAATGGCACAAGGATCGCAAAATCAATTATCAAAGCGAAAGTCGCGTAATTACTCGATTTGATTATTCCGCCGTTCGGATGCAAGCTGGAAGTTGTGTGTTTAACGCAAGCGAGGCGAAATTATTTCCCCGGGAAATGTCTCGGGCGTCAGATGGCCGCGAGCAACGCGACCGAGGATGCAGAATAATGCAGTGCTCTGCAAAGGACACGAAAGGTTGCGAGATGAAACGCGACTCGAGCCCCTCTCGCCGGTTTTATTATGCAACCGGAATTGAAAGAGTCCGAGTAATTGTAACCACAGCGCAAACGCGACTTGCCTGTTCCCTCGACTTCGTTACTTATGGACCCACGGTTCATATACCATGTAATGATCGACGTAATATTTCGCGTAAAAGCTGATGCAATAATTGACGCGATATATTTCATCGGACGGTCAGGTGTAATAATAGTGGTTGATACGATAATCAGATAGGATATGTGATACGGTAAATGGGTTAACGAGCCCACGGTCGAACGTGTCTAACGAAGTTGATCCGAGAGGCTCGTCACGTCGCGTTTTCATCTGCCGCGTTGAAAGGATGGGGGGAGATCTCGGGTGTGTACGAGTTTACCTCGCCGTTCGAACAGGGATAGTAGGATTCCGTTTTCGGTGGGACGTTTCAGGAATGATTAGCTGGTCGATACGTTCAGGTTGGCCCGAAGTGTCTAGCTGGGATGGCGGTTAGAACAGCGTGTAAAAGCGGTCGGAGGGTGGCGGTAGAGGTAAGAGGGATGCGCAGCAACGCGGCTTAGTCTCTGCCCTCTCACCTCACAGCCGACTAGTTTTTCGTTAGCTCGCCGTCCCGTGAAATCTGTCACACCCTAGCTGCCTCTAGTCAACGAGGTGTCGACTCTCTGCAGATCGCTTCTACACCCTCGTACACAGTACAGTGCCGAGCGATCCTCGCTCCCTGTTCAATCCCAACGCCTGGAATAAAACGTCGGAGAGAATTGCATTTCGAATAGAAATGTTTCTGATCGTCGATTTTCCTGTCCTCCGTATTCCGTTGTATACAGCTTATACATTTTCTGATCGAATTGTTGTCTCTTTGAACTTCCGATGAGCGGCGCATCCTTCTGCAATTTCGGGATTGCCCGTCAAACTTTTCGTATTATGGTTCAATTTCCTGAGCAACTTGAACTCTAACCCTGTCTTTACCAGCCGCTAATCGCTTCGAAGTTACGAAGTATTTTTTGTTCTACTAGTTTCCGGTTTTTGTAACCGAAACCGCGATAACGACAGATTAATGGTTCGGCCGATGTAGCAATATGTATGCTCCGTATACCGTGTGTCAAAAATGGTTGAAGCAATAACGCGTACGATATTCAAAGGGGAAAACCTAAGAATCTCATTTCATTTTGCGTACGAGTTCTACGGAACAATGTAAACCCGACGAACAAGGGCGAATAGGGAATAGGACGGGAATTCGTATACGGGTTTTAAGCGCGGAACAACGCTTGTCCACGTGTCGGTATCGAGTGTGTGCTTTGACGAGCAGACCGTTTCGAACCCAGTCATTCACCGACCGCAAACGTTCTCGATTGGCCGTGCTCGTCGACCGAACAACTTGATTCAGAACGAGGTTACTCGCGCCGCTTGAACGGCGGCTAAATCTTGAATGCATTGGCTGCTGGCACACCCCGTACACCGTGATCACGCATGCTCCGCTTTTATCCCCGCTGTCCATACGTGTGCGTCGAACACGATCATCGTGAATGGAACGGATCTTTAGCCTCCGGAAAAGTCTCGGCTATGCCAGGAATTTTATTCTCCGCGATGCACCACGAATACCTTGCCATCCGCGCAACGGCGTCTTTGTTCCCCTCGCATCCGGCGATATCAGTAGATTCCAGATAACTCTCTAAGACAGTGCAGCTGTGATTTCATTTAAATTTTTAGTCTGATAGAGAAACATATTTGAAATCTACTGTTTCGACGTAAATTAATATACAGTAAATCTATATGCTTATTAACGATCAGACAAATGTCAGCTAATAGAAGATTCGATGGACTCGAGCAATCCTTTGTAGCACCCCGATAATAGTGCAGCTGTGATTTCATTTAAATTTTCACCTGATAAAGGAACATATTTGAAATATACAGTCTCGACGTAAATTAACACTAGATTACCCAAGGAAGTCATTTTGACTGCTCTTTAGTTTCAGTCAGAAAAAAATTATCTATGTAGTGATGCAACTTCTTAGAAATCTGTTTTATTATTAATATTTACTAATAACCTGTTTTACAACTAAATAGTGTAAGAGAATGCTAAAAATTACTTTCAAATAAATTTCTTTACACGTTAGTTATTCTTTCACAATGAAGTCATCTTGACTGCTTTTGGGCAATGTAGGTACGTACTAAGTTTCAGTCTTTCTAGTGTTAATATACAATAAGTCTGTATGCATATTGACGATCAGACAAATGTCAGCTAATTCGAAGATTCGATGGACTCGACGAGCAATCCTCTTTAGCGCCGTGAAGCATCGTGGCATAAAAAAAGGAGCAGTGCTATTGTTGTCGCGTTAAAATAAACGCGATTGACTTGGATGCATCGTGCACGCGCGACCGGTTCTGTTACGTCATGCGTCGTGTCGATGAGGAAAAATGGAGAACCACGATTTTCTTGACGGACAATGAATAGCAGCGAAGCTCCTCCGATTACGTGAAAGGGTTTGCCCCTCGGTATCCTGTTGCTCGATGAGAGTTCGGTTACGCTTTGAGAAACATGCAATACCTTGTATGTTAAATCATTCGCTTTCTTCGAGGTCGAGAGAAAACAATTATTCTGTTGCGTGATTATGATTAACGAGATTATCAATTTGTGTTACGTGTCATATTTTTCTTGACACTTCGCGTAGAAGCGAGCGTCGCACTCGGCGCGGGGGAAATTGTTTAACGAGTCGGTGTCGGTAAACACGGAGAAGAAACGAACGGAGAGGGATGCTCGCCTCACCCCTGTATTTACCTGTATATCGCATTACGCGGCGGAGAAAAGTGCTGGTAAACAGGCAGGCGTCGACGCGGACCGAGGGGTAGGGAATACGGATCGGCTATGGTGGTGTACGGAATGGGGGTTGATAGTGGTAGGTTAGACCCTATCGATCACACGAGGCCTCCGTTCACGCGAGCGGCTCTCCTGCCTGCCCTGGCTGCCAACCTATTTCTGCAGCTTTAAAACCCGACCAAAAGGGGAACAGCATACCCTCTGTCCGCTTGTTTTCGCCAATTTCCTCCCTCGATTCGAACGTACATACCCTGCAAGTAAATTTCATGTGAAATTATTACGAATGGCAGAGACGTTCGTTTCTGGTCAGATTTAACGTGCAGTAAAATAACGATGAAGGAAGATACACAAGTGTATATTAAAGGTAAAATTAAATTCTTGAGCGGAGTTTATTCCGCTGATAATTTGATAACTAACGATTCTTAGTAACGTCATTGGGTCCATCGGTATTTAACAATGGAAATAATAAAATTTTCGAGGATCGTGAAGTGACCCCAGGTATCCCATTACCGGCGTTGGACTCCATAATTTTCATTTAGTTACTTGCGGCTAATAGCCATGACCAAAACCGATCTATTACCATTAAAATCGGAACTCGAATTACCCGAAACCTATTCCCTCGTTGGCGCATCGCGTTTTTCATTTAAAAGAGTTCTCCCAATGGTAGAATTAGTAACCAGAGGACACGTTATTGAAGTTTTCAAGGGTAACCAGGAAAGAAGTTATAGAAGATTTTATTTTCATGTATTTTACATTGGCCTCGAAACTTTGTCGAATCTCTTTTAAACCGAACTCCGTACAATTTTCTCCCGCTGTCATCGATATTTTTCTAAACCCCATGAGAACTCGGTTTGACAGTGGCCCCCTAACAAGGATTACGAAA
>SHCU01000076.1:281459-300721 GCA_004307685.1 Ceratina australensis
TTCGAGCGACGTGTACTTGAAATAAATATTTCTCTACGAGCACTCTGAACTTCGACAGACGCTGTTAACACAGAGTAGACATCCCGAGATAGTTTACACGAGTTCTCAGGTAAGAACGTAAATCTCGAGTTCCGTGTTCCACAATTCGAAGGAAAAGTACCGGTATCACGTTTCCGAGAAAAGCAGCTGCGTTTACTAGCTACATCGCAGCCAATTCCGTGAACGTAACGACTCCTTCCTCGACGAAACGGCCGGAGTGACTATTGTAAACGATTTACACGTCGTTCGTTTCAGCAACAGTTGGTCAATGATTTTTATATCTATGTACTTGATCGCAAAAGCTTTGATCGCGAGAGTACACCCGCATGTGTACGTATATCCGTGATGAAAGCTGAACAGTGAAAAGGTCATAGGTGTAACGCAATAAAACTGCGGGAAGAAGCACGAATAATCGATGACGCGATCATCAAGTTTACCCGTCTATAAATAGTCACTGTCAGTCCGTGTCTTTATGACGTTACATTTCGCCTGTTAACACGACCAATTACGAATGGATAGCGTTATCGGCGCGCCGTTAAACGAACCGCTCGACACGCGACTAATTAGCGACAATCGAGTCAACGATTTCCTAATCGATAGAAGCTGACTTAACGAGCAATTTCGAAGCCTCGGGCTAGTTCGCGCAAGGAACGATCTCGTGCGGTCACTTACCCATATACCTGCACGTTGCTCGCCGCAATTTTAGTGAAACAAGGTTTCGATAAAGCGTGCGTATCAAATATTCTTAACGAGACTAAGAAGCGAACATCGAATCGGATAGATTGAAAAATTGAGAACGTGGAGTTGGAATTTCAAATGAAAGTGCTATGATTCTCGGGTCACCGCGTTGTCGTCGGGACGGTTCCGTGGCTTGTATACCAATTAGTCGTGACTCCGGAGCAACGATACGCGCCATTGGTATACTTCAACGATAAGTGAACTGTACGTTAATCGGCGTATGCTACGGGTCGCGATGTACCGATGATCCTCTTTCTATTTATACCCGTAAGTAGCGTATAGGTACGTGTGCACGCTCGAAGGAAAAATTGCTTATTTATTTCTGTTCCTTAGAAACGCGCGTCCACTGAGAAAAAAATTCCTGTGCCCCCTCGTACGTGTATAAAAACCGATCGTGACGATGGTTCACGCGATAACAATTTCAATTAGTATCTGGGAAAGATATCGACGAATTTAGCCTACGTAACGCGGTTATCGGGCACGATCGTATTTTCGATCGCACCGTCCGGCACGTCACTCTATGTACTTGACCAGATATCGTAGCTGTTTATGAATGAAACCAGTTGTAGTAGTATCCCCCTCTATCCTGCTGCTCTTTGCCCCTACCACTCGTAGCTCGCTGGTTGCACGGCCATACGACGGAATTCATTTCTCGAGCACGTGCTTCGTGCAGAATAGAATGACAAATATTTTCGGTCAACGTTCTCCGATGCACGGGCTCGCTTGAGCGAACGAAACTCCGGCTTCTCCGATTCGAAACGGCAGGCGTGTCTGTTTCCCGATTCAGGCGAGACTTACATTTTCTCATGATTCAAACACAGCACGGTGCTCAGCAACGCGGCCAGCACGAGAAGCAGGATCGTCGGGACGAAGATCGTCGTCACGATTTCCTTGAAATAACTCCGGGTAGGAATGCTGGCCTTCGTCGACCTGGCCCAACGCCACTCCGTATGCTCCGAGATGTCCGACGCTGGTAAACCAAGCACGTTCATACTCGGCCCTCGCCTCGCGCTCTCGTGCTGAAGGCTCTGCTGCTCCTCTTCCACCTACGAATTATTACAACTCTTTAGTCTCTTTTTCAGTCCTTAATTGATAAAATTACATCAACAGATTTTAATTCGTTGAACTGACCAGTCTGAAGGAACACCAGTCTAAGGTGAACTCAGCTTCCCTGAAGAGCCTCTCGACGCTGGTGCGCTTGAAGTCTCGGGGACACGACCGCATCTTCCACAACGGCTTCACTTCTTCCTGAAGCTCGTTCAACTCCTGCGAGAACGGCGTCGAGCTACCCAGCCTTATCACGACTCTGTCGACGAGAAAAAATATTGTAGACAGCGATTCGTCAATCACGCAACGTGAAATTTACCGCGTGCATATTCTAGTCGGGTAACATTTCCCTGAACCCGTGCAGGTAAACACCACCGTGGCTACGTGTTCCGCGGCACGTCGATTCGAACGTTTTCAGTTGCGTCACAACTTTCCTGTCCGCGTGCATCACTTCCCGTTATCTCGGTCAAAAGTCCCGAGCTAAACGTAATTTCCATTCGAGCAACGTAGCGAGTCATTGCGACGCGACACATTTCTCGCGGCAATTAAACAGAAATCCGAAAACCAGTCATTCCGTACGCGACGAGAACCGAAGACTTACTCATCGTCAATTAAACGGAAAGCCTCGGTGTTCATTCATTTGTAATCAAGCGAATCATCAGAATTCTCCAATAGCCGTCGAATGAGTCATCATACTGGATTCCCTGTTATTCTATTAACCCACTTGCGTATACATTCCCATGAATGCTATAAACAAAATTACTCCGATACTTCGCTGGTTATTTACTGAACCGCGAATGTTTATGCAGAAATTTTGTTTTTAAGCTCTATGCATTGTGCATTCTCGGCAAATACAATTATCTGTCTGCGGCCTGATGCGAGGCTCGCGGTGTACCTGATCAATTGATCGTATGCTTGTGACTCACGTCGCATTCCCTGCATTTTTCGAATCGCGAACCTACACGTGTTTCGCTATTCAGTTTATTCCCGTTACGCTCATGCGTCTACCGGAAGAATGGGTCATATCTTTCGCAATCGATCGTGCCTTATTACAATTAAAAAAAATAAACTCGCGTTAATGTAACACGTGAAAAAATCGGCCCGTGTCACATCCGTTCTGAAGGATGTCAGTGACGAACTTTCACCAGAGGTGCATCGCTGTAACGCGACGGGGACTATGACGCGGCTGACGACGTCTAAGGTTGAGAGTATGAGATAGAGAGAAGAGCGGCAGGCCAACCGAACCGGAAACCACTCACAGTCAGTTAACTCGGACGAGCGCGCTGACAATGTCGCACTTACGTTACCATCCTATTTAAACGCGTCCACGCCTTGCACAACATTTAAGTCGTTTCGCACTCCTACCGTTGCACGTGCTGTTCGTTGGATCGTGAACAAGTGTGCCGTTTTGGTTTTGATTCAAGATTCTTTAAGGATTCATTAACGGTTCGTTTCCTTTTTCGATCGAACTCTCATGGCAGGGAACTCTTGAGTGCCTCGGAGGAGCTTCTAATATCGAGTTTAAACGATGGGTGGTTTCCTTCTCATAATTGCGTTTCGAAGAAACAAGAATCAGGACAGAAACGTGTACGACTCGGACTTGACGTGAAAATTGCGCTAGCGCGAAATCGTCCATCGTCGGCGAAAATCAATACTTTGGTAAGTTCTCGAAATAAACTGAGATAGCGGTAAACAAAACCAGCTGCAATTTAAAGCGGTTATGCAACGATTCGTTGCAAATGCAAATAACCGACGGGCCCAGCAGCAGCAGCCGTTCCCATAAACGGGATTGCCGCTAACGACCATCGTCTGTCGGTGGATTTCGCGTGTTGTCGCACAAGCTAATTATCGTTACCGGAATAACAAATCCGCGGTGCCTCGCGCAGGAAGCAATTATTAGCGATTTCAAAAACGATTGGAGGATGCGTGGGACGCGCGTCACAACGTTGTTTTCCGTTGATCGGACGATAAATACGTCAGCGATATCGAAACGACGCTGAATCTAATTGAGTCACGATTAACATAATACCGCGGTCTCTCTTACTCAAAGCACCCTCGCACAAAAAATTAGACTGCGCGTAAAGCAAAAATTGCAGCGAGTTTATCCCGCGACCCCACCTAGCAAATTGAATGATTGCTAGTTAACAGTAGTGCCGGCGGTTAGCAGATTTTCTCAAGAGGTGGAACTCACCCCTCGCCCTCGCTGGGTTTCAGAGGCAGCCGAGCGCCGAGCTCGACCGCGGATGCTAGGAAAGTGACGTAAAGGTCCGTCGCTTCTCTCCACAGCCTCTTTCTGTAAATAAAAAGTACGCGTCCGCGTATCGAAAACTGTATCAAGGCTAATTCCTCGAGGCCTATCGACGAACCTAAATATATCGAGGAGCTTCTCGGTTCTGTTGCGGTCGAACATGTCCTCTACGTTCAGATTATCGATCTTTAAATGGACCTCGTACTTGGTCAGATTCTCCTTCTCGAGAACGGTCATGTCCAGTACCTTGTACCTGGTTTCGTAGGTGTGTTTGTTCAGGCCCACGATCTCCAGCTGAAATAGGTTCCTGCGGTTAAGCCCGGTCTACTTAACATTCTCGAGACAACAGGGTCACCTGGAAGTATTTCTGGTCCTTCGGCGCGACACCGTAAAGGAAACCATGATGATCCCTTTTGCTGTACGTATAGTGGATCCATGAGGGAAGGTCGGGCGCGTTTAGCAGCGAGGGTTGATATGAGAATTGGTCGGATCGCGCTGGAACCATCAATGAGTCGCATACAATTCGTTAGTGATTCAGGAATACTTATTTATATTGTAGTGTACTAGCATAACTATTAAGATTTCATACACTAATTGATGCTAGATAATAATAAGATGTGGATCACGTTTCTCCCGTTTTATTTATTCGTTGTGACAGCGGTCGGAAACCACGTGTAGGCCGAGTTCGAGAAAAATGTTTGGCGCGTGTCGGCGGCGGCGGCGACGACGACGACGACGACTCGCGGGTTATGACGTCGCGCTAGAAAGCACCGATACGCACGTGACAAGCGTCAGCTGTGATGTCGACGCGACACATTCGGCGGGTTCACGTGAATCGATCGTTATTCAAGGCACGCCGCGAATGACGCGCGATGCCACGCTTTTAATTTCAGCCGGCGGAGTCGGGTTAGCGGGTGGCGGTCGAAAACTGGCTGAATGCTCGGTTATTTTCGTATGCCCCCGAGCCGCTTGTACGCGATACGAGCCGCGTGATCGGGTGTCACCGTCATCGCGAGCAACTCTACTTCAGTTGATTCCTCCTTACCGTCGTTAATCCAGTCGAAAGTCTCGGGCCTGATAGGAATGACGAACACCTCGGTCATTAAGATGCTCTCGGCGCTCGCGAAGGCCGCTAACGTTAACAACGCTACTACATGCCGTAGCACGATCATCGCTTTATCTGAAAACCGACCAACAACCGTCGATTACTGCCCGGGTATCGTACGATGAACCCTGCGGTTCTCTACCAATATCTGGTCTTCGTGGTCACGCGCAAACCCGGCCCACCCGTCATCGATTCTGTTTTCTCTCACCGGCTAGGGAATTTCCACGGTTTTACTCGCTTACGGATATTCTCATTTATCGTATCGGGGAACACCGTGATAAAAATGTACGCGCAGTGCTCTAGGACAAACGACGAGACGTGCACGCTACATCTCACGGTGTATCGGCTTACCGGGAGGTAAACTGGACGAACGTGCACCGGGCGTGTAGATTCACGCGAATGCAAGCGCGACGATATCCGCACGCACAGCAGCTATCTCCGACTTTTCGATATCGAATGATAATCGTTGTTTCGCACCTTATGATAATTAACTAAAGCCCGTTCTCTTTTATCTCCCTCTCTCTCTCTCTCTCTCTCACCCACACGCTCGTTTTCCAGTTCGTGGCGCGGTCGAACGGAGCTCCGACTATCGCGGTTCGATTTACCGTTCGCCGCGAATCGGGTTTGCCAAAAAGGAACAGGAAACGAAAAATAAAGGTGTAGGTGTAGAAGCGTAAACGGAGCATAAGAGCGCGTGCGTTTCGCCTTTCTCATGCGCAGCTGGAACATCGTTTCCGACAACCATCCTCAGGAGCGTACGTTCTACTTGTTAATCCTTTTAACGTATCGAGATTTCTTAATAATATCCGCCACGATAGATAATATCTGATACGGTTTTCGTTTCACAACCATGGGTTCTTTCTGGTTCCCCGGTGTTATTGAATTAGAGATTTCCGGTGTGGACATAGAGTGCCGCTCACGCACGAACCCTTATCTGAACTAGACTTCCGTGCCGTTTATCACTTTCAACTGCCTTAACTATTTTATTTTCTATAATAAATGTAACCGGTAGGCACCGCGACCAGACGTACCGTTGGTACGTTCAGTTAACACCGTCGAATCGCTGCAGACACCAAATTGTAGAAAAGTCAAATGAGATTTAGAAGAAACATAGGATATACCTGTTCTCTCGACTTATGAGCCTGTAGAGCCGAAGAAAGCTGTCGTAAATCGCGAGAAAATATTCGAATAAACCGGTTGCTCCGCGCGCAATCTGGATCGCGGGGACTCGCGAGATCAAGAACCGGAACTGGGGGTCCGACCAGTTTTTTTTCGCGAGGTTCCAAGGGTAAACGCGGTTTCTCCAAAGCGCTGTAACATGATGCGGTTCACCGCGGTTCAGGAAATACCCGTGAATAACAGGAATAGGACGGCACGCGTTCCTTCAGACGGGAATCCTGCACGGGTTTCTCAAGTTCCGTAGCTTTTTCCTCGATGCCTCAAGAAAACTAAAAACAGTGTAATTTGCTGATCGACCGAATCGGCAATTGGCCGAACGATCGGGACGGGTCAGTGCCGTTGATTTCGAGTAACCGGCAGACACTTGAAAAGTGTTTTACGCGGCCGGGGCCCGACGTGGCTCGGTTTCAACGACGGCGTTTGCGTTTCCTCTGTGCACGGCACTGCCTATTGACGTCTGCAGTAGGCGTGGTTTCGCTCTGGCCGATAGAGGGATATATTTACCGCACACACAACTTTTCTCTCTGGTGCGCGAACGGCCCTCGCGTTATTCGATTAATAATGTGTATTTGCAGTGCGAGGTTTGATGCGACCGGTGGACGGCGCGAAACCGTGGCCACTCCTCGGCGCAGGGGTTGATTCCTCCGGACACGCGGACGTTTCCTGCCCGGGGGTGACTTCGAACTCGAACCCGACGTCGTTGCTGGTTGCTCGCGTCGACGGAAAACTCTCTCTATCCGTCTGTCTCTCTCACGTCGCACAGTGCAGTGTGCTCGCCTCTTGTGCCGATCCTCCTCTGTGACAGCCTTCTCCGCGCCGACCTTCTACCTCTTCTACGTCGTCGATTCCGTCGTGGGAGCTGTCTCGATCTCTCGCACGAAAATCAGTGACTTTTTCCAAATTTCACGTTGAAAGAGAATGGCGGGTAACGGCGTTCCGGTTTTATTGGTCACAGCGAACGTCGGCAGCATCTTCGAGGAGGTAAGCTAACGATCTACACCCATAAGTTATTTACTTTCCGCTTTTCCTTTCTCTCGATTCTCGTAGCCACCGACCACGACCCTGAAGCGAAACGATCGATCGATCGCTCGCTCGTGATTTACCATCGAACGCGACCTACTTCTTCCCGTCTTTCCTTTTTCCTCGACGATTCAAAACTCGCCCGTGTGCCGCGTCTTTCGCTGCACGCCAAGTCCGGCTCCTCTCTTCATTCATCCCCGCGCGGTTTTTCTTTCCCGTACACCTCGCCGCGACGCGTGCACGAAGCGTACGTGCGGATCTTTCATTCGTAACCGCCGTGTTATGTTATGTAAATAAATTTACTTCTCAAGATTCATCGTTTATTTTTTCTTCACCCCTACCTGTATTAAATAGACGGATATCCTGCGAGGAGGAAAAGCATACATTGTGGTGCTAGTTTAATTAAACACGAAGAGAGCGTCTGCATCGATCCTTAATTCGAAGTGCTCGGAACAGCGCCGATTATCGCGTATACTAGCACGAGTTTCTATAATTATATATTTCTATCGGTATCAGCCGCGCGAATTATAGATAGGCCCGAATCGAATCGATTGATACCAGATGCCTTATCACTGGCGCCCCGCGTGTTTCGGGATTCGCGCTCGGCGTTTCGAAACGTCGTTAATAAATGCTCTCGCTGTACGTTCAGTTTCTAAAATGATTTATCCTATTTCCAGCCTAACGTGATGCTGAAAATTTGGGCGGAGGAATTTTTATCTGTAAGTATCGCAGATAACGCGAGCTTCTCTCGTTACGCAAATATTTTATTTACACCGGCGGGTACGTATTTTTCTTTACAGATTATACAGAGGCTGGATCCGAAATTTATTGCGCTGCACTGCCAAGAAGTAGGTGGAAAGAATTACGAGCACAGCACCAGACAGGTGGAGGACTTCGTTAGGTAATTCAGTAAAATAATACTTTGCAGAGTCAGTAACGATTAAGTTGTATGTAGGTTCCCCCGGGGAATCTTGTTAGCAGATAGTTTTTAAAGGCTTCCGTTCACTGAGCCATTTAGTCGAATTAATAGAATATAATAGGTAGAAGTCTGCCAAACAATAGCTATTTTCATGTTATTGTTTGACTAATTAAATATTTATAAAGGAGCGCACGTAGGAGAGTAGAGATGCGCGCGAGCGATTCTTTTTAAAACTGTACCAAGACAAATAGGTTTCCCTGATCACAATATATTGAATGTGATTTAACGCATAGGTGGCAGAAAGGGATAAAAATAGATGATCACACGTAGCTCTACAGTTGAGTGAGCCACTTCAAAAGATGAGTTTATCGTATGATATTCATAGGGAGCGATGTAATAAAAAATAAACGTATTTGAAAATATATAGCAGATCTTTCCTACGCTTGCTCGAAGGGTCTTAATTAACACGGTGTGCTCGCTTGCCGCAGGTTACTAATGTCATCAGAAGAATTAAGGTTGTTCGACAAAATTAGAGTATTCTTAGACGAGGACTATTCTTCTGCTGAACATTTTACGGTACGCGTTCCACGTACAATATTGTTAACACTGACTAATTGAGAAACTGCTCTAACATCGTGTGGTTTTCTTTCAGGCACTTGGCAATTTCTACTTTGTGCACGAATCGTTGAAAGACGTTTTATTATGGGACTTCCAAGGTATTTATTTATTTATTCTTCAGAATAAGCCTGTAGATCGATGCATCTAATCGATTATTTCAATTGCAGAATGTACTTTTATACCGGTGAATGGGAAGGAGGTCCATTCTGGTAACATTGAGGCAGTGACAACCAAAGAGAAAGCTAAGTTCCCTCAGGAATTTTTTCCAGAATGCAAATGGTCCAGGAAAGGATTTCTGAGAACGCGTTGGAGTATTAGTGGAACAGTTTTTGATCTCATAAACATACACTTATTTCACGATGCCAGTAATTTTATCGCTATGGAAACAGTAAGGAAAATATTACGGCTATAACAATTTAAAAGGCTTTTTTCTCAAGTCTTAATTTACTCATACTGTGATTCGTGTTACAGTTTCCATCCGTATACAGNTTATTTCACGATGCCAGTAATTTTATCGCTATGGAAACAGTAAGGAAAATATTACAGGCTTTAAAAGGCTTTTTTCTCAAGTCTTAATTTACTCATACTGTGATTCGTGTTACAGTTTCCATCCGTATACAGTAAAACTCGTAGAAGAGCGTTGGAGCATACGTTAGATAGGTTTCATAATGACAAATACGCGAATGTACCATACTTTTTATTTGGAGACTTTAATTTTAGAATGGACACAGCCGGTGTGATTAAAGTAAGTGCGAGATTAAGCAATCTTAGTGGCATAACGAGACAAGGAACTTTGCAATCTTGTTGTTCCGCAGAAACTTACGGAAGATACTCAGGAGAGAAGGTTATCTAACAAGGGAACGATTTCGAAGCTGCAATTTCACAATAAAGACGATGATCTCATATTAACGTTAGGGAAGAAAGAGTTCTCTCACTGCGAGCACCAGAACGTTTTTATAAAGAACGGTGGAGAATGGGTAAGTGGGCTGATCGCACGATAATCACGTTGTACAATGTTCACTTATAATGCTGCATTGACAATTAGGAAGACCATAATGAAATTACCGATATTTATGTAGCTACGTGAATATGACAGAGAGCTGGAAGACTTTGACGGGCGATTATTTGAATTCCCAATTAAATTTGTACCGAGTTACCCGTTTGAGGAGGATATCAATGAAGGTTCGCATTATATGAAAACAAGAGTACCAGCTTGGTGCGATCGTGTACTGCTGAGCCCTACCGCTAAAATGCTAGTCCAAGATGTACGAATTTATTTGTATCATTTATCCAATTTTCGTCAACTGTTCAATCGCATCTTATCGCGTTCCTTTTTGCAGATATCGTCGCCGGACGCGGTGGAGTACGGGATAATAGGTCCGACAACGTGCATGGGGGACCATAAGGTGAGACAATTTATTTTCTAACGAAAACGAGAAGGTACTGGTTCGTTTTACTTATTATGCTGGGTGAATATATTTACACTTCCTAGTTCTTATTCTGATGATACATTCTTTTAATTATTATGGTGCAGCCTGTTTTTCTGGAGTTTCGAATGAATCTCTAAGCACTAAGGTACCTATCTATGAACTGTCTGCCTGTTCTTATCTTGGTTTTTCCATATGTTCCTCTACTTCTAGTATTTCGATCTCCTATTTATGACTACATAGAAGCTTGTCGATGTAGCTGGTTCAGTGTAGTAATCACGTCTAAACTCTTCACCTTCTCGATGATTTTAAGATTTCACGATTCTAGTTAGCTGTCTACTTTCATTACCATCCGAAATGTATATTATTTTCTCATCGCAGGTATGCACTTATGTCGCTTCGTTCATGTATTTTCTACACGATTCGAACTTGAAATGAATTAACAACTCGAAATTCCGATCGAAATAACATAAGTACAATTTAATGCCAGTCTCGCTGTAATCATATAGACGAAACCCTACGAACGTTCAGTACCACGTCCACGAAAATGTATCACCGCCCCCACCGAATACTATTTAATGTTTAGCTAGACTTTTTATAGAGTCTCCTACTGTTATATGAAGAATGTCCTTACATTTCTTCATAGAGATGCACGATAATACATAAGGGTCGTCCATTTTTTCCCGTTTCCAGCCAGTCTACTTGAGGGCAAATCTGATCTTGGACGAAGGTATGATTAACTGCTGCAGCTTGCCGAGCGCACCTGAGTTTTGCTTTCGAGTGCCGAGCGATTACGTCGAATTGCTGTCCATGTTGCCTGATTACAGTAGTTGCGTTAGTGGCCGGGTCAATTACGCGGCTAATCTGTTGCACGCAGCACCCGTTAAGCATGATCCCTACACCCCGGATAGCATGGACAGCCCGAGTCCAAACGCCATAATGACGGCGTCGGGTTACGTCCCAGACGTAGACGTGAACGACACGTCAGTTCACTCGGCGTCACAAGTCTCGAACCCCAGAAGGCTCGACAGAGCCGTGTCACCTGCGCTGTTGAAATCCAAGCTGGAGCTGATCGTCCGTAACAAGAAGCAGGAGGACGATCAGGAGACGAACGATATAAAACGAAGTCCGAGCGACTACTGCCTGCGGTCTTGGCCGAAGGTCGACGAGCAGGAGTGGAGCGTACGGACTAATAGATGCAACAGCGACGTATCCTGGCAGAGATCGCATCTGCTGACCGAGGCTTGGGTTCAGGGCAAGGGGCAACAGGGATATCACTCGTTCGGCGACTTCAATCAATCCTACTTAGGCGCGACACCGCCGAACGGGGTCGAGGGTCTCTCCTCGGATTTAATCATACCGAGGATATCGATTATAAACGCGAGCAACTTCGAGTCGAACGAGAGCTCCGTGTACATGCACGACGACAAGTACGTGAATTATCCGGAGAAACTGCTGAGCACTTACTCAGACGAGAGGACCAAGAGCTTGAGCGGGGAGGCGATAAGCTCGGAGAGGTCGGACGACGAGAGCAGCAGACTGAACGAGACGAGGACGGGCGAGAATGTATACTTGCGGAATAGCGAGCTTAAGAAACAGGACGACAGTACAAATTTGTCTCGCGTGGAAGCTAGAGAGGGTCAAATGCTTCAAGACAGGGAGAAACGTTTAAGTCAGATCCTAGATACTTTACAAACTAACGAGGAGAGCAAAGAGCCACGCGCGGTTAGCGATAAGCTTAGTATTAAAAGTAGTTGTGTAAACTCGGACGAGAAGAAACAGACTTCTCAAGTATTAGAGCAAACAGACGCCCAGGGGAAGTGCGAGTTGACGGACCTAGAGCAGGATGAATTCCGAAAGACGAGCCCGAGCGATGATAAACATGAGATTGAACGAAGCACGAGAAGCGACTCCGTTCACAGTCAGGACACAAGCGACAACCCGGGGGGTATTAAGAAGTTGAAAGCGGAAAGGCTCGCCGAGAGTTATAAGAGTAATATCGTCGAGAAGAAAAGCAAATGCCAAAAATGTTGTTGCGTCGTGTTGTGAGAGAGAATACATGTTCCTTATTTATTCTCTGTGCCTTATGTATAGTCACTTCGCGATTCTCTTCGCAATCGAACGCGTACGAGCTAAGCTAGGAGAGAGCGTTTATTCCTTTAGTCACTTAAAATATCCCGCTTACGCCCTATCTATGCGTGTGGCACTAAATCTTTTTATTGTACATGCATGTCGCAAGACCTACATACATATTTATTTTCGATGTGTCTTCTGCATGTGCATGATACTCTAACGTCTTCGTGTATCATTCCCCTTACAATCATAAATGTATACCCGACGAAGTTACGTGCATACACTTTCATATTTTACATGTGCAGTTAAATAAGCAGTATATCATTGTTACGTAGCGGTATGTTACATTTCTATAGAGTTTAACGAACCGGAATACGACTATTCCAGTGTATAGTATCGAACAATGTGTTAACGATGTATTTAAGCAGTGTTACTAGTACAATATGCATATGTAATGGTTTCGTAAAAGTTCACGGTGACCACGTTATCCTATTTTATTAGTTAAACAGTGATAAGTTTTATCAGTTAAGCATGTGTCGAGCGCCGTTTCGCTCGAACAGTCCGTTACCTCGTAGTAGTTCTCGCAAACGACACGTTCAAGTTTTACCGTCGACCATCCCGATATTTCGTTTTAATTACGCGAATTCCATCGATTAAAAATAAATGTGTGCTTTTCGTACGCATCTTCTCCTTGCCAAATCAACTGTATCCTATCATAGAATATTCTAAGCACGCGTGTGGCACACGCGACACGTTGTCCGACACTTGGACCCGACTGCCAAAGTTAGTTTCGTTTTTAGCGATGTAAGAGACATAGAGAGAGAGAGAGAGAGAGAGAGAAGATATTAACTTAATAGTCAACGGTTAATGTTACGTTATGCTTTGTCTTCTTCATTCTTATTAACGCGATCACGTTAATTCGAGTCAACTCGAGTAGAACAATTTGCACATGTATAGATACGATATCTATTCTCGTTCGAGCCTTGCCAGACAAGATTTTTGGAATAAGAACAAGTTAAAAAACGTAACTTCGATTGTTTTCAACGAACGAATTCGATCCGTAGGTACTTATTAATTTGACAAATAATAAACGTCGCAGATACCAGCAAACGGTTTTACCGTGCATTTGTCTCCGATCCTACCGTGCTTAATACAAAACATTTTATCAGCATTCACTGCTCCCTCTTATTTGTAAATATAAATTTATTTTGAATACAATCGAAAATCGCTTTCCTTTTATTTTTTCCCCCATTGATTTACGCAACTACGTGTTGATTGTTACTTGCACGTTGCATCGCAGTGATCTTCTCATGTATTGTTTCATTCACGTGGCAGAGCAGATACGCGAAATTGAAATTAGTGATGCTTATTAAATGGAAGGATCTAAAAATAATTTCCTTTTATCTCTACTCGTTATTCAAGTATCGTTAGACAAGTATCGTTTCAATGAAGTGTTTTCTCACGAAGAAGAAAATTAAAAGGATACACACGGTTCGTGGATACTTATTTTCATCTGCTCTGCTATGGTTTTGGTAACAGTTCGTCAACGATTGATTCCTGACTGCAGACTTGGCGAACGAGGGGTCCGGATCTGGTACAATGTCCACATTAAGCAGTCAGATATTCAACAACAATAACAGCAACCACAGCAACAACAATAACAACGGTACGACGACCATCACGAGATACATTCACATCAAACACGCGGACTCGTCGGTTAAGATTTTCCGCGAGACGACCGTCTGATATCGAACGTCGGCGATCGAAGCTAGTTAGAAACATCGTTGTTCCAAGTGTTACGACTTAACGAAACCACGTGTACCGAA
Source organism: Ceratina australensis (assembly GCA_004307685.1). Lineage (NCBI taxonomy): Eukaryota > Metazoa > Arthropoda > Insecta > Hymenoptera > Apidae > Ceratina > Ceratina australensis. The sequence continues at coordinate 295,699 of SHCU01000076.1, forward strand.
ATTATCGTTCCAAGGGCTCACTTTTTCGGTGCAATTCTCTGACTAGTATCACTTGCGTCGCGAGTTTGCCGATATATCTCCAAGCGGATCTCCTCGCGCGCTTTTATCACGCGTCGTATGTGATTTGATGTATGACGGCGTGCAGAGGTATTGCAATTACGAAGTAATTCGAGCTGACGTATGTACAAGTAAGTACATGTTTTCTTACACAACGCGACGACCGTCGCGTACCCTGAACTACTTTCACGCACACGTATTTCAAAAGTTTTGAGTACATTTATATATAAACGCGGTTTTAACGAGATAATTTAGATTACGTCCCCGTTTAAGCATGTTCACCGTCAGTTTTGATGTTAGCCAGGGAGGATAAGGAGAGGTTCTCGGAGAATTATTGACGTATGTGTTTGTACAATCGCGTGTAGCAAGGATTATTGTATTTTAATCGATAAGTGTCTCGGTGTTCCTACATTACGTCCTCTGGAACAATTCTTCCGATAGAGACCGAGGGTCTCACGTGTGAGGACACGGTTAGAGAAGCGATAGAGAAACGTTTTACCTCACCTTGTTGTCTCTATTTAAAAAGGCGAGAAGAAGAAAATTGCGCTACGACTGCTGCCAAAATAATCGATTCGATTTTACGTTTCGCTCTGATATATGTACGCTTTCTCTGTGTTACAACCTAAGGGACAGTTACGCACGGAAACGCATTGTAATTTCGTGCGTAACGTCTCTGTTGCGAGCCTGTCGATTTCTATTATCCAATATATGTAATACTCGAATCGATTCATCAATGAGTAATTCCCTCCCGTCTCATTGTGACTGTATCTCTGTCGTGTTTTTTTTTTATCGCTACGATGTTAAATATACGTAAGTGCATTATTCTCGAAGCTCGCACGAAAGAACGTTAACGCCGGTAGAAAATCTCCGACATAGTTTACTCAAAGCACGCGATCCACGATCGACGGAACAATATATCTTAATCCGATCCAATTGGACTAAAGCGAGTACATTCCATTAGCGTAACCGTTAGCGAGTGAACTCGAGGCTTACGAGGAAACAAAAAAAAAAAACTGTTGGGAGGTACTCGAAGCAGTTAAATAATATTCTAGAGTAAAAGAAGTCTAGGCGTAGTACGTATTCGCACGCAACATATCTGTATTCCTCTATCGACGTGCATTACGATAAATGTCCACATGGTTACGAGTCTCCTGCGGATGCTTTACCGCTACTTAAAAATCCTTCCACTGCCCCCGAATACGTCGTCGATAAATTCGTTAGTGTTCTATGTAATCATTTCGCTTAAGTTATTCATTGTAAGAAAACCGAACGCGTTTGATCGAACGATTTAAATGTAATCCCGCGAATAAAGCCAAAGTAGCACTTTCCCTTGTTTCAGGCTTTCAATCATCAACGGGTGAAATATTACATTTTAGGAGATTGATCGTATTCACAGGAATTGGTAAATTAATTCAGGTCGACTGCGACTGCTTTCGAATCCGTTCCATCTTATATATCAGATTCACTGAGATTACAGTAAGCTTACTTAACAAGAAGTTGTTTCCTGGCGTACACTTAATCGTTTCAAATCACTCTTCCTTTTCGTCGTTCAGATCGAAGTATCAGTTTACGAAGTGTATGTCAATGATAATCGTGAGCCATTCCTTGAGAGTTAATTATTAAGTCGACGATAAACCGTACGGTGTTCGGAGAGTAAAGATTTCGTGTACCTGTCCGAAGCAAATTTTAATAAATTTTCTAGGTATTTCATAAGCAACAACATTTTGGATCTGGATCGGGGAGCGTCGTCCTCAGGTGCACGCGATACCTAAGGAAACGAGTATGGAAACGTCGAAACGTACGATTTATCGGTGAATTTAATTAAACTCGATGTATGTATTGATATATGTACGTAAGATTAAGAATTTAACGCTTTTACCAGACTGGTTTACAGGATCTTCCTTGTGAGCAAGTTTTTCGACTAAAGTTTAACAATTTCATTGTCCCCGGTTATGAAAGTCAATGAGTCCTGTTTTTTGAAAATATTTCATATAGTTTGCGAGGCGATTTAAACGAGGAGAAATTCGATGAACGAACGAGAATCGTGGATGAATAAAAAAGTCTAGAGACCGGCGAAGTGATATTTAATTAGAATGAGTTTGAAACGCCAAGCGCCCCATCGAAATCCTTGCTTGCTCTGATGTTTTAATGATATAAACATTATTTCTTCCGTCTGTCGGCGGCAAGCGAACGTTGTACTTTTATAAATATGAATGTACTTATATTTTGTACTGGCAGTACCTTGCGAAGATATGTATAATATGTTAAACAATGAGATTCTATGTACATGTATACATATGTGTTACGAATAAACGTTACATGGTAGGAGTCACGTTAACTGAAAGTGAAAAGTAATCAAATTTTATTTACGAGCTTGAAAGATCATTTTCTTACCTCAACTGAGGTTCTCTTGGCTTCCTATCTATGGTCACAATTATATTATATCTCGTTTCTTGTAATTAAAGTATCATCCCGAGCTCCTGTTTTTGCTGAAATATCTGTCTGTTCATTTTCCTTGATTCCGGAATCCATATTAATTCAACTTCTTTATTTTTGTCTATCAGTTTATTCAATTTATGATTAATGATCTGAATGCAGGAGTTGGATGCAAGTAAGAAAGACTTGGAAATTGAAATGAATGTCAACGCTATCATGATAGAGGGTAACCCATTAAAATATAAATGCAAAGACAGGCTTCAAATTAAAAGTATGTTTTCTGTTTCTCTAGCTGATCTCCGTCGCATCTTCCTGGACCATTCTGGTTCTTCTCAACGAACAACAAGTATCTCTGAACGAAGAAGGACCAAAATCTCCAACAATGTGGAAGTGATATGAGTGTTCATGTTCTATTATTTAAATACGATACTCTTTGTAAAATCTTATATAGCTTTTACAATTGCATTAATAAAGATATAGTTTAAACAAAGCTGGAACATCTTTTTACTTACTCTACACACTGCCCATGTCCAATCCTTCTTCCATGTCATACTCATTTAGTATAAGTAGAAGTAAGATAGAATAGAAGTTCTTGGAATAGCAAAGTCATACCGGGAGTTAGTGCCACCTCCTATGCTCTTATATTATCCTAATACAAAGTCCAATTTTCGAGAAAAATTTTTGCTTTCGGGAATTCTTGGAAATGACGTCATAGCAGGTGGCAGTGCCACTTCCTCGCATATTATGTTATCCTAATACAAAGTCCAATTTTCGAGCAAAATTTTTACTTTCGGGAATTCTTAGAAATGACGTCATAGCAGGTGGCAGTGCCACTTCTTATCCTATTATGTTATCCTAATAGAATCCCGAAAAATTTTACCGAAAAATTTGCCTTTCGACAATTCTTGGAAGTGACGTCATAGCAGGTGGCAGTGCCACTTCTTATCCTATTATGTTATCCTAATACAATCCCGAAAAATTTTACCGAAAAATTTGCCTTTTCGACAATTCTTGGAAATGACGTCATAGCAGGTGGCAGTGCCACTTCTTATCCTATTATGTTATCCTAATAAGAAGTCGAATTTTTGGCCGAAATTTTCTTGAAGATGATGAAATGTAAAATTTGTATTAGGATAACATAAAGTATGAAGAAGTTGCACTAACTCCTGGTGTGACGTCATTTCCAAGAATTGTCGAAAAGGCAAATTTTTCGGCAAAATTTTTCGGGATTGTATTAGGATAACATAATAGGATAAGAAGTGGCACTGCCACCTGCTGTGACGTCATTTCCAAGAATTCTCGAAAGCAAAAATTTTGCTCGAAAATTGAACTTTGTATTAGGATAACATAATATGCGAAGAGGTAGCACTAACTCCTGGTGTGACGTCACAATTCCAAGAATTTTGCAGAGCCGAATTTTAGCGTACTTATACAACTAATTTAACAATGAACAGGGCTACTATTTCGAGATATAATTCTCGGTATTAGGAATGGGTGTTGGTCATTCTAGGAGTAGTGACCAGGTGATTTAATTAAACAAATATACGTTTAACAAAGTTTTTATTTAACTCATTAACAAATTACAGAATACAAAAACTTAATGATAATGATATACTAAAATCTTTGCTTCCATTCATCTGTATTTCTTCGCTTAATTCCTAAGTCTTGCATGCGGTGGAATCACTGAGGAAATATTCGTAAAGAGTGCCAGCCTCATGAGACATGGTAGGAATTGGTGCGCAGAATCAATAATTAACGAGTAATTAACAAGAAACGAAAATGATGCAAAGAGAAACCCTTTGGCTTTGACGATCGAAATTACCGACATGTAATATTTCGCGCTAGCGAAAAATGGTTCAAACAAAAGTTGTGAATCTCACCGAAATCCGTAATAAAGGTCCTATTCATTTTTCTTCTACCTCTACTCGTAACAGAGTTATTCGGAAGTAAAGAAGATACTTTTCATGCTTCACATACTACAGCTGTCTCCATTTTTCCAAGCAGGTATCTGTAAGAAAACCCAGAGTGATTTGATTTGATTTTCATACCAATTCTTCGTAAGTCAAAAATAAAAAGTAAATACCGCAATGAGAACTAAACAGTTAGTTAAAAAGGATATAGCAGTAATGAATGCTGAATTATTTTTGAAACTCTCATATGTCTCCATAATCTGAAACAGAGAAATAAAAAGATTAGTAGGGTAATTAATTAAATGATAGCTTTCGCAGCTAATTTGCTCATGTGTTATTCGCAGTACAATTAATAATTATATTATAATATTGATTATAATATGATTAGTAATTATACTTTGTATAACACAGATTGCCCAGGTCTCACCACGAGGAGGTTGCTGCGCCCAGAGACCCGCCCTAACCGCGGTCCCATCCACCCTCCATTATGTAATACAAACATTTATTAAGGGAAATCTCCTTTTACCATTCCCAATTGACAAAAGGAGATTTCAAAGAGAATTAACGCGACTCTAAATCAACTCTTTAGCAATATTCTCATATCGTCAAAGAGTGACAAA
>SHCU01000076.1:343080-355364 GCA_004307685.1 Ceratina australensis
CTAATCAACTTAAGTACTCGAAGAACGTTCGGTCACTCGATTTGAAAATCGTCACTCGGACGTTAACTGAACTTTTACTGCTTTAAATCAACTAATTTGAATATTATTTAAATCGACTAAACGGTAATAGTAACATAACGAACATCGTTGTTTGTTAAACGAGACGAGTGGATCACGGTGAAAGTTACCTTGATCGAGGCGATGCAGCCGACGAGGGCGATGATGTTGCATAGCATGTGGTACGCGTTCAGCAGCAGCGTCAGCGAGTGAGTCACATGGCTGGTGACTATCTCAACGAGGAAGAAAGCGGTGGTGAAGAACAGGATCAGGTACAACTGGACCGGTTGCAGCCTTCGGAACCATTCCTTCACAGCCATGACCCTGGAACCAGGCGGAGGCGCGCGGTGAACGTACCTATTTTGGCGTAGAGCCACGGCGTTAGTTTCATCGGCTCCGGGGAAGAGATAGATTATACCGTTGCTCTATCCCCCCGGCTCACGCTCTCTCGTTGTAAACTTCGAGAAGGTGAAACTTGCAGATTTACGATGGAGCTGACTATTTTATACACGTTGTCATCGGGACAAAGAATTCCAAATTATGTGTCAATATTACAATTGAGACGAAGAATGAAAAAGTAGAATATAATAAATACGTTGATTCTAGTTTTATTACAAGGCAGTAATACTGATTAGAAATATGCGTGTAGTTTGAATAAATGGATGTGAAGAAGAAACAGTGAGGAGAATAATTGTCAAAAATTCCGAAGTTTGTCGTGAACGCGTGTAATCAATTTTGTAAAATGGTCATATTAATTCTGAAACTGCAATAATGAAATCGTCCAGTTCAGAGATTCAGGATCGACAGAATTATTTCCCTGTATAACAATTATTTTATAAAACAAATGACGAATCAGTTGTTGAGTGCAAAAAAATTAATATCGAGTGTTTTCAAGTGAAAGTAACAAGTAACGTTATCAGACGAACACAACCTTGGTGTGATAACAATTTTATATTACCGATTGCATTGTTACGACGCTAATCTAAACTATGTAGAGAATTACAAATATCGTATGCTAAATTATTTAAACCTTGAGTTATTTTCATAAATTCTGACATAAATTCGCGATATTTTAGTCTCGCAAGTGACGTGGAAGATACCGTGAGTATGTGAACGAATTGATACGAGCGCTTCGGACATGGCTCATTAATAAACGCTCGTGCTTTGTAAATCTATGACCGCTCGAAGGAGAGTTTTCATTATCGTCCCCGGTGCGGTATTATCGTGACTACCGGTATATAACATCCTCTAATGCGAGCTTGTTACATCAACTCGCTTTGTATCGGGCCTTGCTTTTACATGGGCTTCTGCACCCTGTTTCAAATAGTAACTCAACGATTTTTTGCATTTCCACAGTTAATATGATACAATTCCATAAAATTGATTATTAACAAACACTGAGAATTTCTGAGATACAACTGTTATATATATAATATATTACTATAATATATTACAATTATTTATCATAGTTATAGTATCATATATCATATATCATTTGTAATAATCATATGCATACTATATCATATATTATAATTTTGTATCATAATTGTAGTATCATATACTATAATTATTTATCATCATTTTAGTGTCACATCGGATAGATCAGATCAGATCAGATATAATAATGAAAGTATCATATATTGTAATACTATACATATATTGTAGTATACGTATTATAATAGTATTATCATAAAACAGATATCATAATTATAACGTCACATGCACTTTTTCGTTCTCCATTATTTGACCCAATTGTAATATTGATACGTGTCAGTTCTAATGAGACTGATAATATATAAAATAATTCTGCCAATTATGAATCTCTATACTCTATATAATCTCTATACGATTGCCCTCTTGCATTTTCAAAATTAAATATAAGTGGACTTGTACAAAACAATTGACTTTATTACAACATCCTCTACGTGAATTTTGTAGCTGTGGAGTTTAATGAATCAATCCATAGCGTTTAAAATATTAGATTTTTTATAATATTCAGGAGAATTTTATATATTACGTATTTATGCGTTATATTTTTATATTTATTATATTTTATATATTAGGAGAAAGTCAGATTTTTGAAACTAAGAAATTAGATACACTTAAGCTGCATGGCACATTGATATCCAACACATATTATTAATTTTATATCTTAATATCTCAATTTAAATCTAAATTGACTTAGGCCATTTTCAAAATGAATGGCTCAAACGTTTCACTTGTAACACTTTATTTTTCTCATAATTCACTGCGATTATTTACTTGATCAGGCATGACCGACGAAACGTGTAACACTGTTCCTTCCTCCGATCGGTAACTAAATTAATGACGGGAACTTCGATCTGGGCAGACGACTTGATGTTAGCCGACGGATGTGCTCGGTGCACGCGCGATACCGATGGAAAAAAAATAGTCTGCTATTATCGTTGAACACGTGGTCTGTGGGTTCACAGTTAACGACGAACGATTCCTTAAAAACCCTGTTGAATGACTCGCGGCTTGGATCGCACTGAGCGGATCGTTTGTCCCCTCGAACGCTCGTTACATGCCTTTGACGCACTGCTGTATCCGTTGTACACGGTCGATCGTGGTAACTCGAACGAAATTATCCACTTCAACTTATTGTTTTCTCTTCGGCCGTAATCAAACACGTGAGACCATCTGAACGACGAATTCTTATTGAGAATCGAGTCCGGGGTTAAAAAGAAATAGAGTCAAGAATAGGAGAGATGAAACTGGTTTTAGACAGAGTTTAGATCTGTATAAGAATTCTCAGCTCGCTTTATCGCGATGAGAATAATTATAGAAGATATTCAAATTGAAGATGAAACCTATGGACGCGATAGGTGACTCTTTGCCAGTTGCTTTATAAAACCAGATATATATATGTATATAATTAACTTAACTTAATTTATTTATTATAAAATTGATATATGTTTAAAAATTGTCAAATACAAAAATTGGCAATAGCTCCATCCAGCATATAGCTAATAATTATAATAATATAAAATAAGTAGAGAAGCTCAGGGAATATTTGGAGAAAATTTACTCCAGTGCAAAGGTTAATTGTAAAGATCAGACATATGTTATAAGAACGGAACGAAACTGCGAGAAGTACTTGGGTCTGGTTCATGAATAATTAATCATGAAAAATACATATAAGTGGGAGACTTACGAGTTCAGTGGTTTCAGTATACTGGTTTAGCCGAATGATACACTGCACCGTGTGGAATGTCAAGGAGGGAGCATGTCTGCAAGAAAACGCCCTCTTCTTCAGACGTCCTTCTTTTTAATCAGTTAAAATTGTTGTACGCTTTGTTAGTATAGATCACCGACTTGGACGCTCCTCTTGGACGCTACCGGGTCTACTGAAGGATCGAGACTGGTGTGTCAGTCGAGTTTCAGGCGAACGTGGTCGCATTCTGGATGATGAATTGTTTGCACAATAGAAGCTAATCAGTCCTATGGTAACTATTATTCACTGAGATGCTCCAAGCGATTATACCCCTACCCGTCTAAGAAATGTTATTATTCCTGCTTGTAAACGAACGTTGCAAATTTTTCAATCGTTCCATTCACTAAATTTCAATCAATTATGAATTAAATCAGTTTTAACAAAATTTCACTACAGATTGAATCATTTAAATCGGAAATTTAGTCAATTACTTGGCATGCCCCAAGTGATTATATGCACTTAAGAAATATTATTATTCCTGCTTGTAAACGAAGGTTGCAAATTTTTCAATCGTTCCATTCACTAAATTTCAATAATCCTCAACTATGAATTATACCATTTTAATTCATCATTAATAAAACCTGACTAAAGATTTTTTTTAATCATTTATAATGCAATGAATTATTTGATATGTTCCATTATAAATTTTCTACAAGAATCGATAACATAGAATTTCCCGAGTCAATATTTGTAAGTGTCGTACCGTAATGACGTATCCGGGGTGCAAAGATTTTGACAAACAGACGATCTGACGCATAGATAAGACGCAACAGAATACCCGGTGACGTTAAAGGAACATCGTTCTCAAATCTGTTTTAAAGAAACGTCACGTTTAAGGAGTAATGTTTGAATTACGCGTTGCCGGAAGTTATTTTCCCAGGTTACAGAGGCACGCTCGTTATTGACAAATTGTACGTTCACGCGCTAGCCTTCCACACGTCGTTTAGCAATCGGCCCGTCCGTCTACTTACGTTTATGTCTACCGAATCGAGTCAAAATGAATGAAAATTATTTATTATAGGAGAAATATGCTTAATTATTATTCTTATTACAAAACAATTTTAATTATTATTTTATTTATCACGAGGAACAAACGAGAAACGTTAAAATTAAAAGGAAACTTTATAAGAATTCTGATATAATTCAATTTTGCAAGGTAACAGGCGTGTCCCATTATTATTTAATTCCTTACAAAAAAACAAACACACAGTATTTAATTAAAAAAAATCTGCTACCGACTCTGATATAATTTCATATTACACGGTTACATTCATGTCTCATTATCATTTAATTTGTCACAAAATCCAAACCCAGTCTATTATAAAACAGACTTAAAATTCTACAAATACTCGTGAATCTTGTGAACCCATTCACTGATGAAATCGTCACTTATAAATGAAAACGTTGCCACTGTTAAACCACTGTTCACCGTCGTATAGCGCCCGCAGGTAGCGCGAGTCCCGTGTCAACGTAACGCGAAGTGGACGCACGTAGTTTTGTTACACACCTCCGGACACGAAGTTACATACGCGGCGAGAGGATACGTGGGGGCCATCAGAGAGTTAGTTGCGAGCATCCGGTCGCAATAATGGCTTTTGAACTCTGAAATGTTGCCTCCTCGTTATTGTCATCTTAATACCACTTCGGCGAACTGTAAACTTGTTCGACCTACGCGCCAGTATCTTTCATGTCGCCAGGGGTCAAACGAAATCAAACAAAATTCGTAGTAATTAATTTCTTAACCTCCTCGGCTTTATCGCGAGATTGATTAACGATTCTTTTTTTAACTAGACACGTTTATCACTGCTTTTTTCATTCATAGTAAATGCGATAATAGTAAACATGGATTTAAATAGATTTCATTCAGGAATTAATGACTTTATTATTTGATGAAAAAACGATTGAGCTTCACGGTATGACTAATTGAGCCATTTATACTGACTGGTCTAAGTCTTCTTACCAGGAGAATTAAACCAGCTATTTTAATATGCATATATGTATTATTTTCGTTCTATATGTATTATATTTTCACTCTCAGGTAATTGTAATTTTTATATTTAGAATTAGGAAAAAAAAATGATGTGTATATTTTTAATTTTATTGAAACGAAAACTCAATTAAAAGTAAATAGTGGTTTGCATTGATATTAAGCGAGAAATATGAGTTTGGGTATTTTCGGAATAATCTTTTCAGGGGTCTAACGAAATCAAACAAAATTCGTAGTAATTAATTTCTTAACCTCCTCGGCTTTATCGCGAAATTAATTAACGACTTTCTTTTTAACCAGACACGTTTATCACTCTGTTTTTTTATCCATAGCAAATGCAATAATTGTAAACATAATTACTGACCTTTTTTATTTTATAAAGAAACGACTGATCCTAAGTAAGTAAGTAAACGATGGTTTCCACTGATGTTAAACGAAAACTATAGACTTGGCTATTTTCGGAGTACCCTTCTTTGGGATCAAGACAAATCAGACAAAATTCACTGTAGTTAATTAGTCAACCTTCTCAGTCTTATCGCGAGATTAATTAACGACTTTCTTTTTAACAATACTTAGTACCAATTAATAACTTATCCCTGTTTTCATTCCCATGGTAAATGCGTTGATTCTAAGCATGCTTTAAAGCTTTAAAGAGATCGCATTTAGGTATTACTGACCTTATTATTTTATAAATAAACGATTGATCTTCGCGTTGAAACTAATTGCAAATAAACGGCGGTTTTCACTGGTATTAAACGAGACACACGAGCTCGGCGTAACAGTGGTGGAATGCCTCGCTTCTAGCTACTCGGACGATATCTTGGTCAATTGTAATTATCTTAAAAGTGGACAGCAGCCGATAACCCGGAGATTATCATTCTCGTTATCGGGCGATCGAGGCAAACATTGGTTTTCTGATAACTGGGACGCGATCAAAATATTGTGTCTAATTTCTTCAATGATGAAAATTCGATTTTACGCATTTCAGATATATTGAGTTTATTTTTGTTGAAAAGATTCAGAATATTATGTTACGTTTAGGGTTGAAGTGCAAGTTTGAGTTTACGTTCTTATGTTTTAAAGAGAAGTTCATTGTAAGATATTAAACTGCACAACTGTGAAGAGGAGAAGCCGGAAGTTCGCCGAAAGCCGCAAGGCAAGGACTATGTTCAATAAAATAAGTTTATTACTGATTATTATTATTATTGCCGGAGAATTGAGTTATTTCAGAGATTCAGATTATCATTCAGATTTATTATTTTTGCGACACACATGTTTCCCTGAAGTTTTGTCTTGAAATGGCTGAGTAGCTGATAGCCAACGTCTAGAATTGTTCCAAGTGCAAAGGGTTAATATATTCGGTTGGCAGGAAAGTAATTTCTTGTGCTAAGGGTTAATACTTCGTACAATTAAAAATTGACCGATAAACATAATCGCACTGATTCGCAATCGATTGATACATCAGCCATAAATTGTCTCGTGATAACGAAAAATCGATTTCCACTATTTTCAAAATAAACCGTCGATTTAATTGGAGTGTCGTGAAAGCTTTTGAGAATTGAAACGTACCGGTGAAACGAACGTAATTACAGATAACAATTTAATCCTGTTTCTTAGGCGAGTGAAAGGACGCGTTTTTTCGCTCGCGATGAGACGACATTATTAGGCTGAGAAAATGAGAGGATGCAACGATCATTTACGGAAGGAACACGGCGGACAAGTTTCACCAGCTTTCTTATCAGCTCTTTCTTACTATGCGCGTAACTTTTACTCTTTTATAACGCAACGATTGTGCATGAAATCGCAGCTACTCTATATTATCCAATAGCTTTGATTCCCTCATAAAATAATACGCAAACATCGGTTGTACGCGCGCTCAGCTCGCTCGAAGCAAGTATAAGTATTTCCCGTAAATTCGCGAGAAATGTTCAGTTGATTCGTCGGAGCATAACAGACAGTGACGAAACGAATTATAGGCCTCTAAGTTCTGTACAAATTAGCTTGCATAACGAATTCGTGGATTCCGGCACGTGGAAAGTGTCGTGGCAGTGGAAATATTTACATGGACTAGAAATTGACCGCAGATTTTATGCAGAAGTTGGAAATTACCGCTGCAACGTGATGAAATTTCTATTCACAGTTTTTACATTGGCATTCAAACTCTATAATAATTATTTCTAGCTTGTCATCTTTGATCATAGACTGAGCAAAGAACTTAAGCTGAATATTTTAATATTTGTATTTCTATAGTGTATTAATAATTGTTATTGTTTTAGTAGAGATTATAAGTTTCATTCTTTTAGAGACACTTAACCCCTAACGCACAGTTTTTTTTAAAGCCTGTGTTAAGTTAACTCGAGCGTGCACGTTAAGGGGTTAAAAAGTATGATAGTATCTTTAATTTTAGCAGAGATGATAAATTTGATTCGTAATAAATACATTTAAGCAGTGTGACAGTATCTATAATTCTAATATAAAATTTTGCTTCTTATTAAAAACACTTGAGCAGTATGACAACATGACAGTATAAAAACTTAAATATTTCAAATTAAGCATAAATGGACTTGGGCCATTTTCAAAATAAACGACTCAAATATATCATAAATTTATTTAGAAAGAATTATTACATTTTTTCTCTAGCAAAACGAATGACACTGAAAAAACTGTTATATAACAAAATATGTACATATAACAGTATACTAGATTTATAGGCGTTTAGATTTAAGGACTCAAATACTTCACAAATTCATTTAAAGACGTTTAGTAAATTTTTTTCTTTCCGAAAACGAATGACACTAAAGAAGTTGAAGAACTCTTAAATATCAATATATATATATAACAGAATACTAGATTTATAGACGTGTGCCAGTGCTACTTTCCATTTTACGGTTGCTGCCATCATTAATAGAGAAATGTGAATGTACCTAATCTTTTCAAACGACGCTATTAATAGAACAGAAACTCAATAAATAATCAAATCTATTTAACAAAAAACCGAGATTACATCCTCCAAAGTTTTTATACGATCCTCCCATGTGATAATCAGTTATGGAACGATTGAACGTTCGTTAACTTCAATTGTACAATTTTATTGTCAGACGCACTTCTCGCGATGAAGATCTTATCAACCGCAAACGTGGTAAGTGTGATTAATATTAGTTGCACCGATAAGAGCGTATAACGATAATTTGCAGTTTCGACGAATGCCAGTCACGTCGCTGATGATATTAAAATTATTCACGTTTAAAAATACCTGTTAATCAATGGACATGCTAACCATTGCTTGAAGAATTTTTTCAATAAATCTTCCCGAAATTCGCGAATTAACGTTTAATTGTACGATGTACGTGTATAATGTAAAACAGTTATTAATTTTTTCTTTCGACATTTTCAAATTAACATTTATATATACATGAATTTTATAATAGTTAAGTGTAACTCGAACAGTAAGTTAAAACTGTTTTTATTTCGAAACGTGAAAATTATGTCAGAAGCCAGCGGCATTAATGTCAGATCGAGCACTGAACAAAATTAGGCATAAAATTATTATTACTTTTGAATATTGTCCGAATAGGGGACTCGCGCATAAGCAGAGTGGGTCCGGAAGAATTGTCCGAAGGTGTACTACGTACGGAGGCAGCAAATTCGATACTCACGACTCCGATTTATCGAGATGTATCAAGTTCTCCATGTCGACGGGACAGCTATGCGAAGCGGTTCGTACTCCATTAAGCCCGCAGGGAGACGAGCAGGCGACTCGGCGCGATCGATTTTCTCGACGAAATCGGTAAATACGCGCGATCGTGACCGATCGGCTGGCACTCGCATAATGTTTCTGTTACAACTGCTTCCTGCGATCTTCTACCGCTTGACTCCTTAACGGCGGCTCAAGAACGGATTACGGAGCGAGTGATAGAGGGGACAGGAGAACAAGACCCCCTTTCTATCGTTTTTACCTAACGGTTTGACGCATTTTGTTAAGCGGTTATCGTTACGAGCTACACGTTACGAAAGCACTTGACGTGTAACGATTATAATATGATACATTGACAATTACATCAGTGTTATAATATGTAACAATTCTAACGTAATTACAACACGATTGTAACGTAATTATAACATGATAGATTACGATCGTAACACAGTTATAACATGTAATAATTATCATATAATACATTAACAATTATGATATAATTATGGAATTATTATAACATGTAACAATTGAAATGTGACAAATTATTATCCTTCGTATGAAATTATGTTAATTAAGATGAACTTAGGAAGTTAAGATTAAATAATGAAATAATACACTATGCAATTCAAATGAAACAAATTATTATCATTTTTACGAAATTATATTAATTAGATGAACTTAAGGAAGGAACTTAAGGAAATAGCGATGATTGAAGAAACGAACGAAAGTATTATAGTTTTAAATAATTTATTATTATTCATCGATGCCAAAAAATGTACAATGTGTTTAAAAGTGTCAAGGTAAAAACTTCCGGTTCTCAATATTAAAAGACAAGTAAAAGTGTTATACCAGGATTGAAGATGATTAAATTTTCCTCAATCGATAATTCAGGAATTAAAATTGAATTACTCATTGAAATTTCAAGTCAAGTGATTGATATAATAAATATCAATTGATTTAATCGCTTGATCCTGGTACATGTAAAGGGTGAGTTGCACTCGGTCTTCTATTTAAACAGCAAGCTGAAACAGATTTATTATTCCTCGCTGAGATGCGAAGTAGTACCAAGCCTTAATGTGTTACAAATGATAGAGTATATTAATATATTTATCAAATATTATGATATTTTTATAATATTTTATTATGTAATTAATGTTTGTCGTTTAAAATCGTTAATTAATAAATATATTAATATACTCGAGTGTATTCGTTGATTAAAAACAAAACGTAAGTCCGAAGAATCGCATACCTGTACGGATAAGCTTGCGCCTTGTTCCTAAATATCGATAACAATAAGCTAAAGAAAATTGCGACTAGACCAGCACCTATCGCTGCAAATATTCGTCGTTTCTTTACGTCCCCTTTACGCGATGCGGCTTCGGTCATTAGGATCATACCTAGCACAACTGCTCCATCTAATTGCATCTTATTAAAGAAAATATTTTTTCTGATATTGAAACAGTTTTGTAAAGTGTTCTAATAGGAACTTTGATAGAGAGGATACTTAAAATCATGACGATGTACGTTTCCAAAATAAATTGGCCTTGACTCGACGCGTGTATGTATGCTATGTGTCCATTGGGTGATCTATGAAGGAACGGTGGACCCCTGATGTGATTCCACATCTGACCGCTCGTCATCGTCAACGTGAAGAACTACAACATCGTAAGAACTCGTTATTTCTTATGTACTTAAACTTTTTACGTGTGAATTAAATGGACCTTGATGAGATTGAAAAATACTATTTAATTTCACTCAACTGAACTGAGGAAGAGTACATTTCGTTTTGAAATTTGTTTTTTTTATTAGTCAGATTAATGCCAATAAAGAACATCTAAGTAACATTAAAGAGTAATAATGAAAATAATCACATTAATAATAATAATAATGAAAAGCTTCACGAGTCAGACTTATCATTGTATATCAAGAGATTACTAGATTAATTAATAAGACGTATTACCAATGCACCGAGTCCCCATATAGTCTTGTTATAAAAGAAGTCCAAGTTGTTACGTCTTAAATACAAGAAACCTCCGATAAGTACTAGCAACATGATTATCGCTACTGTACCCGAATAGTTAGGTGGTCTAAATACTCTTATCTGCAATGCGTTCCAAACATATAAATTCCGTTATTATCTATTTGTGTATTAATATGAGATGCATGCGCAGAGGAAGTACCTGAATATCAGTGCGTTCAGCTATCCACTTTGCGATCGCCTCAGCCCCGAAACCTACTCTCTCGATATCCATGGTGTCAGCAGGCTTCGGTTTGCCTTTCGGCGGAAAATGCATGTACACCGGCGCAGTATGCAATTTCATCTGTACATGACAATATCCCGTTTACATTTGTTCTAGTTTCGCGTCCAAATAGAATCTCACCATTTGAAATACGTCTGATCCTTCGTCAAAGTCGATAGACGCAAAGAACAGTTTCTTGGAGTGAGCTTGAAGGTATCTAAACGAGTTCGCTACTATTACAAACTCATCCTTTGCGTACCTGTAAAACAGAGAGATAAATATTAGTATTATATTCCATCAAGTCTCCTTACAGTTAGAGTTAGTATAGTTTTATTTTGGATCGCAGTACCTGCACACGTGACACTGCCTTTGCGGTGCCATTGCAGTGAACATAACAACGACCGAGTAGTTCCTTGGTGTAGCTTTTACATACTCTTTGAACTTGGCCCCATTCAGTTTAATTACTGGCCTGGTCAGAGCTAATTCTGCTAGCTGTTGTACACGATCCGACAGTGACGATCCATGCGTCTGAAACGTTGTATAATTTGTAATGAGATTAAACGAATTACATGTACATACATTTATTAATACATATTAATAAATTATTGTTTATATAATAAATAGAAAATCGTTCGATAATGTTTGTAGAAGAAAATAAATATATAAAACGAACTCTCACATTTTTCATTCTATATTGACAACAGACATAATTGAAACTTAGTACAAGTACTAGAAATATAATACATTTTTTACAGTCCATGGTGAACATTGTAAACATATTAAACATTATCTACTACACGTCAAACATTGCACCGTAGCAGAGGATACAGCTGTAGGTAGGTAAGCAAACTTTTACGCCCTCTAGACTGCACAGTATCGAAAAGCAGAAAACACAAAGCAAAGCAGTCATCACTTATAAACTGCATTACCATAAATTTCAATAAATTTTCACGCTGGCAAAAAATGATTCAACTGAAAGTTGTAGGTCTCGTCGAGATCTATAAGAAAGGTCCTATGCACTTTTTCCGTATCTCTACTGATAAGCGAGATATCGGCGAAAAACGATATTTT
>SHCU01000077.1:15055-26650 GCA_004307685.1 Ceratina australensis
ACGAAAATTCTTTCCAACTCCCGGCGCCATGTCGGTCAAAGCGCGAGCTGTGATTCCCTCGCGCTACATCGACTACACCGACGCGCTCCTCCGTTTTCCTTTTGCTACCGTTTCTCTTTACACTCTACTCTTTGTTCGTCTCCACCCGGTCTTAGGTCGCGTTCTAAATAAAATTTCTCGTTCCTTAAACAGAGAGCGGGAATCCGAGGCGAAAATAAATATTGTTCGTCGTTCCGCGAGTCGCCGGGTGAACACGATTCGAGGAAACGAAATCTCTTCGACTCGACTCGGTACAGCGTTTGCATATTTCTTTTTCCTCCCCTCGTTTCGCCGCCGTTCTTTGCTTCCCGTCCGCAAACTGCCGCTTGCTCGCCCCGTATCCCTGGAACAGACCCCCGGAGGAACGCGTACCCACTCGGCCGACCGTTTTATTAGAATAAGCGACGCGTTTGCTCGCGTATATCTCGACGCGTTGTCAGTTTGGACAGTGTCATTCCCGATGCCGTTAACATCTATCTCGACCCTAATTGAATTCTCCTTGGTTTCCACTTACGTCGAACACCGGAGAAATGGAAACCGGCGAAAATCGGCAGCGAAGAGTTTTTCATCGCACGAAGCTGTTTTCGGGCACGGCGCGGTGCGCCGGGAGTCTGTTATTTAATCTACATCGGCCCGAGGCGAGGTAATGACGTTCTCGCGTCAGCGATTCTTTTATTTCGCTTTTTAAAATCGACCTACGTCCGTTGCTCGGTGGAAATTCCCTGGAAAATAGTTTTTTACCCCGGACCGGGGTGGAAGCCAGCGCAGCGCCGGCGAACAATATTCGAAACCCGGTCGAATAACAAGCTTAACTTTCTTTGGTCCGTGTTCCCCGGGCCAGCGCTGGATCTCTTTTTCTCCTATTTGCCCTCTCGCGTTCCGCCCTTCAGGGAACCGCGAAATACCTTTTCCCGGAGCACGCAATATCCAATATCGCTAGTAACGACAGATTTGAAAATAATTTCGTTCCGTCGAGAGTCACTTTACGGGTCGCCGACGACGAAAGAGTCCTAAAGGTTTCGTTACGACGTATCCGGACTACCGGAACTCGACGGACTGATCGACCATTTTTCCTCGATTCCTTCCCCGATACGCTGTGTACACGACACACAGTCACGATCGTCACGTTATTTCGGCACGGATCACGCTGCCGTCTCGTAAAACGTCGAATCAATTCGGCCAAAAATGTATCGTTCGTCTTCTTCGCGATCCCTCTGGGAATTAAATTCCCGATAACGGGTCTCGCGTTAACGGCGATTTAATTGTCAAGTAGGTATCCGCGCGGAGCGAGTCCCGGCCGGATACTGTGTTCAGAAAAGAACGTTCGTCGGTGACAGCGGGTCGATATACCGCGACATGCAACAATAAACTCTCCGCTCGATCCTCTCTCGCTGTCCCCAATTTTTCTTTTTTTTTTGTTTTTATAGAATTACAAAATCGAAAATAATCGAGCGACAGCGAGCTAACCGGGATGAGAAAATAAGCGTGATCGGTGCGGTGAAAAGGAGGAACAGGATGTCGATTTGGCGTTCGCGTATTCGTCAACGTCAATACGGTTTCGGCAGGTCGTCGCGTCAACGTCATTCTCGATCATACGCGGAAAAAAAGACATCGGAGGCGAGAGGGCCAGGGCAGATCAGCGAGAACCGACGCGACGCGAAGCGAAAATCCGCGAGCGGATTAACGTCGGTTTACCGCTCGATGATTGGTCGCGTCGTATTGTGCGCGAGGCGATAATTCCCGAATATCTGTCAGAATTTTCGAGCCCTCTCCTCTCTCTCTCCCGCCCCCTCATCCGTCGCACCCGCGAGAATCGAAAATATTTTCGAAGAAACTCTACAACCGACGAGTTTTCGAGCGCCCGACCGACGCGCCCTTTCGCTCGATTATTAAATTTAATACCCCCGAGCGAAACGAGGGGTCGAGCCTGATCCTCGATTGTTTTCGGTTTATTAATCGACGATTATTAATTAATTTCATTAGCTCGCGAGCATCGCGCGTCGAACGCATAAAGATAAATATGTTTGCTCGTTCGCCAAGCTTTGCCGTATTAGCGTGGACCCCGGAAAATTTTATTCCGGGCGTTACATCTTTCCGTTAATTAATCGATTACGTCGATGAATTCGCGTCGGAGCACGGGACGGCGGCCCGTCCACCCGCTGCCAATTAATATCGATCTCGTCGATGCGTTTTTAATCGAACGGTGGTTCTCGCGCGCAAAGACACGCCGGTACAGGATAACGGGCTGTACCCGATAACGTACGATCCACGGTGAATAAGTAATGGGCGGTTGCGTAAAAAAAAGTGAGCGCGCGGAGTCGATTGGGAGTCGGGGCGGGCGGAGTGGAGGTTGATTAACGATCGCTTTCCAACTAATTGGAAGGATCTTTAGAGGTGGAACAATCTTGGTCTCGAAAGGGTAAATAATTGAGGCGTTAATAGTCTCGGTGGTTCGGTGCGATCCCAGGGGCAGTAAGAATACGCCGCTCTCGGAATAATTTACGCGGCCACCCTGAGCTCGAGTTCCGAGTAGGTAGCGCGGTAGTAGGCAGTGCGTGGACGCGCACAATTTTTTCGTCTCGATTCCCGCGGCTGAATATCTCGGTGAAAACCGATTCGGAAGCGGTACGCAAAATATTTTACGGCCAGTCTGTTCGTCAAAGCGGTTCGTTCGCACGATTTCACGCACGGTCACGCGGAAGGTCGTAGTCGAGCGGGCCACGGGCGCTGGTAGAAAGGATTTTAACTCGATTTCCCGACAGCCAGGAAGACTCGGGGCTACTTCGGGGAGATCCCGATGTAACGTTTACCGAGAATCCGGTAAATACTCACCGGCGGCCACCAGCTGGAAGAGACACGGCCTCGCTTGTGTACCGACGAAATTGTCCGCCCAGCACGACAGAGTCCCGTAATCCAGCTCGGTGTTCGGCGTGTAGCTGAGCACGCTCACGCCGCTCGACTTCTCCATCGAGAATCTGCCCGGCGCCACCTCGAGCGTCTCGCCGCTGTTGTTGAATTTCCATCGGAAATTGTGCGCCGGCGGATCTGCCTCCACTCTGCACGCGATGTCCAGCGACTCGCCCCGAGAAGCGCCGACCACCACGATTCGATCCTCCTTGCAGACCGGTGCGACTGAAAAGTGAATCGCATCGTTCGCATCTTTCGTCGCCTGGTCGACGACTCGATCTCCGCTAATTTTTATCTCCAGACGAAACGGGCAACGGGCGTGGGACAGGGAACGCGAAAGGGCGAATACCTCGGCGAAGGAAAGGGCGAGACGGGGGACCATTTGTTCACGTTTTCACCCCGGAAAATTGTACTCGCGTGCCTCGCAGTTTTCTCACGGGAGAACGGATGAAAATCGTTTCACGACTGATGCAAAAAGATTTTCCACCTACAAAACTGTTCTCCTCCCTCTCCGTAACCCTCGCAGGCGTCATCTCGTCTGGCGATATACATTTCTCCCAATTTATCTGCCTTCCCTATTTCCGTCGGCATTCGTCTCCCCTCGCGCCTCGTCGCGTCCGCGCAAGAGAGACAAATAGGTGGACGTATCTTATCGTAAACGCGGAGGAAAAGTCGCGCGGCCCTTTCCCCGTAAGTTGGCGCTCGAAACTTGGGAATTAATATCGTCGCGATAACGAGACATCTTAACCGTTCGCGTTCGAAATTCTTATCGCCCTCGGAGACGACACGCGGAGCCTGCGAGATTACTTTCTTCTATTACCGTGCACCGCGACGATTAACGCGTCGAAACTTGGATCGAAATTGATTTAAATCCCGACAGAAGGGCGACCTCATTTCGGTGGCGAACGGTGAATAGCCCGAAGCAAATGTCATTCCCAGGTTTGGCGTGCCGGCGACGATGTAATAACCGAGAAACTAAATTCGGGGATGCGAGGTTGACTTCGATTCGTGAACTCCCACGAGATTGCTGGTTATCCCGGGCTCGTTTCCTTACCCCTGTACGAGCTCGTCAACGACCCGGCCGACGATGTTTAACGTAGAGGATCGCGTTACGATTCTCACGGTCAGTGTTCTCGGCCACCGCTACTTTTCACCGTCGCGGCCGAAACGAATGAAACCACCGGGTAAACGGTGTTTCGCGTGCGAAACGTCGAGGATCGTTTCGATTCCAGCTTATCTCCCGTTCTCATCGCGAAACGCGTATTCACGACCGATTTTTAACCCGGTAAAATGATCGAGTGGATCGCATAAATTTTCAAACAATTACACCGGTGCGATTCGAGGACTGGTTGAACCTCGCGCGGGTATCCGAGCGACGCGAGCGTCGAGAAAAAAAAATGACAACCGTCCTTTAAATCCGGGATATTCAATTTAAGTGCCACGCGATATTCCTCAGACGGACGAGGACAGGAGGGCAGATGATACTCGAGGCCGCAGAGCAGTTTGCTTGACGTAACCCGGGAATTGGATATCAAAAATGTAGCTAGAACTAAGTACGGCTGAAATATTCAGGCGCGAGGCAGATAGTTGGAGAGAGAGAGAGAGAGAGGAAAATGTTCTCTGGCTCGGTTTTGGAATAAATAGAGGGAGCGAGGGAGCGCGTGGATGGTGTCAGCGCGAAATGGTTCGTTGCCCGTCGTTGAATACGTCGCAACGCGCGCGCCGCCCGAGAAGGGCAGCATCGCGAAACCGAGCCGGCTTCGTTGGCCCTCGACGAGTGCACACGGAAAATCCTCGATTAAGGCCGCTCGATTAAGATAAAGTACCCGAGTCTCGTCCTGAGGGGTGGATGATATCGTTGTTGAAGAGCCGAGTGTACGGTCTCTCGCTCTCGTCGAGATACTTACACTTGACGCGAAAATGAAGAGGCTCGCTCCGCGTTTCGTTCAGGTCATTCGTTGCGGCGCACACGTACTTCCCGGCGCTACTCCTCGTCACGCTTTGAAGCACCAGGCTCTGATTCGACCAGATTATCCTCGCAGACGTGTTGTGCGCCAGTATCTGGTTCTGCGAAACGACAATTTTTACAGTTTAACCAAAGCTGCCACCAAAATCTATCTATCGGTTTCAAGCGAATCGGGAGACACGTATCTCGTTTATCGGTAATTTGACTGGAAGGCCGCGCTTCTCACCGCGAACTATTTCTTCGGCCGTTTAAAGGGGAAAACGTGTCTCTTGGACCGTGGGTCGGATCGCCTCTAAACGCGAGATCTCGAGCCACGATTCCGTTTCTCGTTACACGATTACGATCCGAGCTCGGCGCTGAATTAGAGGTAAACATGGAGCAGACGCGAGTCTCCTCGCGCGTTGGGTCGCGCGTCGTTATCGCGTATCAGCACATTTTTCCGAGCCGGCGAACAAATTACGTTCGCGAGCGGAGAAAATAAGCCGGCGGGCCGCTTTATTCGCTTCGAAGAGATACTACCATCAGCTTTCATTTTTCCTTACCGTGGAGTCCAGATATTAGAGGCGGTGTCGAGAGAATCGTCGTTTCCGGTTTCCGTCGAGCGGACAACGGATAGATTCTTTATTATTGCGAGCACGTTATCTCGGAACGAAAGAGAAAACCCGTGAAAGGAGGAAGTCGATAACTTTTACGATCGAGAGAACGTTGCGCTGCCCGTCTTTATTACAAATTTATCCGTTCCGACGTTGCGCGATGGCGCGGAGAGGAAAAATGAAAAGGCGAAGGGGGGAGGAAGACCGGGCGAAGGAAAATCGGGGTCGCGGGCTGGAACGCGTTTCTTTGTTAGTTAACGCCTTACTTTCCGTCGCGACGGCACGGGCTCGCCCTTTGCCCGATACCGTACGCCGAGTAATAACGGTATATTTTTTTATTACCTCAAACCTCTTTGACTCGGAGCAATCTCTTTGTGGAGATTGACAAGGAGAGCGACGGCTTATCAGAGCCGGTCGCATGGTTAACGACGATACGGAACGCCGTGCACTTAGTTGTTTAATCAGACCGGATGAAAAGAGCGCTAGTTTCGTTATCTTTTGTACCGTTTCTCTCGTCTTTTGTCCCGGCTAACGAGAAGACAAAAACGAATGCGTTTGATTCAAGAATTCTAGCTTCCCGTTGGAAAATTAACATGACGACGGACTCGGAGCAGCCAGCCGGAGGAAAAAAGTCCGACGCCTAGTCGACGTCGTCGCGGAAACGAGAATGGGAACGAACGAGGACACCCGCGCCGTCTTCGACCGTACGCTCCGCGTCCACGCGGCGGCGTCTCGTTGCCCGCGTGGAACCAGCTTGCCGTCCGGGTCCGTCTCGATCGGATTAGCCGGCAAAAGTTTCGCCTCGGATCGCGTTTCAATTAGACGATCGCGCGCGCACGGACAATGCCGACAACCGGATGAAACGGGGACACGTCTTTACTAGTCCTTGCCGCGGGATCTTGCCAAATGCAGCCGCGCGCACCTGTTCAATCGGACAGAGAGCTGTCACTCGATGTTCGCTCGTTCTTTTTCTTCCTCACCTCCATTTCCCCCCGTTACATCGACGGATGCCTTTCCCTTATCTCCCTCCCTTCTTCCCTCTCTCTCTCTCTCTCACTGTCGCTCGTCCCAGCTTCGATGGAGTTCGTTCGTCGAACATAATTCGAAATCGATTCGAAACGAGGCCATTTGAATCTCGAAGGAAGGTGGCACGGACGCGAACAGAACGGATCAAGATTTTCTTTTCCACTTTCGCCCGAGTCTATCTCCCCTGTCGCACGGGGACTCGTCTCACCGGCTCTGTTCGATTGTTTTATAATCTCGGTTCACGGCCGGAGATTCTCTCTCTCCCCCCCGAGGATTGGCTCTCGTTGGTTACACCGCGTCCATAAAGGGACCGAGCGCTTAATTACGTACAGACGGTTCGAGACACGTACATCCGACTTAAGCCCGTGGACTTGGCTCTATCCTCGAGACTCGGCGGTGGTCGAGCCACGGGCAAATTAAAAGCACAGAAACGGGGAATTTCCCGGTTCGATCGGTGGTCCGAGTGATCCGAGTCAACGTTTAAGTTTTAAGCGGTACAAGTAAATGTGAGCGTGCCCGTCGAATCCTTTATTTACCGGCGATAGGCGAAGGAAATTGGTCGGTCCGCGGGATTTCCGATCGATACATCCATAACGATGCCGGTAGAATCTCTCTTCGAGGAAGCAGCCGCGGAGTTTAACGTTTCCATTCGAGTCGCCGGAAGCCGCTCGCTTCGAGCCATTTTCTCCTCGAACCGGGACTCCCACGACTCGGCAACCGACCACCTTTCCACGTTTCCTCCCATCGTGTGGCTTTCCTTCGTCGACGTCCCGGCGCGGCAGGAGGACGATATCTATTCCGTGTAATCAGCCGGTTCGGCACCGGAGAGCTTTCGTTTGTCTTTTATCGCGAACGAACCAATTCCGGCAAAAGGTAACTCTGGTTCTTGTTTCGTTCTTTTGCCGCGCGACGCTGTTCCGTGCCATCCCGAATTCCTCGCGATCGCGTTCGACGAGCAGGCGACCCGCCGAGAAAAATCACCGAGCGGATACGAGGAGATCCGGGCGCGATAAACGACGGTCGATCGGTCGTCGTCTCGCGCAGACAGCGCGCATAATGAGTCCGTAAACGCGAGAACGTTAATTAGAGCCTCGAGTCTTAAGGATCGCATCGTCCCGTGCTCTGGTTCGTTGTTATTAATTCGATTTTCCTGCACGGTTTCGCCCGTTAAGCGAGTTTCGGTCCTTTGATCGCCGTCGCTGCGCCGCCGAGATTAGCCCGCGCGGAACATTTTCCTTCTGCTAATCAGGTTTCGTCGGAGTAAACGGAGGGATCGAGCAACTTTGTCGTTAAATCTATTCTCCCCGTTCGCGTGCCCTTTCAAACTTCACCCATTGCTTTGCCGGTCTAACCCGTTTAACCGTCTTCTCGCGCCTGACTAAGACGCTTTCGCCGTCGATGCGAGGAATTTGATTTTTTGCCGTACGAACACAGCTAGCTCCTCGATCCGGCTCCGCCGCGCGAGGGGTAAAACTTTCCGTTTGATGCCGACAAGAGCCGGGAGACGGGTAGTAGTAGCAGCAGCTAGGTAAGTGCGCGGTTTTATGCAACGAGTCTCTACCGACCCGCGAGGAAGAAGGCAGTTGGAACGAAGCCCAAAAGCCCGGGAGCTTCATTTTGAGAATATTCGGAATCCGGAATAAGGGGTGGAATTACTCGTAGCACGTGGTACGTACAACCGTCCGCGGTACAATGGCCCGAACGCCATTGTCTCTCGCACATCGCCGTTACATAAAGTAGGTGTTAACCGTCCCTTCGTACACGCGCCTCTCCCCGGGCGTATCGTGCGCGCAGCACCCCCTACGAGGTTACCCCGTGGGATCACGAGATACGGACCTACGCCATTTTCGGAAGTCGTACGATTATATATCGGGACGAGGATAATTTCTGTTTAGCCCCGAGACGACGGAGCAGAGGACGGGAAAGGAGGAACGAGGAGAGCGGAAGATGTTGGCAATTTTTCAACTAACCGGCATACTCTTATTTTCTTTCCCGTACCCACTTGACCGGCATTTTTCTCTTTTTCGGTCCGCAAAACTTCGGTCGCGATCGACTCTTGAATCTCCACCTCCTCCTCCTCCCGAGGATTCTAGATTCGGATACCACGTATCCCGGACGAAAACCGGGGAATCTTTTCGAGAAGAAATTCGATGAATCTTTTCAGATAAGTCCGAGTCGACCTCGTGGAGATCGAGATTGAACGACCGGTTTGGATATTCGTAAGATTTTCCGTCCGACGAGGATTTGGTCACCGCGCTGGTTCACCTCGAAGGAATTCCTCGTGACCCACCGCGACCGATAACATCTCGTTCGGTTTTATTCTCTTCCGGCTACCGGCTCAGCGACGCCGGGGAAAAACAATACCGAGCCACAGATCGGACGCGCGAGCAGATTTATCCACCGATACGCTCGACGCGATGCCACTGATCCGCGCGTCCGTTCGATTCGGGCGGCGACGCAGGGCGAGAAGAAACGTGGTAAACGGAGCCGAGGAAAGGGTAGGGAAGTGGAGCAGTCGGTGAAAGCG
Source organism: Ceratina australensis (assembly GCA_004307685.1). Lineage (NCBI taxonomy): Eukaryota > Metazoa > Arthropoda > Insecta > Hymenoptera > Apidae > Ceratina > Ceratina australensis. The sequence continues at coordinate 24,114 of SHCU01000077.1, forward strand.
ATTACGCGTTTAAACTTTTTCCCGGCGTTAAAGGGAGCCATTATCGTGGACGTGGATCGTTTTCCAGAAAGGGAGAGCAACCGAGAGAGGAAGGTGTTCTCCTCTCGGAACAGTTGTATTTTCACGAATCGCTCTGTACACGTACTAATGTGTCGGGGTGCAGCGAGAGTCGGGGTACTCGAGACTCGGCCGGAGAGAAGAAGCCGGGAGAGGCGGAGGTTTAAAGAGTCGAGCCAGCTTGTATGCCGGTCGAATAGGTTGCAGCGCTTCCGGTCTACGCCTCGCCCTCTCCCTCTCCCACGGCTTTCTCTCTTCTCCTCGCTTTAAAGCCGGCAGGACGCGTCGCGACGCCGATAAAATGAAATTTATCTTCTCCGCCCGTTCTATCCCGTTCCGCGTCCCCTTGCCGAGAAAAATATTTTAATCCTGCGTATGCTCCGCTTCCACAATGTTTCTCCGCGTTATACGCGATCTTTACGAACCATCTCGTATTAAAATAAAACGACGTCGTCTCTATTTACTCCGCGAGTCGCTCGAGCGTAACGAAAAGTATGCTCGTTGTCCTTCGCGGTTCCTATCTCGAGAACAGTTCGCCCGAAGTCTTCGCGGCCCGATCTCGATTCGGCCTCCGCGGCGAGAAGAATAAGTCCCGATCCTTCTGGTAACAACACCCTCGCGTGAGATTTGTGGCCAGGATCTCGTGGCTCGTCGCGCGCGGATCGTCCGCGAAATTTATCATCGCGATTATATCGGCGAGTATCGCCGCCGTGGCATTTTGCGCGGAAAAATTGTTTCGCTACCGGCGTTTCCTCCTTCTCGCCTCTTTGCTTTTGTCTCGGGACGATTTATCAGCGAGGGGTACGATCGCGTGCGAACCCGCGGTTCGTTAACCGCGATGCTGATTTTCTTTCGCGTTCGATCCCTCGCGAGTTCCGTCGATCGGTAAGCCGCCGTTTCTCCATCTGGACTCACCGGGCAGACGGCCGCGCGTAAAGACTCGTCACAGCTCTCTCTTCGCGCGGTATACAGGGTGTAAACCTACTACTTGGCAATATTTTAGGGGCGTATTCTGGAGGTCAAAATAAAACAAAGAGAAAGAGTACAAAAATTGCGTTTGAGGCTTCCTTAACCCTTCTTTGCATGATTTTTGCTATTATATACAGCGGAATGACAAGTTCTAGGCCTGGTAATTGACAGTGATGTTTGCTATTTTTTGACAACTGCGTTTTGTTGTACGCAATAGTCGCTTAAAATGTTTCCAGCAACAACAAATTTACAGTACAAGGGTTTTGAGTACCTTTTTTTGTTGACTAAATATTATGATTGAAATTTCCCTCACCATGCAAAGAAGGGTTAATTAATTATTGATGATTTAAATTTCGACGGTTTTGCGCCCGAAGCGGTCAATCCGACGGACAGCGCTGTGTGTTTCCAGCATGCAATTCTCTTCGTTTTATTTTGACCTCCAGAATACGTCCCTAAAATATTGCCAAGTAGTAGGTTTACACCCTGTATACCCGGACGAGTACGAGCGTCGCCTCGAACGCAGACGCGGCTAACAGATTCTGCTTACCGTTCTCCCCCGCGGTTCAGACACGGGACGCCCACGTATAAACGCTGTAAACCCGTTCCTCACGGGGTAGAAAAAGTTTTCCTCGTTATCTTTGATTACGCTTTCGATTCTTCTTCGTATCACGGAGCTCGGGGATGGAAGTTCCCGGTTCCTTTAGAATTTTCCAAGTTGTCCGAAGAAATTTTGTGATTCAGTAGTTTGTTCGACGTCTCTTTGATTCCCCGAGCAGTTTCCAAGAGTTTTCGCGCATACTACGTTCGCGCGAGTAACGAACGGCGAACTTGTTGCGCGGGAGAAGAGGGGAAAGAATTCCGGTTGACCGTAAGACCGATATCCGATTCAATTTCAGCCTTATCTACGGGGAAAACGCCGGGTCGATATCCGAGGGGAAAAAAAAAGATACAGCGAACGGGGAGACCTTCTTTTTCGTCGCGCGCGCGAAGAACCGGTGACTTTCGGCTGAATTCCGATTCGGCTTCGATCGCGACGCGTCGGTGAAATTGATTGATATACGGGCTCCGTCGAGTCGGACGGCCCGACCCCGTGCCCGATTCCTTCCAGTCAACTTCTCCGGCGCATTAACTCCCGGACTCGGATTGAATCTCGCAGGAGGGAAATGCACTCGACCGATTCATTGCGAGAATGCCCCCGTGTCTCGGCCCCCCGCGTTCCCTCGCACCGATCGGTGTACAGAAGCAATAACGTGGATTTGGAAATCAAATAACGGCGCGACCGTTCGGAATTTAAAGTATCGCGTTCGTCTCTCGCGCGCGTTTCTCCCCCCCGTTGATATCGTTAACCCGGCGCCAGTTTCCTTACACGTGATCTCGCGAGTCTCGCTGAAAATTAAACCCGATGACGCCGCCGCGCGGCCGACAGGGGACCCGTTCGCGTCGAGCGAATTGGAAATTTTCGATACGACCGTCGACCATTCTCCACGGCCTCGACGACGCGACGGCGGTGC
>SHCU01000077.1:26668-39619 GCA_004307685.1 Ceratina australensis
ACGGTGCTCGAGACGGAGTATTTAGAGGACGATATTAAAAGCGTACTTCTGGTTGCCCGCTTGGCCGGGAACGATGAAGAGCCGGGAAATTCTTTCGGCGTCTCACGGCTGATTGGCTCGTCGATACTCGGAACGTTTCCATTGTCCCGGAGAATGGAACACGGCCACCCTAATCACTGTACCTCATTATAGCCGTTATCTCTTCCTTCCTCTCGCTTCGCGCCTCCCCTCGCGAGTCTCTCCGAGGGATCCGTAGAGCACCCCACCCTCTTATCGGTGTCTCTCCCTGTTCGTCTCGCGCATCGGTTCGGCTTTACGATCGCCATTCAGAAGGTTATTGCCACGAGCGCGATGGGACGGAGGAGCGTTTTTTTAACACCGTCACAGTTCGGAATTTGCAGGAATTACTACCTTGGGATTGATCGGCGGATCGAACGCATCGATAGCTCCTCCTTAATTCATGGGGTAAAGGCTGTCTAATCGAGAAAAGAGGATCAGGCAACCATCCAATTCGGTTTACCTACGGTTATCTTTGACCGAACACGATTATGATCTTAATCCGAGAGACGCGGGAGGACCGTAATACCCGGGCTGAATATCCGAACAGACGGAGGGGGCGAAATCGGTTTGACTGGTAGAGAGCCGGAATAATAAGGACTATCTGACCGGATGAAATGTACGGATCCTAAGCGAGACTATTCGCAGGTGATTCGCGATGATAGAGGATGATCCGTAAACGGCGGGAGAAAAGATTCCGAGAGAAAAGATTTCGTGGGAAGTAAGGAGGAAGGTGAGCGCGCCGCCGAGAAACTCGGAGGGTTACGGTAGTCGACTCCGGTCGACTAAAATGAACTCGGATCATATTTTTAAGATGCAATTTCGACGGAAATCTCTTACGGTGTAGCAGCTGCCGCGCCGTAAGGGATCCGCCGTTAACCCGTCTCGTAACCGGCGCGGGCCGCCGTTCCTCTTGAACTACGACGCGTATCCACCCCGAAAGGACCCCGAGACCGAGAGAACGCGGCCCGTGTTCCTCGGCGTGTTTCGAGACACGGCGAGCGAGATCGTTCCCGCGCGTCATCGGCTCGGTGGAGAGAAAGCGGATCCGTTACTCCTCGGGCCGAGATGGTCGAACAGCGAGAGGATATCGGCGACGAGATTCACCGAAATTTTCGGTCGCGAGATCTTCCCGATGTCGCGATTCGCGATACACCGCGGGAATGCCTCTTACTCGCGTTACACGCGGGATATGTACATCCCGTGAACTTCGGCTCTCCGTGTTCTCCGAACGAGTTTCAAAACTAGAGATAAGCCCGTGTACACGTCCCAGATTAAACGTTCTCCCCAGCGAAATCGAACCTGAATCCCCTGAAAAGTTTCGTCTGTTTCTCGTCGTGGCGATAGACGCGCGAAATTCTCCGCCTCGGAGACCGGAATCGCGGGAGATAACGAAAAACTTGTCGCGATTACACCGACCGCGGGCGTAGCCGGCCGGTAAAAATTGCTGGGAAAAGCTTGCGCGGTCAACAAGCGGCGAAGGAAATTCTATTATGTTCGCCGAGGTCGTTTCGTCTCTCGGAAAGTAGCGAGGAAAAATTTGAGAAACTTGTAGCGCGGGTTAACAAATGTAATTTCGTCGCGACGGTGGCTGGTAAGGGGACGAGGGGCGTGGGAAAATCTTTTATCGTTCCCGGCCATAAATCCGCGAAATGATCGGCTTTCAGCGTGTTTCGCGGCGCCGCTTCAACTTTCACGACGCTTTACTCGAACGGCGCTAGATCGCGCCCGTCGAACGAGCCCATATATTATACGAATAAAGGATTCCAAGTTTCACTCGGGACCCTCCGCGCGCTCGTACGAGCCATTGTTACGGGATAAAACTCGCGTCACAATAATTTGTGGGGAAACGCCGCTTGGAGCGGCGACATCGGTCATAGAATATTAATTGCCATCAAACGCGTCGCGTTAATCGTATAATTAATAGCGAGTGGCCGGGTCGCAAAATACGCGAGAGCATAACGTATAACTGTACGTACGTCGTGTATCCACGTCAACTTTGACCAGGGAGGGTTTGCCCTGATGTGGCACTCGAAGTAGACGTCGTCACCCTCCTTGATGTCCTCGGGACTCAGCGTGGATCCAAGGTTCAGCGACACGATCGGTGGATCTATAGATATATATACAAAAATCAATGATAAACTTTTATAAACTTTCCTTGTCATTTTGTTTATGAATCTTAAACTATACAGAGTAAAATCAACCCCAGACCGGACCCTATGAGATCATGCTTTCGAGAAGGAATTCAATGGATATAAACGCATTCTCATGCCATTGAAACCTAGCGATAACGTCTACACGGACAAGCATCTCTTAAGCATGAGACATAGGACCGATCTGGAGACAGTTCACATTTGGCAGCATACGAGAGAACACCGTTATAATTAAATCAAGTTTCCTTTCGTTACACGTCCAAATATACCTGCTTCCCTTAAAACCAACAGGATCTGTAAAAATCAGATATGTCGATCGCGAATCAGTATACGCGAAACGATAAGAACGAGCGTGGCCGTTCTCTTCTCGCGGGGAGGGACAGGGTGCTGTTTGTACGTTTATCGCGGCGTTGGCCCGTCGTCCCGCGCGGTTGGGAAGACGCTATGCCCCGATGGGGAGGCGATTCCATTCGGTAGGTAAGTACGCCGCGGGTATCCTTGTTTCTTCCTCGACGATACGGAATTATCTTAATCCGAAATACTTGCCACGTTCGCTAACCGCGCGGAGGGTGAACTTCCCGGGTGAATTACAGAGAGAGGAAAAAGCTCGCCGGTTCCCGCGCATGGTTATTCTTACAAACTTTTTTCTTATTCTCTTCCCGGATCGCTCGGGGTAGGAACGGGGACGCGGGGTAAGGCGGTCTCGGTCTTGGTCTCATTACAATTGTCTCGGTGTACCCCGACCTCTCGACGGCACGGCCGGAGAGAGAGAGAGAGAGTACAGTCTCACGCGCTTTGCCAGACGATTTTTCGGGTTGCCGCTACATCCCAGAAGAATTCCGGTATTTTCTTCGCCTGCTCTCGCATCTCTCGTTTACCGTCTTCATTAGTTTAATCATACCGGCCCCTCGTCTCTTAGCCCGTTTCCCCAGCCGGCCGAGTTTATTCTTCGAGCGTTCTCGCAGGATTTTATCGCGCGGCACGATAAATTCCCTCCCCTTACATCCCTCGTTACCCCGCGGCGCCCTACGCAACATTCTTTCGAGAGATAGTATTAATTAGCTGGATCGCGTCTGCTCGGAAACTCCCGCCGGCTCGGCGTCGTCGCGCCACCGCTTTTTAACCCCCCGATACGGCGCTTGTTTTTCGTCCCTCATCCGAGAATCGGGCAATAAACGGGCGGCCCTCCGCGCAACGTCCCCTTTCATTTTGTTCCTCGTTGCTCGCGAATCGAGAGATCGCGCGTATATGGACGGGAAACGGAGGTATCGAGGGAAAAAGGAGCTCTCGTGAGTCGGGGCGATGCGTAATCTCGTGCCCTCGGTCCGATGGTCAACGTAATTGGATACCCGACGTGACGTCATTTCGACGGTCGTCGTCTTCTCCGACGGCTTCGCTCCGTCTCGAGACAACGTTCGGCCGGACGTACTCGAACGGAAGCGGCAAGTTTCCCCGAATACTCGATCGTGAGGAAAAGTTGCCGAATTCGAACACCCTCGTGCCGATTGAAAAATGTTTAAGGGCCTCGCGAATCTTAACAAGATCTTAACGAGCGTGAAACCGTAAAGTTCCCGAAGCGCATTGAAATCTTCTCGGCACGTCCCGGGTTCGCGTTCAATTCGTATTCCGAGAGGAATTTAAGGTTTCGCGCGCGGGATAATTAATTCGACGGACGGAACGTGCGATCGGCGGAGAGGAAGATGATCCCGTGGACCGCGAGGGTGTCCATCGTTTACGAGCTACCGGTGCCCATATCGCGGCTCGTCGGCTGGGTACATGTATCTTTTTTCGCCCGTTTACGATCAACCGGATCGGCGATCGGTTCCGCTGAATTTCGGCTGTAATTCGTTCGAAATCCAGCGGAGGCCGTTTTATCGTGGCAATAAAAATAGGAGGGGTGAGTTCGACGTAAAAAAGGCTCGTAAATCGGCCGATTTCACGACGCGGCCTCGATAGAGCCCGTAGATGAGACCGAGGGGATACGGCCGCGGTGCTTTATTTTTTTACGACGTTCGCGAGGCGCGTATGCATGCATTAAGGCGAGGAAACGAGCCCGTAAGAAGATTCCGCGTGGCTGAAATCATCGAATATGCATTTAACGTCGCGTAACGCTGACGGCTCGTAAAAGGTCCGGGGGACCGGCGAATCGAATTCGGGATCGGAATCCCTCCTCCCGTCTCCGACGCGAAAAGAGCAATAGAATATATATTTATCGTGTACTTACATACGACGTTGATTTGCCACGATTTCTCCACGAAGAGTCCCGTCACGTTCGGGTTCTCGGCCCTGCAGGTGATCGATTTCCCGTGGTCCTCCACCCCCGGCTCGAACTCCACCATGCTCACCGTCCGATTCTCCGACCTCTCCTCCTGCGTGACAGATCGTTTCCAACTTATACTCGCGCGTCGCGTATAATACATTTTTCGACGTTTCGTCGCGAAGGACGCGCGCTATTTTTCCCCCTCGACGTTTCGTCTCTTCGCGGCGCGGGTTGCCGCCGGCTCGAAGGCAACAACCTCTTCGCGGGGCATCGCGAATTTCGTTTGAAGTCGCGCGAGTTCAATTCGTCGGACGGCGCGGCGGGGCGCGGGGCGAAAGTAAAAAAGGCGGGTAGAGCGAAAGGGAAGAGAGGAGAAGAAAATGGGAAAACGAGTTCGACGGCGACTCGGTATGGTTAATTTTGGTTATATTAAGGTCGAGAGGCGGACCGTAAGCAACGGCTGGCAACATCTGCTGGAAATTCATTCCCGCTAGCCCCCGTGTAGCCGCTCGAAGGGACCATCCAAAGTCCTGCCGGTAACGCCGCGCCGCGCCGCGCCGGCCCGTTGCGTCGGAATCCTTTCTAAAGAGCCCGGCGCTGGATTCCACCGAGCGTGAATTTTACCGGCAGCTTCTGACGCGAGATTCGCCCTCGCGTCGCCTCGCGTTTTTCTATTTATTCTTTCCACTCGGGGACGGAGAAAGAGCAGCAGCTACTTCGACCCGGAATCTCGTTTCAAAGCCTGTCAACCGATACCGGTTCGACGCGAGGCGAGAACGCGTTAAGAGGTCGTAACCAAAACTTTTCTACCGCCGCCGTTTTTCCCTCCGAGGAAACGTACGTGTAACGCTATTATCCGACCGCCGGAATTACGCTCTTCCGCGCTCTCCTCTAATTTGCCCGGCTCTATTGGAAGCGAAGATGGGAAAAAACGATGGGCGGGAGAAGGCGTGAGCGCGAAGGCGTCGCGGAATTTTCATTTCGAAATATTTATGCGCTCCTAAGTGCGCGGATGCGCTCGCCGGCTATTCGAGCGGCCGGGAAATAAAGATAATATATCGGTCGATTATACGCGGCGCACCGCATCGTGGCAGTTTTCTCCCGGCTAACGAAACGCTTCCCCGTGCCGCGCACCGGGGTAATATGGAACGCTCGGCGAACGGCTAAAGACAGCCCCGACGACCAACCCATAGGATAATCAGGACGGTAACGCGATAGAAGCGGTCTACGTGTCCCGCCGCTTATAGGATCTGCTTACGTTAATATCTTTCCTCGGCTCTTTCCTCGACCCCTCGAAACCCTTTTTGTTCCGGGCGAGCCCTTACGCCGCGCGTCTTACGCGCCCCACCGCCAGCGAAAGCCCCGTCGCTACGAGGCTATATTTTATTATTCGCAGCTTAGAGACCGCGCCACCGGGAATTTTAAGAAGGCACGTCGTCACCTTCCTCGTCACCGCGAAATAAAGCCACGTCGCGTTCTTATCGTTCGCCCGGGCGAACCCTTTTAACGGCGCGGCCCGCGTCTCTAAATCTTCGTCATCCGGGTCTCAACGGCACCCCGACGGATTTAACCCCACCGCCGGCACGCGGGAATTATAAGTTCTCGCGAGCGGGCCGCGAAGCCGCGTGTTCTCGATGTTGGCTATCGCGAACCATCGGCCGCGCGAAACACTCTCTACGATTCATTAAAATTCTCCGCGCTCCCTGAATATTCGATGCTCGCGGCAAGGCGTTGTCTCATCGTCGAATCCTCACACGTACTCGGACCGCGCGGCCTCGTCGAGGAATTTTAATTCCATCGCGTGGAAGGGAAGTTCGACAGGTTGGAGAGGCGAGTCAGAGTCAGAGTTCCGCATGGGCTGGGCCGTCAGGGCTTTATCCTTACTACTACGGGCCGACAGGGCTTTCCCCCACCACGCGGCCACGAACATTGGCCCATTCAGCCCGGCTGTCACCGGTCGGCCCTGATAGCCCCTTATGACCGACTCTTTATTTAACAAATTGTTTTTACCTAATGGTATGTATGTCCATAGCACAGTCTATGTAAAGTACATATTTTTTATCTTGCAATATCGTAATGTTCGTACGAACAACTAAGTATACGATTAAATGTATATACTTGTCACGCTTCTCACCATTTTTCGTTATATCTTTTATTAAATTAATTATACTACGTATGTTATTAACTATGAAAATATATAATTAAATAATTGAAAATATTCACGTGTACTAATATTAATACATTACATTATATAAGGAGTCGATCAAGCCCTAACGAAACGCAAGTAAATTACTAATACGCAATTAGTAGCGTATTCACGCCAGCGCTCGTGCGCTAGCCGGCAGGCGTAAGGCAGGCATAAGGGGCTATCAGGGCCGACCGGTGACAGCCGGGCTGAGTCGGGCTAGATGGGCCAATGTTCGTGGCCGCGTGGTGGGTTGAAGTCCTGTCGGCCCTGATAGCCCCTTATGACCGACTCTTTATTTAATAAATTGTTTTTACCTAATGGTATGTATGTCCATAGCACAGTCTATGTAAAGTACATATTTTTTATCTTGCAATATCGTAATGTTCGTACGAACAACTAAGTATACGATTAAATGTATATACTTGTCACGCTTCTCACCATTTTTCGTTATATCTTTTATTAAATTAATTATACTACGTATGTTATTAACTATGAAAATATATAATTAAATAATTGAAAATATTCACGTGTACTAATATTAATACATTACATTATATAAGGAGTCGATCAAGCCCTAACGAAACGCAAGTAAATTACTAATATGCAATTAGTAGCGTATTCACGCCAGCGCTCGTGCGCTAGCCGGCAGGCGTAAGGCAGGCATAAGGGGCTATCAGGGCCGACAGGGCTATCCGGGCCGACCGGTGACAGCCGGGCTGAGTCGGGCTAGATGGGCCAATGTTCGTGGCCGCGTGGTGGGTTGAAGTCCTGTCGGCTCGTAGTAGTAAGGATAAAGCCCTGACGGCCCAGCCCATGCAGAACTCTGGTCAGAGTTGAACCGCGTTCGAGACCAAGGAAGCGACGAGGGGATCACGGTAGTGCTCCGAGGCGTTGTTAAGCGCAGCGGCCGGGGCTCGTTAATGAACCGCGCGAAATTAATTAGGGCTCGAGCGCAACGCGCGCGCACGTGTTGCAACGTGGCACCCCGCGCGGAGGAGACAACGACACGTGCCACGACGACGCTGGTCAAACGTTGCATCTGCGATTCCGGATTATCGATAATGCTAGTACCTCCGGGGCTCCGAGGCCTGCGGGCTGCCGCACCGATTCCGCCCTGACCCCGTAGTGATTTAGGTGCGAGCGTATCTGCTCGCTCGCTCGACCGAACGCGAGATTAACTCGCGCGCATCCGTCGAGATTACCAGACACCGTGAATTCGATCTTCGTCCGGGCTGCCCGTACACTCGGGTCTCGCGAAGTACGAACGACGCGATTGCCAACGATCCCGTTCCCGGTCCCATCGCCGTGATATGGAAATTGCCGCGTAATCGCCGCTTTGACTCGTGCCGCGCGTCGTTACGGTTGCCGCCCCCTTCTTTCCATCGCGACGAATCCGGGGTTTCCTTTTACGAACGCGAACGCAAAATGGGGATACAAAGAAAATCCGTGACTCGTTATTGTCTGACGCCGGAGAGAGCTCGTCACGGGAGAAGTAGCGGACCGAGGGCTTTTTCTCGCGAGAATGTTCTTCGATTCGCGAGGAGCTTACCTCTTCTCTCCCATTTTCTTCCCTCTTCCACGCGGTATTCCACCGAGTCTGCGGAAACGCGCTTTCCTACCCTATACTCGTACATTATCGGCGAGCATCGAATATTCCCAACGCCCCAGACGCCGATTTTCGCGCTCTGCTTTCGGAACAACTTAAAAGGGGCTTCTAACTTCGTAACACTGCCTCTGGAAACTCGCGGTTACCGCCTTCGTAACGCGAGCGAAACGCCGGAGACGCGTCGCCTCGTTCGAACCCTCCCGGAATGCCTCTTCTACCAAAAATTATAACCTCGAGTTTTCTCCCGCCTCGCTTTGATCGCTTCGTTCGCCTCTTGAAACAACGCGAGCACTCTTTCGTCTTCCCGGATACGCGGAGGAGGACTACTCCCCTCGTTAAAATCGACGACGTCGCGCGATGCTCCAACCGACTCTAACCAAAGGTTCGGAAGAGGACGAGACCATCTCGTGTGCGCCCGGCGTACACGGTACAGCGTTGTAACACAGGTGCAACGTCGTCGAGGACAAAGAGCCAGCGGAGGTCCTTCGTGCACCGAATCTATCCTGACAGGTTCATTTCGAAGCCAATAGCGATGCTCTTCGCAGGTGCATTATTGGAAACGTCGAATATCGCAACTTCCCGTATCGAGTGCCCCCCCGCCTACGCTCTCATCGGCTCGGCCCGGAGATTCATGATTCGATCTCGTAGAGAGCGTATCGGACTCGGTTCAAATAAATATTACTCGCCTCTTGTCCCGTGGCGGTCGACGAGTTCTTTCGACGCGCCATTATCACCGCTGTGGCATCGAATTTCCTAATGACGGTCGCGTTTCCCGATTGATCCTCGTAAATTCTCGCGCAAAACCGTACAGATTTTCGGTCCGTGGCCGCACAATCGCGTGATATTACGTACGTAAACAATGTATTTGTGATCGAATCCGAGAGATTCCCGGTAAAGCGAGCCGCATATTTATATCGGTGTACAGCGCGTAGTATGATATTTATATCGGCGCGAAAGAAAGACCATTCGTAACGATACTAACAATGCACGAGCGTACGCGGCGGATAATAAAAAGAGCAAATATTAAATTAATAAATAATTCTCGTTTGATTACCGCGCGCAAGCCGCCGGACCGTTTTTCAATTCGATTGTATCCGAAATGAAAAACCTTTACATTTGTAATAACTCTTAACTATCGTTGTTCCTCCGGTGAATAAAAGTACCTGTAGCACCCGCATTTATATATGTACAACGAAAGAGACGGCGGCACGGGGCGAGGGAGAGGGAGGGAGGGAAGCTATTTCAGGTCGCGTTTGTTCGGTACTTCGCTTCGAAATTGTTCGTCGGATAATAACGTTCACCGCGATATTTCCATAGCCACTCCTCTCGCGCTTATTAGACTTAAGAGTTCGCGGGTTCGCGAACTTTCGTTCAAAATCCGTGTCGTCGAACTCGCGATACGCCGAGATCCGAAGCCGGCGGAGCTTCCCAAGATTTTTTCCGCCCCGGAGCCGCGGAATGAAATATTAATGCCGATCGCGACGTACGCGCTCAAGGGAATTACCAGACGCGGTTAGATATCGTTCGAACAACCGGTGTCTCGGTCGTCTAAAATTTTCGAAATACGAGGATCCCGAGGAAAACTTTCGACCGCGGATCGGTTTAATCGGCGTTGCTTAATTGGCAATTAGCATGCCGCGGCGATGAAAACGTCTGGAGTCGACAGGCGTGATCGCTGGATTCAATCGACGCCCCTCGAAACGCGCCATGGTCCCAGGTACTCGTTTTCAACCTCCGTCCTCGATCGATTCGAATCCTCCCTCTTTTTTAAGCTCTCACAATCGGACGCGACTCCGAAACCGCGACTACTGTCCGCCAGAGGAAGGGACCGTTCTTACTCTCCTCCTCCCGTTCCTTTCCCGTGCCGCGTACCGTTTCTGCGCGACAACATCTTCGTCTTTCCACCGGCTTTGACTCTGTTTCCGAGCCGAGAATCTATCCCGAGGGAGAGGAGGGCCTCGGTTCGCCAACGGGTATAGTTATCGGTTCCCCGGAGCGTTTCAACCTTTTCAACCTCTCTCGCTCCCCCAACTTTTTACGCTCTTTCCTACTGGTTATCCACCGGGAGACAGCGTCGATCTCGCGTGTCGTAACTTCGCTTCCGCGGTTGACGAAAAATCGAACCGGCTCGCGATTCGGTCGCGCGGTCCCCATCCCGTTCTTCCGAAAAACACGAGAGCTAGACCAACCGTGTTTCCCCGAGAGAGAGATTCGCTCGCGGCGCGACTATTAGCGCGATGCCCGGACGAAAGTAGCGAAATTTAAATTTACGCCGATTTAGGAATTGAAACCATTTGGGAGCGACGCCACGCGTTAACGCGTTCCATTGTGAGCGCATTGTCCGGCCCTCGAGGACGGCCAGGGTTAATTAACAAGCGCGCCGTGGCCAAAGCGAGCCGGCTATAATAAGCAGCTTAGCTGTTAATTAAATGCCGCGCGGTACCTTTTGTTCGTCCCGGCCGGTGAACACGACAAATTTCGTTAAGGTGATGCGCTAATAATTAGAAAGCGATAGTCGTTACCGGGGAGCCCGGGATTATCGAGCTCCAGTTACGGGAGTAATGGCTGCGTTCAGTCCGCAACAATATTTTCGCCGGACGTTGATAACTTTACTCGGCGCGGCGATTCTCCGTCGTCGGAGAGCTATCGGGGAGAGTCGGTTTCCGTTGGACTGAATATGGCTCGGTTTTTAGAATAAGTTTTTGTAGACATTTAAGGTACATTGTGTAGACATTTAAGGTATATTGTAGCATTGCCGCCTTACGCTTAAGAAACCGTTGGAACTGCGTATTCGTTAAAACAGAAGAACGTCGAACGAACGTTGAGCGTCGGCCGGAAAGGACGCGGCTCGCGGTAGTCGGCCCTTGGCACTCATTGATGTACCACGCGTATTTTTGAAGAATTAAAATATCATTTGAAAAATCATTGAGGAGAAAACCCTCCTACATTTTCTTTTTGTTTATTTCTCCTAGTCGAGTTGGCTACGGTTTGGCCTATGGTTACGGTGTTGTTTCATCTTACTCACTTCGTTACAGTTTAAGTTCATGTACGGTCGCGTGTAAGAACTGTTAAAGTTTCTAATAAATAATTCGTATTTGCCGCCCAATAGTGCAACATTTATTTATCCAATAGTTTCACTTACCGTAGTGTGCTTCAGCTGTCTTCTTCGTCCCTTGTACCAGGTGATCACCGCCGGTGGCCTCGAACCCGTGGTCTCGCACTCCACCTCGTACCGTTTCCCGGCCAGCAGCGACTCGTTCCCGACTCCCTTTTTCCCCGGCCTCCTTATGGTCACCGTCAACGGCTTCACTGGAAACGAACGGGAACACGTTCTTCAACGGGAGATCGATCGGTCGATCGATCGATCGGCGAACCGATCGACGTCGGACGGATGACATAATGCGACCCGTTCTCTTTTTTTCGAATCACCGAGTCCGGCAATCACGCGGTCCGACGACGCTAATCGGGCGCGATAATTAAAGTGAGCCGATAATTAAGGCGGACAAACGAGCGCAGGGGATACGTGAGCTCGATGCAAATCGTGCGGCCGATTTAACGCTGTAAAACCCCGTCGGGTCAATTGCCAGTCATTTGTCATTTCCGAGGGTCGCACAAAAATACCCTCCGATCTTCCGCCTTCCTCTCTCTTCCCGGCTCGCGTGCCCCTTTTTTTCCGCCGAAAATTGCCAGGTATCACCGATACGGCGCAGGGAAAGACGGATTTTCCAGCGGAAGCTCCCGTCGCGATAACGAGCCGATTACGCGCGACAAACATTGATTTTTCGTCGCGCGTGTATGCGCGCGTGTAAACGCGCGGAACCGATACCGTTCGAACGAGGCGACAATCGCTTTGACGGACAATAAATCCGCGTTTCCAATTGGCCAATATGGGCAGAGCGGGCCGACCGAGCGCCGCCGCGACGATCAGCTCGAGCGTGAAATATAAAAAGTACGCGTGCCACCGTCGAACCGTTCTCGCTCGCGCGATAATGAGTCCCGATATCTTTCGCTCTCGTCCATTGTCCTTTCTCCGCGGCTTCCCTCCGTTTCGGCTCGTTTGCAGGGCGCCGCGCGGTGGTCTCGTTACGGCCGTGGAATACCAACGAAAACGATTTCGCGTTTCGATTTTATGTTAACGAGCTTAGCCGCGTCCCTGTTCCCGCTGGCGACGCGATGCCGGGTGATCGCGCGACCGAGTCGGCGTGCATTACAAATTTTTAAACGAAACGGCCGCGCGGCGGATCGCGGCCGGCCAAATATTTGATTTGCCGGATTTTCGGAATCACCGGTCTTTTCGATTATCCGCAATCTCGTTCGATCCGTCTAGTCGGGCAACGGTTTGCCTCGTCGCCGTCCCCAGCTTTTCTCTTTTTTTTCCTCTTTTTTTTTTAATTTCTCTTTCGTTTTTTGTTCCGCCGGCCATGAAATGAATACACGCTCTCTCGATGCATGGTCACTTGGTCCAGCTCGCGAAAATCAAAGAGCGAGCATCGATCAATCTCTCCCTTTTCCTCTCCGCGCGTTCGGCCTCCCGCTTCTGCTCGTAATACACCCTCGCCGCGCCTATCCCTCGTCTCACTCCCTCTTTCTTTCTCCAATTCTGCCCCTTTCCCTGTTTCATCGCGCTCGTTTCGTTATCTCTGCGCACGAAGCGCGGCATTTTTTCCCTTCCTCCTCTTTTTTTTTT
>SHCU01000077.1:74721-86146 GCA_004307685.1 Ceratina australensis
GAGTACGTCCCACCTCTTGTACACCGACCGCGGTCAGCTTTTTCTATCTCTGCTCGGGAGTGCTCGTTTAATTTATTTACTACAAACTGCCTTATGTTCATTAGCATTTCGACCGAACGGTAACCCGCGGCCAGAAAGGGTAACGCGAGAAATTTTAAATGAAAATCACGCTCGTCGAGGGTGACGAGAGCCAAGAGGGTTGCGGAAACGCATATACGCGGAGTGCTCTCTCCGCTTCCGCTCTTTTTTCTACGCCCTCTCTTTCTATGGTTAATTTACCGGAAAACCGTGTTGCTCCCACGGCCTTTAATCGAATTTTCCAGCCGTTCTTCTCCGATTAGATGCGCCGCGGTAACAGCGGCTCGAATGCTGTTTGATTAACGCAAATACCTCGCGTCGGCACGTTGTTCTCGCGCGAAGACTTTCAATTTCCACGCCGTTGCCCGCCGATTGCCCTCCGCCGTACCTTTCACGCCCGCCGCGCGCGCGGAGAATCCTTTCAACCGACCGAACCCTTTCCGGGCGGCGGGCTTGAACGCCCGAAATTAGTCGTCGCCGGCCACCGAGCGATTCGGCCGCGAGGCATTAGCGTATTAACACGTTCATCGCCCAGCGTGATTCCGTTGAGTTTCTCGCGGGGCCCAAATCCGACTCCGGAACCGAAACGGAGCGATAAGTGGGAAATAGCAACGATGCAACTAAATAGCCACTCGAGTATCGTTTTCGAACCTTCGATTCATTACAAAGTATTCAGTTGCGATATAGGGAAAGAGATAAGCTTTTCGAAACAAGAACTGCGTGGGATCTCACTGCGGTTATCCCAGATCCTCCGTTTAGTCGAAAAGCATAATTCTTTTGAGACACACGTCGGTGACTTTTCTATCCTCAAAATGTCCATTGAACGGCGTAAAAATATAACTGAAAGTGAGGAGGGTAGTGATGACGAAGTAGTGAGTTTTAGAAGAAAAGTGACAAATAGAATTTCATCGAGTTCAAACTCCGATACGGAGGGATCATATGCATCTGAAGACCTTGAGGACATGTTAGAAGAACTCGCTATAGGCGAAGAGGAGGAGGCAAACTACTGAACGCCAAGAAGCGAAGACAAATCTAAAAAAAACTGACTTATTGTTCAAATTCTCTAAAATCACCTCAGATGTGTTTAGAGTGTTTCAACGAACACCATGCGAGATAGTATAATGTAATATGTTATCCCAAATATAGATTAGTAAAAAGTATAGTATAATGTGTATATTTTTAGTATTTTTATGTTGTATATCTTATATTCATAATTCAGTACTTATTCCATTAAATTCCTTATACAAATCCAACTGAAAATCCTATTAACTTGACTACGAAGAACGTTACCCATATTTGGGTTACGGGGCGACGAACGTGTTAAAACCTATTTACAGGAGGCCGACTCGGGAATCGGTAACTCGTTCGCGAGCCGTAAAGAATTTGTCGCGTCTCGGTTGGAAACGGCGATTCATCGGGACGCGAAGTCCTCCCGAAAGCGATGCCCGCTCGAAGAAACGATTAACGAGCTCGACCGGCTGATCTCTATCCGGGGACAAACGATCCCGTGCCTAACGTAAGAGGACACGGCGAAGACGCGGGACGATGCAGGAATTCGCGTCGCGCTCGATTAAAGGGACCGGAGTGGCGTAATTCAGTGGCGCAGCTACGCGATAACAGAGACGGTAAATTCGAGGACGCGCTCCCTGGTCGCAGCGTGTGCCATCGACCGTTCACGTCCGGTATTATCCCATTAGCGACGACGTACGTACCACCTCCGCTTGAGCTCGAAGAATCGATGCTCGGGTCCCGAGCAACCCGGCCTTGAAAACTTTTTTATTGCCCTTTAAAAATCGTTCGAAACTTCTCGCCGGTCGTTGAAATTGCGGATCGCCGGTTCGCGCTCGATCTGGATCGCGACGACGGCACACGACTATTTCCGCCTATAACGCGCGCTACTCTCGCGGAACAACGGTGGAGAGAGGAAACTCTGAACTCGGAGAGAGTTGCAGACGCAACGACAATGCGGTGCGAGGAAGTTTGGCTCGATTAAAAGGAGCCACCCGTCGCGGATACGGTCGACGGTGGAACGGAAACGCGATAACAGAGACGTTTGACCGCGCGATCGCCTCCCTCGCCGATCGATTCCTAGGCCATTCCTAGGCTGCGCTCGCGTTACAGAAATTATTGTACCATCGCGTGACCCGCTCGTCTATTCACGGCTTAATTACAGCGGTGATAATCAATTCGTCCTACTCGCGGATCGTAGAGGTTCGTCGGATGTAACGAAATGAAATTCGAGCACGGTCTTCGATCTCGAACGAGCCACGCGAATAGTATCCATTCGACTTGGAATGATCGGCGCGAAATAGAAGAGGCGAGGGGTCCTTGGACGGGATCGTTGAGGGACTACGGAGACAGCGTAAAGAACTTAGATGTAGAACCCTTGAATTTAACGCTTTGCTTCTCCTCCGTACAACGGGCGAAGAACCAACAGGGTCGAGGGCCTGGTGCGCCCGGTGTCGCTGGTTTATCCGCCAAGATAAACTGGACGACTCGATCGTTATTACCGTTATTTCTTTTTTCAGTAGCTGCTCTCGATTTTCGACGGTACAGAGGATCCGACGGTTATAGTCCTTTGAGTTTTTTACTGCAAACGAGTAGCCACTGTATCGCGAAGCGACATGCCAGTTAATTGGATGAAGTGGACCAGCCGCTGGCCAATTTTCGTTCGTTTAACGCTCGTTAGCTACGGACAATACGAGTTCCGCGAACCTGCTCCCACGATTTTGGAAAGGAACGCGGGTAGATTTTGCTCGCGTTCGCGTCGCAGAAAATTCGGCATGGCCCACGGGCAAATTCGCTCTCGCGCATGAAACGAAAAAATGTCTAACGTGTAACGCGAAACGTTCTCGTGGCACAGTTTATAATTCCGAGCTATTATCGTGTAAGTTACATCTGAAAGGGATCGATTACGCGGGCTGCACTCGCGAAACTCGAATATTTCGCCGGGACAAACCGTCCAGATAAATTGGAACTTTTTCGTAATTAAAGAGGAGCGTACCGGGACAAAGGGAAAACGGATGGGAATACACTTTGCCTCGTGTATTAACGGATGAAACCGAATTTATTGCCGACAAATTCGGATACGTACGTATCAGATTTTTGGACGGATCGATCGCGCCACGGGGGTACGGAGACCGAATCGAGCAAACGCGGGAATGTAAAAGTTGATGAAAATCGATGGAGCGGGGTCAGTCGAGACTCCGGGATTAAAGAGAGCTTTTAAAAGCTCCACCCGGACCGTCAAAACGTTTTTGCGTCTCTTCCCGTTTTACGCGGAATTCGGTCTTAATGTATTTTGATCGCGTACCTACCGGATATAAGTTCGCTGTGACGCGTGCCGCGAAACTGGAAGCGATCGAATCATCGCCGGGATCGACTTTGCGCTCGACGCGAGCGTATCCCTCATCTAAAATGCGGGCCAACTTTCCTTTGGGAGGTTCGACCCGTGAACCGTAGCCGGAGTCATCGATAACAAATCGGTAAGGGACACAACGAGCCAGTCGTGCCGGTTACCGCAATATTCATCCGTGTCTCTCATTCTCGAGGTGGGGGTGTCATCGATAACGAGAGTTCCACGACAACTTTCTCGGACGCTGTCGGACACGGCAGGTTCGCGTACAGTTCACGAGTTCAATGCGGTCCGAAGTAAAGATAACGCGCGCGCGATAGCTCGACGAGGTGGACGTAGCTTTCAATTCGAGCCGGTCCCGTTCGCCAGATGCGATCGCCTCGTTGCTCGCCGCACAATTCCGGACGGTAGAGAGAGATTAGACGGAAGAGACGAGACGAGAAACGGCCGAGGGGTTGAGAAGAGCGAGAGAGGGACCACTCGAATTTCAGCGGTGCGCGAGCTCGCCGCTCTTCGCGCTAATTGATTAGCCGGCTTCGAACTCGCAATTAACCGGGCGACCTTCCATTGTCGGATTTTCAATGCGTAAAATTTATCGACCCCGTGTGTCTCACGGGTCCGTACGGCCAGCGGGGCCGATGTAATTTCCCGTGGACGCGCGCGGTGACGTCGAATGAATATTCGACGTCGGGGGAGGACGAACGACGACGATACGGGTATCGTGATCCACGTTTAATTAGACGCGGTTCAAGTCATCGATCCGAGTTACCCGCGAAAGTTGGACCCGAGCGCGTCGTTCACGGGACACCGTGCGCTCACTCCGGACGGCTTACCGCGCTTCACCCGATACGTGAAGCGAGTCTTTTCAATCATCCCGCGCGAGAGGCCGTTGTCTTCCCGCGCGGCTTTTCCCTCTTTGTCATTCCAGGCTTTATCGGTTGACACTCGCGCCAACCGGAGTCTCCACCGATCCCGCTATCAACCTCCTCGCCCGGCGAGGTTCTATCCCTCTCGGTTTATCTCCGGCCGTGCCTCTCGGCCGTATTCTCGTTCCTCCAGCCTCTCTCGCCCTCGGCCCCTCGCTCGGTCCCTCCCTCCCTCTCTCGCACCCTCTGATTTAGGTCGCCAGCCAGCCCGCTAACTGATTGAGGGTGATTGACGCTCTGGCTGAATACCGGACAAGCCCAAAACCCATTATTTACTGCTCGGGCCTCGTACAACGTTATAATTGCCGGCAGCTATTCCAGCTTGGCTCCTGCGCCTCTTCCCTACCCTCTGGCCACCTACCCGATTCGATTTATCCCTCCCCGAGCCAACCAGTCGGCTTATCGTCCGATACCTGCTGCTCCGCTTCGGCTCTAGCCTCCGAACGCCCCTGGAATTCCTGTTGCGATCGAACGCGAACCCGCGCCCTAATTAAGCGCGTTGTCCACCATTTTAATCGGATCCGCTTGTGTCCCGAGATCTCGTAGGAAATTTTCTTTCCTCTCCGCGGACGGCGAGAGTAAAAACCGGCGGCGAGCTTTACACGTCGAATCGAATCCAATTTAAACAGATGGATCTCTCCCGGTGTTTTCTTTCCGGCGCTATCATCCAGATGAAACCCGTTAAGAATAATAGCCGGATTTCTCCGGGAGCTCTGGCTCGGCGACCGCATGCCAATCAACTGCCCCCGGGTATTATCTTTTTATTTCCTAGATCTCCGATAGATAAATCAAACTTTGAATTTCCATCGGGTTCGTTTCGGTCGTATAGCGGGCGCGAACGCGGTGGGTGCCCGGTGGGCGAAGAGAAATGGTAAAACGCGGGCCGGGCGAAAGGAAAGTGGGCTCGGAGGAAGTACGTCACGTCTGGCATACAGTTTACCTTGAGAAGGATCGATCTCGAAGGAGTTAAGTGGCTGGCTGGTTCTTTCTCGAAGGAAGTATAGCGCGGGTATAGAGGTGGGTAGATATACCTGCTGCCGCTGCTGGCCTGCCTGCCGGCGGGTACCCGCTTCCTTCGACTCCGCTAGGAATCACGTTCACGGCCGATCGTGCTCCATCGCGCGGCCTCTGTCATCTTAATCCCCGGGATCCTTTTTACACGGCTTTCTCATTCGCGTCTTCTGTGTACCCGGCGGCGCTCCTTGTGGACTTTGGGCTCACCGTACCAAGAACCCCGGGTCCACCCTCTCTCTTATCCGCTTGAATTACGGCTGGGCACGTCCGCCTCTAGCGAATCCCCTAGCCCCTGTCCGACGCCTGGACATCGTCCAGTTTCCACCGCCGGAACCTCGAGAATACCGAAACCTGGCTCCTTCCCGCGGACCGTATAGAAACGAATCCGACACCTCGCCCGGCGTTAGAAAATCATCATAACTTTTTCCGACTTTCATCGAACGATCCATCTCCCGAGACGTCGATCGCGCGCCGTATTCTCGTCGTTTCGATATACGACCGAGCACGGTTCGCCGCCTGGAAGAACGCGCGCTGTAATCGTATCTCCGTGGAGCGCATCGATGAGGAAGCATCACGTATGACGGGGATAGCCTCGTCGCAATCAAGCCGGACTCAATCGAGCAGTCGATAAAAACCGGACGGAGACTCGTCGGCGAAGACGGAAGCGAGGCTGCGAGATCGTCTTCGCTTCGGGTCGGACAATAAACGGTCAAGACGTTTTAGACACGTTCGCGCGAACACGAACCATCGAGGCTTTCCGATTGTGTTCGGCTCGACGAGCCTCTCTAAATACGGAGGGAGAGGAAGCTCGATCGGACTCGATGCCGAACAATGCGTCTCCGCTCCTCGCCACGGATATAGGTACTCGTCTCGCGAGAGATATTCTTCGGAGCCGCCTCGTTTCTTGTTTCGAAAAGGAAATTGGGCTTATGAAATTTCCTCGAGGAAATATTTTCATTGAAATTCGTGGAAACTTGGAATTCGATGCGTCGCGTTCGGCGGGGTGGATCCCGAGTTTCAGACTGCGTGCGCATCGTTTCTAACTTTCTCGTCAAGTGCGTCAATTTCAGAGAAAAGTCTCCTCGTCCTAATTTCCATACCGTCTTTCCCCCCCGCCCGCCGACGACGTCGTACGCGAGCGTTGCGCGAGTCGTATATACCATTTCTTTTAAAGATTCGCCGAGTAAAAAGCGTTGATTAAGCTGCGCACGTTCTTTCCATCTTCCTTTTTCCCTCCTCCTCCTCCTCCTCCTCGTGCCTCTTTTTTTTCGCGTCGCGTCTCGTTTCCCTCCACGGTTACCAGATCTTGTTAAAGCGCGGCCGACTCACGAACCTCTGCCCGGGGGTTGTTATCGTCTCTCAAAGGAGCCTCATCCATCCGCGATAACGAAATCGTTCTCCGAGTCTCCGCGTCTTTTAGAATCATCGAACAAACATGCCTAATTCTTTCTCGTTTCAACCTCTCCGGATACACGTTCCTCCTGCACCTCCTCTTCCTCGGAGTTTACGCGAACAGAACAAAGTTGGCAGTTTCGTTTCACTCTCCGTGTACCCGAGTGTACGTTCATTTTCGCCTATACAGTATTCACCGTTTGTAAGGAGAGAAACGCGATTCGTTTCGATCTCGGTAGTCTCGCCGCTGCTCGTCGGCTGTTTCCCAGATAAGCGCATCTTATCTCGAGGAGGGGCCCGAAACTAGCTGCGAACTCGGGCGCCGCGCCTCGGCCCGAGCCAGATAGCGGAATTGTTTGGTCCCACGGGGGAGCGAACTAAGATGTGTTCTAACAGTGGTTAGAAGTTACCGGAGGGGTGCTATCCCGCGTCGACGTGGCCCCAGCCCGCGATTTCTGCTCCGATGTGCCAGGAACTGTGTTGCCGCTTGAATCGTAAGTCGGCACCGCGTACACTCGGGAAACTTCCCGAGTGGATTCGACTAACAATGTACAAATTGTCCCCGGCAAAGAAATAATCAACGATTACACGCTGAGACGCGTACCGCTCCTGATTCGACGACGCCTCCAATTAACTGTTCGCGCGAGCGTTCTTCTTCTTCGAATCGTAAACGCGAGTCTCACACACGTTTTATCCCGGCCGCCTGTTCGCCGATCTTTAATCACGCGAGGTCCAACGTCGGAATCGTAAAACCCTGTAGCGAGAGAGTTTCTGCTTACGAGCGACGATGTCGGGGGTTGTTTCTTCGGCGGGTGGCAAAGACGTCGAACAGCGTCACGAAGCAGAGTTTCGCATTAGGCAAATAGACGCGAACTTCCCCACGGAGTTTCCGGTAAACCTGTCCCTCGGCAATACCCGTCTCCCGGTAACTCACGGATCGTGGATCGAGACCGGGAATAATAATATGTAATAATTCCCCGCCGCTCTTTGTTACGCGGTCTACGCGTATACGATCGTAACTCGTGGCGGGTGACCACGAACGACGGGACAACATCGCGAGCCACGAACAATGACGCGAACAATGACTCGAGAGCCTGTAGAAAATTTATGCGCGATTTATCGGGCTGCGTCGACGCGACGCCAAATTTATTTCTCGGCAAGAGGCAAATTGCCAAAACTGTATCGCCGTGTAGCCTCGCGAATAATTCGACGGGATCATGGGGTTTCGATCGCGGGGCTACCGTTTTCGTTCGTTACCGATCCCGACGATTATCGTGCCCGTAGTTCGTTCGCGTTTCTCGAACGAGGTTACAACGAACGATCCGAGACCTCAGAGAGAAATCTTATTACGCGTTCCTCTCTCTCTCTCTCCGGCCAGTTTGCACGGATCCTGCAAAGTGGCGCGGGTCGCGTCAACCGAATAACCAGACCATAAACCACCAGAGGCCAGGGCCGAAGGACCCGACAACCCCGAACCCGTTTACGTCACCGTAAACCCGGGCGTCCGGTCCTGCGGATTTCCACCGAGCAAATACGCTCCGGCGACTACGGTGCATCGTAAAACAGGCCAAGATGCAAGCTGACGCACCGCTTTGCTCGCGTATCCTCCAGATCATGCCGCTAAATCTTTCTCGCGACCTATGAAACCGATTTCATCGGAATTCATTCCCGATTCTAAATATCGCATCCGCTTTGCGAGCGAAATAGTACATTGTATCGTACACTTTGTAAGTAAGATAGCACGTCGTGTGTACGACTGCGGCGTAAAGGCAACATAGTAGCTTCACGCAGGAGAAGCTGCGTCGACAGCGTGCCGATTTCGCTCGAATAAA
Source organism: Ceratina australensis (assembly GCA_004307685.1). NCBI lineage: Eukaryota > Metazoa > Arthropoda > Insecta > Hymenoptera > Apidae > Ceratina > Ceratina australensis. The sequence goes on from SHCU01000077.1 coordinate 83,319, forward strand.
TATATACCTCCTACATTAGATTCGGCCATAGAATTTCGCGAGACGGCTCGTTATCGGTGTAATCGCGTTACTCCGCGTGTCAGCTTCCTTCGAGGCGGTTGCTATCGATCTTCCGTAGACAAGCGGACGTCAATATTAATAAACGCGACGGAACGGCTTCATCGTCGAAAATAACTCGAGAAAGGTCGGTGTAAGGGAAAAAGTCAAGGGTGCACCGACGCTCGTTATTTCGCTCTCGCGAAGAACCAGCGAAGAATTCGAGCGAGCCGCTTTGTTACGAGTGGGAAATTCTCCTGGCCTCCGTGCATTTTCTCTGGCCGGAGAGCATCACGGTATAGCCGTGGCGCTTTAAGAGGTTCGAATACGCAACCGAAAACCGATGGGTCTTGGGAGTCGAACGCGTCGAAACGGGCAATTATCGCGCGTGTCACGCGAAATCGAACCAAATTTACCCCTCTTGAAGAGGAAATCGGGGTTTTTAATCCGTAATTACGAGATGCAGTCGGCGATCGCGTGACGAGCGAGATCGAATACGGCCGAGAAACGCTGGTTGTAATTTTCCCCGACCGTCGACTGTCGCGTTATTTATAAATCGTTCTGAAAACTGATGTCGGGCCGGTTATTATCACCGGTCGTTACAATTTTTCACCCGCTACCCGTTCCCTACTCGAAACGTCCGTTTAACTAATTACTATTAATTTAACGGGCGGCGCGGCGCCCGTCGTAATTCTCGGGCCGCGACTTCCGGGTTTTACCGATTTCGATTTCGACTCCGGCTCGCGGACCATGAAAAAGGTGACGGAAGCGATAGGACACGCATCGTACATAAATCGCGAAGGTAATCGAAAGACGAAACGAAGGGGAGCCGAGGGCAGTGGAGAATGGCGCGATTATACCGACGTATATATACGAGGTAATCCAGCCGGGCACGTAAAATCTGGTCATGACGTAAGCGGATTAAGGTATTAAAAGGTTAAAGTTGAAAAGCTACCGACTGATACGACTCTTTCCGTCTTGTCGAATACCGCTTACCTTAATCACGGAATGGCCGACTCATTACGGGCGTCCCTCGTCGCGCGCGCGGAAACGAATAAACCGCGCCTCCGTTCCCGATAATAAGATCTCGCCGGGAATTATATCAGTAGGACGCGTCTAAACCCGAGAGACTCCGGTCTTCGAGCCTCGAACAACGGCGAAACTTGGAAACGCCGGCTGACGTTGACGTACGCAGCGCAAACGAGAAATTGATTGATTAGGAAACTTACTTCGGCCAACGAGTGCAACTAATATCGCCCCCTCGCGCGACGTAGGTCGCCTCAAAATCTCGTTACCGATCTCGAATTCAACCGAGCGAACCTTGCCATCTGGCAAATTCGTGCGATGGATGAGAAGAATTTCGTTTCGATCGAATGAGACGCACACCGAGTTCCGTGACCGTGCCGGCATCGATCGCTTTATCATTCCCGATTAATCGAAGATCAAGGCTTCTCGCCGATACGTAATCCAATCTTGTCGCCGGTCGTTTCGCCGGAGCGGAGCGACGCCAGAGGTTGTCGTTCCGCGAACCTGGAGGGGGTCGCGATAAACTCCGGAATAATTTCGGATTCCCTCCGCGACGATCGTACGACAAGGCTATTTTACGATGTTCCGTCGAGCGGCTTTTTAACGACCACCTAATTCGTTTCCGCGTTGCACTTTCCCCGGCCATTGTATCTCTTCTTTCCGCCGAGCACACGGTTACCCGAGCCAGGGGAGTGACTGGAGGTGCGAGAGGCGAGGGGTGGGAGAGAGAGAAGAAAAAAAGAGAGAGAGAAGTTTCGAAGGAAGTGGCGTTTCACGAGCTCGCGCGCGAGCCTTTATTTCCTCGTGCTCTTACCTCTCGAGCGTACGAGTAATCCTCCCCTATCTGCCGCCCCTGCCCCCACTTTCTTTCCTCGTACTTTCTCTTCGCTTGTCTCCATTTGTGTTCCCTCGTTCGCCCTCCGAGGCGTGACTCCGCCGCTTGTTTCCTTTACAATCCTTTTTTTCAATTTCTTCTCGCACGCGGATGTTCGATCGAATTTACGCGCAACACGTACATCCGCGCGATTGTTCGAAACTCCCCTTTTCTCTCGTTTCGCGTCCGCGTCTTTTTGTCAGTTCGGCCGCGCGCTCCTCCGTTTCGTCTCGGTCACATTTTTCGCCCGATGCATTTTCTCGCGTACGCTCGGTGAACCGGGTCGAATACATACTTATGCGTCGCGCGCGTGTGCGATCCGTGATACCTTTTTAAATATACATGTGTACGCGGGCTTTCAGGTAGAAAATAGGCGAGGCCGCGCCGAGTCGAGTCGCAAAGTGTCACGGAAAACACAGTTTCGCGCGGCGTTGTTGTTCCTCGACCCTGTATTTAAAAAGCGGCCGCCGCCGTCGCAGCGTTCGCGGCATCGAATGCTCCCCGCGCGAGACACTAATTCGAGCGATCGCGACCCTATCCCCGTTCGCCGGATATTTTTTTCCCCTCCGCCGCCGATGTTCCCGGCGCGTTTCGTCAGATTTATAAACAGCGCCGTGCCACGCGGCAAACTATTTGCATACATTCCCAGTAATTACTGTGGCCTGCGTTTCAAAAAATTGCGTTCGCTCGCTGATGGAAACAGTTTTTATCGCGCGAGCCGAGATTTCACAAAGTTTTTACGATTCACCGCGAGCCACTTCGAACCGCGGCGGCGGTGACGGCCCTTGGGAAAACCGTTCGCGTTGCCACGATATTTCGCGATGACTACAAAGTCTCTTTTGCCGCGAAAATCGTCATCGACGATCCATCATTTTAACCATTATTTTTTTTT
>SHCU01000077.1:104843-120857 GCA_004307685.1 Ceratina australensis
CGACGCGAATCGATGTAATTCTTGGCCCCGATAAAATTGCAGCTTGGCCGAGAAGGGCGAGGCGCGAAACCCGGAAACGGAGTCCGCGAAAGATTTAGCCGTTCGGCATACACCCGATAAATTGGAATCGTATCCGGGCGAAATTGTGATGGACGGCTCGCGAAAAGAGTACCTGGCCCGGCTGTTTTACACGCTCGTAAAATTTGCCAGCGTTTTAATAAATTTCAGGCATTACGTTAAAGGCGAAGAGTTACGAGTGCGTTCATCGATTACCGAAACTTCCGCTGTATATTCATGGCCTGCTAAAACTAGGTTCTCGCACATAAAATAGGTGATTTATCCCCAGCCCGGTTTTCTAACGAGTCGCTCACCCCAGCCCCCTCCGCGCTCCGTCTTGCGGCCGAACGTCTGGGCGAAACTTTCCGCGAAGCTACTCGCACCGATACCCGCGCATCGATTATTTTTCCGTTGAATCTCCGCGCGTAACCCCGGTCGTCGACGCGATCGATGCGATCCGCCCGCCCGTATCGCTCCGTTCGATCCATTGATCAAAGAGGTCGAGATAAATATTTTTCATCGGTACGAGATCGAGCGGCGCGGGACGCACGGGGGTTTGATAATAAAGCCGAAACAGAGCCCGGCAAATTCTCCGGCTATTGTGTCGAACGTCTTTGCGGAATTCAAGTCCTTTTGAAAGTTCCCTCAAAGAAGCCACAGCGAGCGGATGCCTTTCACGGACGAGGCGTATTAATTTTGTCGCGAGTCGTCGAGGAGTCATAGTCATCCCGACTCGTGCAGTTCCAGAAAAGAGAACGAGATCACCGTCGGAGATTATTATTCGTCGAAGGAAAGAAAGGAATCCTTCCAACTGTCGTCGCTCTTTCATTGGACGGTAATTTTTATCTTTCCGCGACGCGGGTGTATACCCTTCTTCCTCGAAACGAGGCTGTACCCCAGTGACGTTGCCCGAAAACTATTCACCCCCGGGAACAATGCCCTCGCGAACGACCGCCGCGACGGGATTGGACGCGTTCGCCGGACGCACGGCGAATGTTATTTCCTTACGAATTAATTGGCAAACCTTCGAAGCCGATTCATCGGATCAGGAGAATTCATCGCGACTAGAAACGACGCGAGCAGCCGGTGGAAGGCGACCAGCTGGTCGACGATATCCTGACTCTTTTTTAATCGCATCGCGATGCCAGTCGATCGCGCTTAATCCGCGATTAAACTCCGGCCCAGGCGCCATTAAGCCGGCGGCAAAGGACACCGGAATCCAGCATCGGGATATCGACGAGATAGACGCGCGATCGATTTCCGGTTTAAGCCCAGGCCTTGACTCCTCGGCCATCCACCGCCTATCGGCGCCGATCGTCGGCTGCACTCTCGGCCGCTCTGGTCTGCCCGCGTGCCGGTGCTCGTGACCCAATGTGTTCCGCATTCCGGCGTGCAACGGGCCGCGGCGCGACGCTCGAGCACGGGAACAGATTCTCGATCGGACGAAAGGACAAATTTTATCGAGAACGTCGACGCGGTAACGATCCACCGGAAATATGGAAAAAACCTGCCGCCACCGTTCGCTTTTATGTTCTTTCTCCTCTCTTTCCCGGACTCCTCTGTAATTGCAACGGTCCGCGTCCCGGCTGGAGGCGACGCTCGATCAGTTCCGAAGTTTCATCGCGCGAAACTGGGCCAACTTGATTCGAACGAGATTAAAGAGGGACCCGAACCTTTCAATAAACGATTGTACCGCGGCGCGATTGACCGCGACGAAAAGCGTTGTCCGGCGTTCGGGAATAAAATCTCTCTCCCTCTATCCTCGGCATCGTCACCCGTGTACGGTATCGCGTAGGTCGCTCCTAGGAGGCTCTTAACGTCGGCCACTGATACCGGTGCGAAATTCTGAAATGAAACACGAGGCCTCGCGTTCAACTCGGTCGACCGTTCCCGAGTTAGTTTACGAGCCCGGGCGTCGCATTAATTCCTTTCGACGATGGTTTCGGCCCAGATTCGTAACAGGGACAGCCGACGGGCCGAAGCCTGAATCTGGTTCGTCGATACATACGAGTCGCGGCGAGCCGATCGCAGAGCGGGTCGCACGACTCGAAACTTCGAACATATTTTATATTCGACGCGTCGCGTCTACGTCGAGACGAATTCGACCACTTAATACGTTCGTCGCCCAGTAACCCAGATTTGGGTGACGGGTGTGCTTCCGAGGGGGCCCCGTCACCCAAATATGGGTGACGTTCTTCGTAGTCAAGTTAATAGGATTTTCAGTTGGATTTTTAAAAGGAATTGAATGGAATAAGTACTGAATTATAAATATAAGATATACAACATAAAAATACTAAACATATACACATTATACTATACTTCTTACTAATTTATATTTAGGATAACATGTTACATTATACTATCTCGCATGGTGTTCGTTGAAACACTCTAAACACATCTGAGGTGATTTTAGAGAATTTGAACAATAAGTCAGTTTTTTTTAGATTTTTCTTCGCTTCTTGGCGTTCAGTAGTTTGCCTCCTCCTCTTCGCCTATAGCGAGTTCTTCTAACATGTCCTCAAGGTCTTCAGATGCATATGATCCCTCCGTATCGGAGTTTGAACTCGATGAAATTCTATTTGTCACTTTTCTTCTAAAACTCACTACTTCGTCATCACTACCCTCCTCACTTTCAGTTATATTTTTACGCCGTTCAATGGACATTTTGAGGATAGAAAAGTCACCGACGTGTGTCTCAAAAGAATTATGCTTTTCGACTAAACGGAGGATCTGGGATAACCGCAGTGAGATCCCACGCAGTTCTTGTTTCGAAAAGCTTATCTCTTTCCCTATATCGCAACTGAATACTTTGTAATGAATCGAAGGTTCGAAAACGATACTCGAGTGGCTATTTAGTTGCATCGTTGCTATTTCCCACTTATCGCTCCGTTTCGGTTCCGGCGCTCCGGCAGTCGGATTTGGGCCCCGCGAGAAACTCAACGGAATCGACGATGAACGTGTTAAATGTGTATCGCGATCTTGAAACAGCGTGAAAATCATCGCGAACACGCGGATCTTCGATCCTCTCTACCGTGGAACGGCGTAACGTTGCCACGCACGTGCCCTATTGCCGATTCGAACGAAACTACGCTGGTCCGCTTTACATCGTAAACAGATTATGCAAATAAAGTGCAGCGCGTGCCTATATAAACCCGGATATACGCGGATTTCACTCGTATTTTTTCCAGCAATTATCCCGGTATTTTATTTCCTCGCGGCGCTCGTAGGCATTCTCGCGGACGGCTAATGTACCATCAAATATTACCCGGTTACGTTACCACCGGGCCGCAGTTTTTCAAATGGAAAACGTTCGCGCGGAAGCGTAAAGCGTTCCCCAACGCGGGATAAAATTTGCCGCGCGATACCGCTTAAAAATTTCGATGTTCGATCGTCGACGAGACGCAGAAAGATGATCGATCGCGTGTTCTCGTTCGAACGGATCGACGTGGAAACGATACGGTCGGCCGAGAGTCGAAACGAGACCCGCGAAAGTTAAAAAATGGAAAAAAAAGAACGGTCGAGAATATTGTTCGTTCCGAGTGTCGCGGTATCGATGAATTTCTACGAGAGCTCGTAAAGAGAAGCGAATGGGTGGTAGCGAGGTGTTAATATCGGGTGAACCGGCGGCACGGCGTGGCGGGCTTCGGCCAATCGAAATTATAAACGACTGCTAAGAGAGGGTTAATAACGCCGGTTATAATTTCCGCGTGCCCTCTCTTATGGCGCAATTAAACCCCGATAATGAATCGAATCAATAATACTCGAGCGGAGGCAGGCGAAGTCGGAAAATGGGTCGGGCTTTCATCGGAATTCGTTCTCCGACCAAACGGTTCTTCTCGTGTTTTTACTTTTTTCCCGGAAATATTAATGGTTCCCATCGATACGAGCGTCGCCCGCTACGAGTGTATCCGTTTCGAGGCTGAGAGCAACCGCGACCGCGATTACCCGACATTTCAATTACAAATTAAGCGTCGGGGCGTCCTCCTCGAGGTTTCCGGGAGAAGGAAAAGAAGTTCGATCCATCGCGCGACTCTCCTTTACCGATGCGACGCGAGCCAGGGGATGAATTTTTAAAAAGCTCCAGGGAAACGGGGGAGTGATTTGAAAGTTTTGGAGACGTCAAGTAGAAAAGTTTTTCAAAGGGTAGACGAGGAGCAGGGAGAGGAGGAGGAGTAGGAGGAGGAGGAGGAGGGGGGCGTTGGTGGGAACGAGATAAAAAAGGAGAAGGCCGCCGGTAGGCCGGCGAAGGGGATCGCGAACGATGAAATTGAACTGGCTGTCTGCAACACCTCCGGTTTCGAGGATACTCCCCGGGTTATATCGAGTTGCTTATGGCGGCCGAACAAAGCCGAAAGAGAAGGAAAGTTCTTTCGATAAATCACCCGTTACGAGATTTAAATCGCGGTACGAGCTCCCTTCGGCCTCCTTTCCATACTCGTTGCACGCCGAGCCGGCGTACCCCCGTCACGTTTTTAATAATTAATCGAAAGTTATCGGGCGAGGCGCGAACAAAACTCGTTCGAACGATGCCCCGCGGCCCGGGGAATCTTTCCGCGCGAGAAACCAGAGACCGAACGAACGGAAGGAAACGAGGAGAGAGGCGAAGAGAAATCGTCGCCTTTTCTCCCGGGTAAAATTCGAGAACGCGGAAAAGCGTGTCAAGGCGGTCGCGCGCCTCGCCGTTTCCCGTGTATCCCTGCTGAAAGAGTTTGTACATCCGAAGGGACTAGTCTCGAACGTTCGGCCGTCCGATGTATCATCGCGGTAACAATACCGAGTCGAGAGAACGAGCGAACGAGAGAGGGAGAGAGCGCGAGAGGCGTGATAGAGGAATCGATGGGTAGAGGAAACGTCGGGTATAAGCGGGGCGAATGAAAACGGGCAGGCGAGACGGCGAGAGAGGGACAGGGAAAGCAGCGAGGGAGCAGGAGTCCGTGTTACGGGGATCGCCCTCCGCACCCACCACTTTGTTCGAAAGGTTATTTATTACTTATCGAAGCGGTCTTGTAATTTCCTCGCGTGATATACTACCGGCGGAAAAATAATATCGGCCGCGTATGCATTATGTATCCGCGGGTCGCCCGCGGATTCGAGCACGACACGAACGATCCACCGATCGTGCTCGATTTCGTCCGAGGTCGAGTTAAACGGGGAAACGTCTGTCGGTGCGGTCGTTACGAGACGGAAGTCACGGGGAAGAACGAGACGCGGCGGCGCATGTCGCGAGGCTTCGAGGCTCTATTTAATGCGCTGAGTAACGGCCACCTCCGCTCAATTATTCAGCCGGACGAGTCCGCCAGCCGTTGTTGGATCAGGTCGCGTTTCGTCTTTCTCGGCCTATCGTGTGCCCGCCGCCGAGCGGGCATAAATTCGCGGCGGGCTCGCGGGGGCCACCAACGGGGGTATAAATACAGGGACGAATTTTGCGGGTACGCGGCGCGGCTAAAAAGTAAATACGATCGGCAGCGACGCGTTCGAATCGATGGGACGGCGGTGGCCCGAGAGAAGACAAACCGAACGGGAGATCGAGTACGATGAATATTTCACGTTTCGCGTGCCGCGATATTGACTGTCACGCGTTTCGCGTCGAACGCGCCGCTGCTACGTCGCGCACCCATCTATCCACGGTTTACACGCCATCGATGCGATGCCTCCTTGCCTGATTGACAAATCATGCTCCCGTCCCGATAGATAATGCACGCCGCGCCATAAACGCTCGACCGAACGTTCCATTCGTTTCGGGTCGCGCGACGGGAACACGCTTACCGGCACGAGAAACAATTTCTAATTTCGACGGGAATCAATTTTGTTCCGAGCAACGACGGCCCGGCTCGTTTCGTAGCCTGGCCGAAGCGTCGAACGGCAGAGTGTAAACGCGGCGCGATGTCGGGAACACGGATTCGCGCCATTTACGCGGGCATGGATACGTTTCGGTGGAATTGGCCCGGATATAATCCGACGGTGGCCCCGCGGGTCCTGCGTCGCGCCACGCCTCTGCTTTTCCGTTTCTCCGGCCCTTCCGGCACGATAAACCACCGGCCGGCGCGGCAGGAGGAACCGGCATCGGTGTCCAGCGGTATAGCCGCGCGAACTGCCAGCCGGTCGACAGCCTGCCGTGCGGTAAGTGGTACAAGTCCGAAACGGGTCAGCCGTGAGCGACTAGATCCCGAGCGATCGTCTCCCTGGCCAGCCGCTCCTCCAACTTTAGGCTCGACAAGCTCGCACGCTCGAATTGATTTTCAACTTCTCGCGGGACCGATCCCCGGAACATCGTAAGGTCTAGATTTTTAAATCGATACATCTCGGAAGAAGCGGCGAGAAACACGGATGCCGCCACGGGGAACGGCTAATAACCTCGTGGCCGAGGGAAAGAACATCCACAGCCGATGTAACGAGGAAAACCGATTTAAAACGTAACAAAGCGGCGGGAAACTGAGGAATAATTGAAAGGCTGGCGGTGCGGGTTGTCGTTGCGCGCAAGCTGGGCGCGAAAGCGAACGTTATTAAAGCGAAGTCAGTCCGGCGCGGCGCGCGCAGTGGAACGTAATTAAAAATCTAATTTCATCACGGGGTCTCGGTGAGGCGAATGCCTCGTCAGACTCCGCCTCGCCTTGCCGGGCTGAAATTATGTCCTCGTAATCGTTTCACACACAAATACTTAAATAACCGTATAGTTTCCAGCGGCGTGACGCGGGTGACACATGTCCGCGCAAATTGCCTTCGTTCCGGCGCACGCCGCAGAAACGGTTCCGACCTGTCGCCGTATTAATTTCGACTCGATCCGATCCAAAAACGACGCGACGTCGATAAGCTTTTAAAAAACCGCACCGTTTCGCTTTCGCTCGACCGCTCGAGTCATCGTTTCGAATTCGCCCGTCGGAGTCGAACGTAACTTTATACGCCCGCGTTTCGCCCTTACGGGAACCACGAGCACGCGCCCCGACAAACAGAGAAAGAGATTCGCGAATAGACGGGTTTACGAGCGCTACGTATTTTTTTCCTCTCTCTCTCTCTCTCTCTTTTTTTCTCTCTCTTGGAACGTTTCAGAAATGCGGTGAAACGAGCGGTCGCGGAAGAATGTAAGAGGTTGAGGCCAGGGTGGTTGGCCTCGAGGTCGGAGGTCGCTATATTCAAAACGAGCAATAGCTAGGAGCCAGCAACCGGTTATTTTATGGGTAATGCGTTCCGCCGTAACGCTTTTATTTTATTTTCTGATTTGCCGCTGCGACGTACCTATTACTCGGCTCCAGCGTCGCCGTGTATCGCGTTTACATCCTCCCGCTGTTTCTTTTTCCCTTCCGCTCACGTTTCTCGAGCGGTGCGTCGCGAACGCATCCATCGACCCTGCCAACTTTTCCCTCTTTTCGCCACACGTGGCTCTCTCGCTTCCTCTCTCTCTCTCTCTTCTCCGCTTCTCGTCCGGTCGACTAATGATCCCTCCTCGGTCTCTCGCCCTTTTCTCTCTCGCCCCCTCGATGCACGCTCGATGTACGCTCGGCGAAATCTCGTTAAAAAATGTACTCGCCAAGTTTTCGCCGGGGAAATGTTATCCGCGGGTAGCCGAGCAGCCGAACGGTTCGCCGGAGTCGCCTTCGAGTCGCGCGTCTACGGCGTCGAAATTACCGTCACGTTTAGCTTTTGAAGATGTTTTCGACTCCGAGCGAGAATGCTACGCGTGTCGCGTCGCGTACACTCTGCACACACGACATATCGTGTGCCGTGTACATACATGACGGAGCAAGCGTACATAGTATCATTCCCCCTGTTTAAACGGGACAAATAGGAATGGCAATAATGCCCGGTGTCTTGCGAGGTATCGATCCGGTCGGCTACCTCTCCGGAGACCGATATTATGTGTTAGCAAGAAATGAAAAAGGAAACGACGACGACGCCGACGACGACGACGACGACAACGACAAGGGGAACGAGTAACGGAACGGAAGAGAAGAAACGAGAGGAAAAGAAAGAAACGAACCGACCGGAAAACGACAGAGAACAACGAAAATACGTACTCCTGTCGCGCCCGTCTCCGGATACCTCCGATTTCAGTATACTCGTTCCCGTTTCCTTGTAATTTGTCGTCCCAAAGCATGCTCTCAGCTATTGAAACTGCCGTCGTTCCACCGGTGGCTGGTTACGAGCAGCCAATTGGAGAAAATGAAAAGAATCGAAGGAGAGAATCGGTACGTACATCTGCTGTCTGCTCGGTACGTAACGGCGACTACTGACTTTTCGGACGACCCGACGCGCGAGATCCATTCGCGTGATGTATCGTTCGGCTGACCGAAGTCCCGATTTTGAAACGCGATCCGACAATTAACGCGCCTCAAAGGGGAAACCGGACCTTTACCCTCGGGCGGAAAAAGCCCGACGATTCCACGAGCAAAGAAACCTACTTGAAATCGATGCCGACTCTCATTAACGTAATGCGTCCGTCAAAGGTCGAGAGTGATCAGGAGGAAGCGGGAGCGAGAGAGAGAGAGAGAGAACGAACGACGAGGCCAAGAGAGGAGGCTTCCGGCGCGAGAGCAGAGAGGTTACGGAAATCGATTGTCCGGTCGATATTAATCTCGGGTCTGGTCTGTACGCGCGCGGATAGAAGACCAGGCTTTGACCGTTCTCCTAATTGGAAGATGAAACGGAACGAGCGAACTGTCTACCAGGGCCACGGCTCGAGCTGCCGACGAAATAATTATTCAAGGTCGAAGGGCTACGCGTTTACCAACCTCTCGCCATTTGTCAAATGCCTGATGAACTTGCGCGCGGCGTGTGTCGGCAAGCCTCGACGACGACGGCGACGACGACGACCCGCTTTCGGCTATGAATTAAAGCGACGCGAATTCACGCGTCAAGCATTGTTCGGAGTTTCGAGTTTCGAGTTTCCCAGCTGCAGTTATCGAACTCCGGAATGTACTTCAGCCGCTCCCGGAGCCAACCTTAAAGACAATCCCTCCTCTAATTACTCCGGGCAACTTGCCGCGGGGAGAAAAAAACTGATCGCGTTCGCCTCCGCGGGCATCGAGAACTTTTTCGGCCCGAAGACGCTGCCCGCCGACCGGTCTACCGAGGTTCACCTTTCTCCCCTTTTGCGGCGCGGCGCATCGTTACATCCGATTTTCGTTCCATCGGACGGGTCTGCCCGACCGCGTAATATTTCACCGACGGATTTTTCAAAGGAGTAAAAAAAGAGGACCGAGCTGCGAGGAGAGGGGAAAATGGAAACGGAAGAAAAGACTCGCAAAAAGTGGCCGTCGCGCCGGCCGGGAAGCCGGTTAACTATAGAGCCGGCCGAGGGAGGATAGGAAAAAAATTGCAGGTGCGAGCTGAAAGTTACGATTTTTCCGCGGCCTAGCGTAAACGGTCGGCCGGGCAGAGAGGTATAAATTTATGTGGCAACTTTCGCCAGGAACCAAATGCGCACGGATCCAGATATTATATATAACCCCGGAAAACTCGGCGAGGGGATAGTTTATCCTTTGGTAGACACCGGCTAGACGTTATGGCTTCCGGAATGTACTGCCGGTCCCTTTCGAAAATCGAGTCCGACGCTCTTGAAATCCTCTCTCCTCGGAGGATCCACGGGTCCGCGGAAAATTATTTACGAGCGACCGATCCGCCCGATCGAGCTCCTCTCTGTCCGAGAAACAAATCAAGGGGAACGGAACGCGAGCGATCCGGTGAATTACCACGCGGAAAGAGCCCGCAGAGACCGGTCGGCCCTTCTCCCTCGCTTCGACGCGAGTCAAGAGTCGACGGATATAAACGCGATTGCTCTTTGTTATGGTTTCGAGTGTACGCATTCATCTATCTCGTGGGTAGGAGATACCAGTCGCTTTGAGTCTCGATCGACGATCTACATCGCGCGCGATCGAGACCGGGTCGACACCGAAATATGCTCGTAGAAAAAAAATCCGGAACCGCGAATACTGAAGACGGCGCTTGAAACAGTTTTAATCGAGCCGTGAAACCGGGGCCGATAAGTCCGGGCCGGACAGCCGAACGCAGCTCGACGGGACCGGTTGTTATTATCACCGCTAACGAGTAATTTGTTTACCGTGGAACGATATAATTTCGAATGTTCGACGGGATCGGATAATCTGGGACGTTTCGGGAACGGGGCGGCGGCGGGAGTCTGGCCTGGCGCAATGACGCGACCGACCGCAATCGCTTTACATATTCATGATGTAGCTCCGCGAAATCATAGAATTCGTCGCTACTTCCCTATCGGACCGTCTCTCGTCACCTATCCGCGTAATCGTTTCTCCTCGTTGAATACACAAATCCCGGGGTATCGTTAGGCAGAGCGATTGCCCTTATTCCCGAATAAAAGTAACCACCACCCGAAAGCGTCAATTTATTCTCGACGGTTGTTTACGATTCGGAGTGCCGCGCCGTCGTCCCCGTTCACGCCGATTAATCTCGGCGATTAATGCGGCTCTAACAAGAGGAGGAGGCGGCACCCCTTCGGAGGAAAGAACATCGCGGGTACACAGGGTAAAGTAGAGGCTGGATCGAAACCACCGGGGCCGATATCGATTCTTAAAACGCGAAACGGGTCGTCGACTCTCATCCCTATCCGTTCGATGCTCGGGAATTAGGGTCGACGAATCATTTCCGAGCGAAGAACTCGAGAAGGACCTGAAAGCCCTGAAAGTCGGCTCTTTTTTACGATAAATTTCACCGAGTACTCGGCCCGATCACCCTTTTTACATCCCCTTACCTCGCGTACCCAGGGCTAACCTTGTACTTAGTCGAGCGCGTCCCTCCAGCGTTCCCGGTTAATAGGCGGTAGGTGCAGCCGGACCGGCACGGCACACCGGCTAATAGGTGATTTTCGACCGCCTCGTCTACTCGTTACCTCGCCGCTGCCGATTCTCGGGACATCGCGGGTCTCCTCGAATGGCATCGAATCTCGATTACGCGATAGGTAACGAGCGAGCGAGACGAGGAAAATTTCGTTTTCTTAAGCGGTTCGAGCGGGGAGCACCGGCACCGGGAAAAGCCGGGAAGCTCCGAGAAAGGTTGGCTCCGCAAATGCTCCCGGGCCTCGAAGTAACGGTGGAATTTCAAAGGATATCGGGCAATCGAGCGGATTCGCGGAGAAATCTGGGAGCTAGCTGCGAATAGATCTATCGGCGCGATCGAACCCGGGAAATCGTGCCGGTAGAGGATGCCCGAGTTCGAGCGAACCGAAACGACGATGGGAAAAAAGTAACAGAAGATGAAGATGCCGAGCGTGGGTCGAATGGACAGAGGCTGAAGTTGCCGAGACGCGAGCGCGGGGTAAAGAGAATGCGAGAAAGAGAGGGAGTGAGAGAAGACAGGGGGGAGGGAAACGGTAACAAAAGAGCGAGCACCGCGGCTCCCCTTTCAAGGTATTTCTATGACGTTGCCGCGTTTCGTGGTTCATTAGTGAAAAAGGGTTTCCCTTTTGTTGGCCGCCGTACCATCGCGAAAATGCTCCCGGTGCGATTCCTATATCGTCGCCCGCGCAGCCTTCGTTCCCGCGACCATTAGCCGCTTATTCGAAACAAATACGTATGTATCCACGACGTGTATCTTCGGACGCGTATCCGCGACGAAGACACGCTCACGAACGTCTCGATCGTTCGGCCGAGACCGAGTTCGGGTCGGTCGGACAACTTTTGTCACGTTATTCCGGAGCTGGTAAGAGGACTACCGGTGTAAGCGCGCGTGATTTTATCTGTAACTCGATATCGCGCGAAACGATGGAAAAGGGGGAAGCAAAAATAAACGGGCGCCAAATGGTCGTCGATCACTCTCGATAGATGAATTTTTCGTGAAAAGAACGCCCCGGACCCATGGAGCATCGCGAACGAACGCGATCCTCGAGAGCCTAACGGGATTTATGAAAGGGCGATAGGTCGAGAGGATGCGTCGATGGATGGACGGGGTGTCCGCGTTTTCGTTAGCGGGGGTAGCTCGCGCGCGTCCGGATTTAGAACGGAGTCCGAGTCCGAGTTCGAGTCCGAGAATATTGGGAAACGGCAAGAGCCGGTTTTTTGCAATTAGCAAAATAGCAGGGGAACGACGGAATGAAAGGCAACGCACCGGATGCATTGTGCCACGGCCTATCCGCGATAATTTCGCGAATGCGAGAGCGTCGGTTCTTTCTCCGTCGTTGCCTGTTCGCGCAGCACGCGTGCACGCGATCCAAGTGCCGCGCCTCGAAATTTCCGGAATAACGGGCGTCCACGAGCGATTCCGTAGCGTCGAAAAATTGTAAACCGACTGTGTGGACCAGAGATTTCCCTCTATCGCCGACGGGAGTCGTTTAATGAAACTGCACCGACAAATATTCCCGCTGGCTCGGACCGGACGTATTCGATCGCCGGAACGCGGGCACGACGTAAGGATTAAAGTAGGTGTAACGATGGGCGCGCGTACTCGCGATAGAGCGCGACCACCAAATTCGGGACCGTGCATCGATATTTCTCCGCGATGTTCCTCGTTCGGTTCGAGTTAATCGGAATTCGGTAAATCGAGCGGAGAATTACGAGAATCCATTTGTCGATGGGCAGCGAGATTAGAGGCAGAGCCGCGCGCGGAGCAAAATCGTGTAAACGACGCTCTAATCTGTGCGTAACAACGGGACATTGCTCGTTATTAAGCGCGTCATTTGCGCGACAAATATTTCACGAACGACGAGACGTCGGTTAAGCCAGCGCCGTTCGCGGCGCTCGGAATCGCGTGAAAATAAGTTAAGTGGATTAAATTCTGGCATTGTAACGCGTCCGGCTCGATGCACGGACCGTGATATCGCGCGGTCTTCGCGGCCTGCTCGATGCTTTTAATCCTCGCGTGCATTCCGCGCGGATACGCATCTCGAATTTCGCTCGCGCGCCGTCGACGGAAGGAAATCGCTTTTCATCGAATAATGACGGAGGAATTGAATCCATCCGGGGGTTGTTCGATTTAGAATTTCGCGTGTTTGCAACAACTACGATGGGGCGCGTGCAATGTCCAACCTGTACCGGGAGCTTATTCCCTTGCGACAACACGGCAGCGTCGCGCCACGCCAGTTTACGTCGGTTTTGGGAGCCTGGAAATTGCCAATTACTAATGCGTGACCAATACCACGAACAACTCTTGCCAACGAGCCTCGCGCGTCACCGACCCGCAACAATCTGCGCTTCGATTCCGAGAATTCGATATCGCGGCTCCATCGATTTTGCCTCGCCGATTATCTCCAGTATATCGAATGGTACGATGAGCCGATAGAAACGAGATCTTTTAACCTCCGCAACGGTGCTCTTTCTCCGCGCAAACAGATCTTTGCACGAGCAAGCAAACAAACGATTAACTCACTCGGCCGCACCCACGCCCTCGGTGCGTTCGTGGAAACGGGATACGGTTGATAATTAAAAAAGGCGAAGCGCGCATCGGAACGGCGTTTCAGTTTATTTCGGCAAAAGGTAAGGGTAGGTAAGTAGGTCGCTCTCGCTATTATCGCTTTCTATCGGTCGATGCAGTTAAGCGAGGGATGAGCCCTATCCTTTGGCATGTGTACACACCCCTTCGCCCCGACCTGAGAATTTTCTTACGCGCTGCCGCTCGTCTCGCTACCATTTTACTTTGCACAAGATCAGAGGCGGAACGCTTGTCCTTGTACATATTTATACAACCTCTGCTTGTTCGTCAAACAGAAACGTCTGCGAGAGGAAAGTCTCGCGTCTCGCTAAAGCTTCCGGTGTACCTTTTTCCGTTCCCTTCGGGCAGCGTTATCAAGGGCCTTCGGTTTGCGTTTACCGTGGCTAAAGGCTCGGCGCGTCCTTTATCGCGCGGTATCGACGAGAAAAAACCCCCGAGACTCGCCGCGGCGCGACGTTAAAATCGTCGACGACGGATTCGTGTAACGCGATTAGAACCGAGGGAAACTGGGGCGAACTTCTCGCGAAATCTTGTTATCGCCGCTGTTCGCGGGAATCTGGTTCGCGACGTGTTTCCCGGCTAGAAAAAGGTTCCGTCACATTTTTCTTCGCCGGCAAGGCATCTCGCGCGCGCGCGTTAACCGTGTTTCCCAATTATCACCCATTGTTACATTTATTTCCGCGGTCGCGAGGTAAAGCGGGAGGTGACGCGTTTTCGGCGAGAGGCGTTCTAATTTTAAATTTCGCCCGCGACCCGTCCGACCGAGGCGAAAGAACGAGGGAAGAAGACGGGGGATAACCGGGAACGAGAGGGATGAATTTCACGAAGCGGCGATACGCGGAGGGCGGCTAAGTAACAAGCATATACGCGAAACCGAATTGAATTAGAAACTTTCGGCGAGCACATGCTCCAATTTGCATAAACGCTACGAGCCCGGATCCCGTCCTCGCGTGTCGACGCGATGGCCGGTTGTCTAAATCTAACCCGGCGTTGCCCCGTCATCGTTTTTACGTGAAATTAATAACCGTGCTGGCTGGAAATATACACAGGTAAAACGTTGCCCGGAACATCGGAGCAATGAAGTCGCACGGCGTGTAACTACGAGCTCGTTACGCGTCAGCGAGAAATCAACGGAAAATTCTGTTCGCGTCCGCGACAAGGGATTCGGTGAATTTGAAAGTTTCCTTCGCGGCGCCCGCGACACATTCCATCCTGCTCGCTGGTCTTTGATCTTTGCCAGCGGCAAGTTCGAGCCAAGGAGCCCGGAGCACTCCGGAGTTTCTTTTTCTCGTCTCGTCCGTCGCGGAATTAAAAAATGTTCCGCGGCTCGGCGTCGCGAATTCGCTTCGTCGAGGTATTTCGTGTCTCGCGATGCACGGAGACGTGGCACCCTCCTCCTCCTCCCTCGTAACGAATTCCGACCCCGACTCGAAGCGAGGGGAAGCGCGCGTCCAAGCGGACACCGAAAATCCGAGTCGGCCCCGTTGAGCTCCGAGGAACAAGCAACGGGGAAAAACAGGTTGTCCTCGTTTAAATCATTCATTCGTTTCCGCGGAAACATTAACGCGACTCCGCGAATCGTTGAATTCCCGGGATACCTGCTCCGGCTGCATCCGGCGTTACTTTTACTTTATATCGTTGCCCTACATTTCCCCCGCGTCGTACCCATCGACGGCTCGCTTATTAAATACCCGGCGTACGTACTCGCTCCCGCGTCGAATTCATTTTTCGTTTAACTCGAACGGAGAGGGGCCGGCCGGGGGGAATCGAGAACAACGGCGAGTCTTTCGGGAAAGGGTTTCGATCCGAACGTGCTCGGATTCTCGATTCTCGCTGCGGACTTTGAAAAACGGGTTATCGGTCGCGGAAGGAAGCACGATATTCCTCGATCGGTCGCGCGGAATTACGATTCGCCCGTGGGTCGACGACCGTCCGTCCCGGGGAAAAACGAGGGCCGTGTCCTCGGTGTATCCCTTGGCTCGTCCCGAAATCTCGACAGAGCCGAGCGACGCCTCGCGCGCCGATCGACGGACAACCTCGTCCGTCACGCTGTCCGCTTTTTCACTGACCTCCGGGCCACGCTTTTCTTCTTTCCCTCCGCCACGCAGGGGAGAGGGAAATTCCAGCGGGTTCGACGGACCACACCGTGTATATAACACTTTTATATCGGAATCCATACGAGGCTCATAAATCTATCGAGTCGGTGGGACCGTCGCGTTTCAACGTACGAGCGGGCAGAGGTAAATCTGGCGTCGTGAGAGAATTCGAAGCGGGGGAGGGGATCGTTGCGCCATGAAAATCGTCGAGAGATCACCGTGGCGTTACCCCGCCTACCTCCGCTCTTTCTTTTGCCCGGCTATTTTGACATTGTTTCGAGCATCGGACACCTTCCGGCGTCGTCCTCGAGAATCTCGTCTCCGTTCATTCGTGAAAACGCGCGAATCCCCGTTCGTTCGTAGTTTATAACCCGCGGTAGACGCGTTCAATGGATGATACGAGCTCGTTCTCATCGGAACGACAGACGGCACCTATCGGCGTCGCGTAAAAATTGAAAAGAAATCGCGA
>SHCU01000077.1:190733-205830 GCA_004307685.1 Ceratina australensis
CCAAGCTTCCCTCCTCTCTGCCGGTTTTTAATATCGAGAAACGTGATATTCATTAGCCATCGAAAAAACTCGCTACGGGCTACTTTTTTGGCGAATTTCGATCGGTCCTCGTCGGCGACAAAGGGACGAGGTGAAAACGACGCGAAGCAACGCGACTATGCACCGATAAAGGCAAAATTGTGCCTGGGGTCAAGAGGTCGAGGGAGGAACAAGCGAGGAGCAAAAGCGTACCGTGCCGAGGAAAGTAGGAGCAAATTAAGAAATGAAATAACCACAAGGAAGTCGAAACGGAAGAAGAGGTCGCGCGAACCAACAAGAGGGATGAGTCGGGGGAAAGGAGACCCGGGAACGAAACAAAGAAGTCCCGTTCGCGGAGAGGAAACTGCGTCGGAATCGGTTCGTTAAACCTGCACCGGTGAAAAGAAAAATACACCTCGCCCTCGATATTCCCTCGCACGCGTCGGGGAGCACATGTACTTTCTCGGGTGATTCGCGTCTTCGCTGGCACTCGATTCACGCGGGTTTCCACGAACAGAAAAGAGCGCGCGGCGTATAAAAATGAGTTCGCTCGCGAACCAATGGATAAATAAAATTTGGAAATCGCTGGAGCGAACGACTCTCTCAGACTCGTCTGGATCGCGTTTCGTTCGATTTCCCACCCCGGATAAACGGTCGATGCGCGAACCGCGTAGGAAACGGGAATTTTACAGGGAACGATACATCTCGTAAAATACACGTTTTCCGCTAGTTCGCGCAAACAGAATGATTGTATTTAACGAATATGCGCATTCCGCGATGTACGAACGTAAAAGCATCGACCGAAACCAAGTTCCGTTTCCATTCGAATTTATCTACTCGCCCGAGGAAGCGACCGAAAGCTTCGCGATACACGCTGTTCCGATTCATCGATTTATTACGTAGCGTCGTACGCGCGTACACAGAGGATATACGGGTGTGTGCGTACGCGTGTGTGCGCGCGCGTGTATGTGTGTAGGCAGATATAGATACGCGATGCGAAAAACTGCAGTGGACGCCTCGGGCGAATCTCCGTTCCAGATAGGACCGGGGCGCGGTAAATAAAAGCAAGAAAACAGAAGTGGGTGAATCGGACGATGGCGATATTTGCACGGGACGGGAATTCGCGCTTCCCACGATTGTTCACTTCCCCGAATAGGTAACCGAAAACGTTTGCACGGGGTATCGCCCGATAACAGGCACCGCTCCCCCCGTGCTCGAGCCACTTGGCGGCCTGGTAGAAACCGAACGCAAAGACTCACCCAATTTCTCGTCGACGGCGGTAGCGATTCCGGCGACGTGGCAAACAGTCTTCGTTAGTCCAATGAGCAACAGTACACTCCACATGTTCTCTCGTTGTTCCTTGTTACATTCGTCACGAATCCCGGGCACGTCGCGCGTCGAGAGGCGAGAGCCAACCCACGAGAACGACTCCTCCGCTTACGCGTTTTGCTGCTATCCTCGCGAAACAAACGTTTATCGCGTGCTCGTTAAGTCATCTTCGCTCACTCACTCGCTGTATCTCCCGATCTCTTCGTCTCGGTCTCGCGCACCGACGAGTTCACGGTATCCTTCGCGGTCATCCTCGTCGATCGTTTCGAATCGAGCATCTCTATTCGGACGCGAACGGAATCCGCGATGGAAAGTTCAACGCCGGTTATCTCGCGCGTCGCGTTTACCTCTCAGCCAATTTCGGTCACCACAGCCCGCAAATTTCGCCCCGACTCGTCTCCAATTTTTTTCTCCTGCCCCTCATCCACTCGCGTTCGTCACCGAGGCGCAAGGATTCCTCCTCCGGGTCAGAGATTTAATAATTTAATCGCGCGCGTCGCTGCATCGACAAATCGCGACTGACGTCGTACCCGAGTCACCACCTCTGGTCATGGTACGACCAGGTTTCGCCGCGATTACTCGACTCTTTTTTCGACGACTTTGAACCGTGAGAAGGAACAGGGCTGCCCTACACCCGCGTCTCGGATGCCCTCTAAGCGCGCTGTTTACACCTCGCGAGAAATACGTGAGCAACGAAACGCCTTTAAACGATCTCTCCTTCCGTGGGGTCTGCGTTTACGAGAATACGCGGGTAACGCGAATCGGAGTCGAATGAAATGTAACGTGAACGCGCAGGAAATTGGGTCAGCAGGCGCGTCCGCTGTCCTTGTCCTTCGATTCGGTGAACGGTACGGAAACGGAAGAAAAAAAAAACAACGATGAAACACCGCGGAGACGTTCGATCGCGCGTTGGCTCGCCACAGATTTTCGGTTTCCCTGGAATAGGTCCAAGCAACGACACTGTCCGGCAATCTCGTCGATGGCAACGTTCTCGCAACGGAATCGATCCCCGCCGGTTCACTCGGACGCACCATTCATCGTTACTCGCGCGCTCGATCCCGCGTGCCCTATCCCACGAACTCGATTCACGGCACGAACTTTATCCACCTGCTCCACGCGCCGCTTCTCCCCGAAACTTGCTCGAAACTCGGAGGCACATCGGCGCGTTACTTCGATCCTGAATCGTTTCGGCGCGGAGTACTCGCCGACGATCTCGGCACACGTGCGTACGACGCGACCGACGCCGTGTCCGGTCGCGGATTGGTCCGCGAGAACGGACGAGGTGACGCGGAGAACCGAACACAAAATCCGCGAGCAGACCACGGTCACGCGATCGTAAACAATTTTTCGTGATACGATGAAACTAAGGGCCGAAGGTCGGACGCGGAGGGAAAGAACACGTGATCCTCGACCAGCGGCGGACGGCACACTGACTGCGAAGACGAGCAAGCGCGGCGCGGCGTCGGACGCGCAGCTTGCAAGCCCACCTCCCGAGACGGTGTAGCTATGTGTTGGAGGAAAACCCGCGGGTGGGAGAACGGAGGGGGCGGAGGACCGAAACACCCGAAAAGGGACTCGGATACGATGCTAAACCCGAAAGGGATGTTTGTCCTACACGCGCCGGGGGTAGGGGGAGTAGACGTGCACCTCGATGATACGTAAGTGTTCTTTGTCGGTGAACATTCGAGAGAGCGACAGAACGTGTAAACGACGATCCCGTACGCGTACCTTTTTTCCGTTTGTTCGTATCGAGTCGGTCGGCTAATTGTAAGTCGTAAACAGTAGCTGGCGCGCGCAGATATTTTATCGTCCTCTTTTATTTCACGCTGCTCGACGCCGATACCTCCCAGTCTATTTAATACCGTATTTTTCAATTAACGGCTCGTAGCTCGAAGGGCGATAAATAAAATTTGATTTAGTCGCGTGCGCTCTCCGTGCGCGCAAATAATATCCCGGTTGATCGGAGAAACTGC
This sequence comes from Ceratina australensis, assembly GCA_004307685.1. Classification (NCBI taxonomy): domain Eukaryota; kingdom Metazoa; phylum Arthropoda; class Insecta; order Hymenoptera; family Apidae; genus Ceratina; species Ceratina australensis. The sequence continues at coordinate 194,054 of SHCU01000077.1, forward strand.
AAATAGACGGAGTATCCGTGTACTCGTCCGAAAACAATCGACGCAACAGCGATAGGTGCATTACGAACGGAAGCTACGGCTGAGGCTGCGCATATAGCCCCGCCGTATTTTCTTTCCGAATAGAATACGCGTATGTATCTTCCCGATTCGATAACCAACGATCGATTTCCCTTACGTAAATAATTCCGGCGGCGTTTCTTCGCGGTTCAATCGCGGCATCGCATCGCTGCGTTTGATCTCTTGGTGCGCGCCTAGATCGTCTCGAGGTGTAGAGATTGAAAGTCGCGCGAAACGGAATAACAATGTTTCGCGGACCGGACCAAAGACGAATGCTCGACGATTCGACGCTCTCGTATAATCGCGTTTATCCAGTTAGGAGGATAGGAAGGAGGACGACTGTCTCTCGTTTCATGTTCGATCCGTTGAAAACGGTGCTCGCGTATCGTTCGGTGAAAACGGGAAGGAAAATCGAAACGAGAGGACCTACGGGCGAACGAGAAAGTGGATGCTCTCCGACCGGTGTCACGGATCATGGTCATCTTAAAAGCTGCTGAAAGGCAAGAATGCCACTCGCTCTTTCCGAAAGCTATCTTTTCGACGAGAGAATAGCTTACTCGAGACCTGCGCACAATGCGAGCGTATGTCGCGTTCTCTACGTGCAAAAACCCGGAAGAAGGCTTCCTCCGAGAGGCACCCCCCTTTCTCTTCGTTACGGCGTCGACTATACGCGTTACCGAAAGGCCAACAAATCTCTCGACAAACAGAATTACCATTTGCCTCACCGTATCTCACCGTTCGTTCCCTCTGTCAAACTCGCGATTGCTCTCGAGCGAATAAACTCGAATCGTCATCAGCACTGCCTGTTATTTATCATACGATGCAACGCATTTCGAAAGAGTTACCTACCTACCTACCTAAGAGTCTGATCGGGAGTTTCCGATCGTGTCCAACCGTTGCCGCCGAACGCGCTCGCTTCGCGTGATAGCCGCGGAAAAGTCGGACTTAATCCTGACGCAGCGCGAGGATCACGCGACGTCGCGGCTCGACGACTGAGTAGCAGTCAGCGGCAACGCGAAAGCACGCGAAACGTAACGTCGGCTCGAGTCGCGCGAAAATCGCGACCACTCAAAGTTCGCGACCCAGCGACGTAACGTACACAGAAGCCGCTATTAACGCGGCCATTAGGCTCGCGAGCAAGTAAAAAATGCCTTGATTTCGTGCGATACACGCGGCAGATTACATACGGTCGCTTTTATTCACGCGACACCGTTTACTCGATCTTTAGGAAAGTACGGGGCTTTGGCTAACTTCGCAATTTCCGCAAATGACCACCTTCTAGAAATTGAGAGTCGACATTTCCGGCCGATTCGTCGTGCCCGATAAGAATCGGAGGACAACGAACGGCAGCTACGCCTAATCGCTGCGGCAAAGCTTAATTGAATTATTGAGAGACCCGCATCGATCGGCCGGCGATCGCAAGCTACTTTTTTAACTACAAGACGTACGCATACGACACGAGAGAAAACAGGGGGAGCGCAAACGTCCTCGACGATTCGTTATACCAGCGCGACGCACTCCACGATGTTTCTCGTTGAATTTCCAACGAAGCGGAATATCGGAAAGCAACGGCAAATGTACAAGCTGTTTCTTTCGAGACTCGATCCACAGTGTTAGCTTTTTAACCCAATTGTTTACACCTGTAATTAAATTCTGTTCGGTCACCGTCACCGGTGGATCGCTGCTGCTCTACGTATCATCGAAGCCGGCGCTGCGAACAAGAATTTTCCCGAGTACCCGACCCGTGGCAGTAGCTGTCGGCGAGTCTGTATTATCGATATCGCTCTAAAAAATTAAAAAAATATTTACATTCCGTTTTATAAATATTTTAATGTATTGAAAAATTCAATATTAAATAAAAGTAATACACGGATTCGAAGCTTACTCACAATTCTTTTTGAGCATACCCTACATTAAAATATTTATAAAACGGACTGTAAATACTTTTTAATGACTATTATTCATCTAGTTTTCTGCTCGCATTACCATACCTATGCGTCTATCGCTGAAGGAGGACAGTGGTGTCTCTATACAGCTGCTCGCCGATCAGCTACGCTTATCAAGGTCATTAACCTTGCACCGTGATAAAAATTAATTGACAACTTGGCACGAGCGAAAATATTCGAAGATATAATCGCTGAGCCGAGACACACAGATGGATTCATTCAATGAACGTCGCGTCGTGTCTTAACAGAATTATATAAAATCTTTTATTAACAGTTATAATTATAATTACGTGCGTGTATATCGTTCATCGTCAATATCGTTGCCTTAATCGTTATCTAATTGTTATATCGATTAAGCTCGCTGACAATCAAGGCTACGACGTGGCAAATCGTTTTAATTTTCCTGGAACGATCTTTCCCACGTTGCATCGTCCAACTTACGGCTACGACGCAGATTCGTCTGTATTATATCGATTGACAATGAGAACGGTGCGGTGACGCGAAATTTAATTGCATCTGGTACTCGGTACCCGCCTTCCAGAGTAAAACCGTATCTCGTTCAGTTGATGATCTTCGCCGGAACTTCGAAACACGCGATCGAGTGATCCCCATCCTTCAACTCGTAGTGAATGACCATCGAGACCTGCGAGAAGAGTCAAACCATTGGATGCCTCGATGATACGTACAGAATCTCGAATCTCGCGAACTCTGAGGCCCAGCGAGAGCATACGAGACCCGGACGTCTAACCAGGACATACGAGGGCCTCGTCGGTTTTGTAATTCGCACATTTCAAATTACGTATCGCCGAATCCTCGATAAGGCTTATCGAAGAGGAGAAAGAGATCCGGCGATTCTCGGTACACGTCAATCGTTACGTATCCGTGGGTACCCGCGGCAAAAGTTGAGTCGCGATAACGCAAACGAGTCGCGAAATTATTTTATTTTCGGTACGGGAGTTCGCGAGGTGGAACGGCATTCGCTCGTTCAGCTTACCGTAGGATAGATCGGCAATACGGCGAACTCCTGCTTGTAAATGTACTCGACGCCTTGTTTCAGCGAGCAGCCAGCCGGAGTTCCGTCCAGATTGTAGATGCTCTTACAGGCGCTCGTCCCGTCGACGCCGACGAATGGCAACGGTATGCTGAGAATCGCCGCGTTCACCACGTTCACCACGTTCTCGACGTCGCGATCCGGCACGAATCTCTGCTCGATCGCCGCCTTCGTCCTGCGCTTCAATTTGCACGGCGGGCTATCGCAGCCAGTAATTTTCACCTGATTCAAGTCCTCGTACTGGTCCTCTGCGAACACCGGGTGGGTTTTCGTGCAAAATGTGCAAAATACATTTACGAACGCGTCACGCGTTAAACGTTCCCGACGCGTTTACAACCGTGGCTTACGTAACGCGGGAAAAAAGTCAATTTTCCTCCGGTTCCCGAGTTAAATCGCCTTGTCACGTATCACGAGTCGAAGAATATAATAATTATCCCGCGGCCTTAATAAAAGACGGAATGAATCGGCTTTCCACGGTCCACCGATAACGACCAAGTTTCTCTCACCGCATCGCCTTGAATCATACGATCGACGTGTATCGGTATTTTACATAAGAGTAAGTATTCACGCACGGGGGTAAAAAAAAAGTGATCGCGTGTTCAAACGAAATGGACTTTCGCGATGAAGTAAGTCAGTCGTACGTTGACCATATTTAAATTAACCGATAATCTTCGAGCATCGTTCACGGACGAAACGGTTACGTACAAGTATCTATGTAAATACAGACACACGCCCAACTCTTGCGTACATACGAAAGAGAACTTGGAATTAGTCGAACCGAAATCTGTGCCATGGAGCGTAAACACCAACGATGAGTAATAGAGTTAACAAAAACTGGGTACGAGTCGTTGCGCAAACAATTCAATTTGAACGTTATCGAACCTATACCGAATTCATCTGTCAAGAACGTCAATTTAGCTTCGATTTAAATCGTGGCAAGTAATATCATCGACGAAACGAAAATCCGATATCCGACTAGAATACATCGCGACGCGTTTAGCGTGCTATCACTTTCGATTTTTTTGAACGATCATAAAACATGATCTGACCGACATATATGTTGAAACGAAGGAAAACGCAGGATGCACTCACCAGTGCCGCAATGGTTGACACGAGTGGCACCGACGATCGCTATCAGAGCTACGAAAAGAAGTATGGCTCCCTTGGTCATCTTCGCCTCGAGTGAAAGTACGCGTTAAGAAAAGTTTGACGCTGAGCGTAGGCAAAAATGAGATGGCCGGTCTCCTCTCTCGTCCTCGATGCGATCCAATCAGGTCCAACTCCGACTCTCGACTGTGAGAGCCTGCCACGGGATGCAACGTTTATGGCCGATCATTCGTCAAAGTTCACTTTAAATAGATTCCCCTTCCCAGAAGGGGAATACGGCGGCGGCGACGACGACGACGACGGGGCAAATCGGTGGGGATACGTAGGGGGAAAACCATGGCCCGTACCACGGCACGGCGGCGCGACGATTCCGTAAATTCATGAAATTTTACACCTCGCGCGACGATCGCTGGATCTTCGGCTTTCATCCGACTCTCGACGGAACGCGCGAACTCTGAGAACTTTCGCTGTTACTCGGTTTTTGCCACCTATGAAATTGAATTTTTCCTGAGCTCGGCGATCGAGCAGGCTACCGGCCGCCACAGACCATTCGACGCGGCTCGGTGAAGGTAAACGATGTACTATGTAGGCGAACGAGATGCGCAGAGCAGGTGAGTTAGAAAGTCGGCCGGAATACGAACGAGGAGCGACTGTAACCTTGACGCGGGGAACCGGAATTCCTGATGAGATCGCGACATTGTAGCGCGGCTGTAACCGGTACCCGCCGCGACTTCCTCCTATCTAAGCATGCCTTTACCTTCGCCGAACGTGCGCGTACCTCACGTGTTTCTTTTATTCCTCTCTACCTTGAACCCGGGGGCGTTCATCATCGAGCATAGTTCATTCTGAATCTTTGACGCGTCGAATATTCCTACCGACAAGGCTTGTATATTTTGTCGGGGCCAAAGGGAAACTGAAACGAAACACGAAAGAAGCACAAATGTTGACCGACGTTTATCGACGGACAAATGAATATTAAACTCTGATGATCACGTGGACGCGCACGACCTCACGGTTCCCAGAAATGCGATACAAAAAGCGTGGTCAGGAAAATAATTACACACGCCGGTCACGGAGGGAGACCAAAGTTGACAGTCCACACGCGAGTGTATCTCCACGCGCGTGTCACAAACACGATGCTCGACGACGCCTTGGCTCCGAGCTTCCCGGCTTCCGGGATCTACATATTACGAACGCGATACTTCATTTGTCTCTCGTTCGCGTGATCGACGCGCCTCGATCCTTCGTCCTTATCGGAAAACAGATGAGAGGCGAAAGCGAATAGCGAGAGACGCGAAAAATGCAGTCGCGGCTATTAAGGCGCCGTTACTCGCATAGTTGGACGATGCATTTTTCTCGAGTCGGGTATAAAATAAGAAACCGTTATTCGGAGAATGCGCTTTCCGCAAGATCCTCTTTCTCTCAAGGTTTCGCGAGCAATTATCTCGTTTCGACTAATTAGAAGATCGAACGAGCGCTAACTCGGTTCGATCGGTCCAGAAAGTCTATGGAAAAGATGTTTGCAATTTTTCCATCGTTTATTTCGACGATCGTTGACGATGAATTATCACGCACCGTCGCAATACCGCGTAACTGCATAAGTATACTTTTTAATTCACGTTTGCGGTTGCAGATAGGATATCGCTTTCATTGCGGTTCGATGAGTCGTGCTATTAACTTACATAAATAATAACGCGTCGATTCGCATGGAAAATCGCGGAGCAACGCAGAATATCGCGTTAACGATATCCGATAAGCGAGGAGAGGCGAGACACGGGCACTTGATCGTTCGAGGATGATTCACCAGCGATGGGCAACGTTGCGATCACGTGCCTCCAAGTTAACTTTATAAATTTACGTAAACTCTCATTTCGCGAGTTTTACAAATTTGCTTTCGAATACGTGTATACGTATGCGTCGGATTTACATCGAAAATGTATCTGTTGCTACGATTTATACATGTACGATCTATCTACCGTGCCAACCGTTGATAAAGAAAAGATCTTTTAAGAAAGGAAACTATATCAAATCCCAAATAAATTAATACAAACCTAATTATGTCATAACATATCTTTCGATCGCTTAATATTTTCACGCATCCAATGTTGGATAGACGACAAATCGATACGATACCCGTGGCGCGGTTATTTCCTCCGTGAGATGCCGCCACGAATCTCCTAGATCAATACGAACCTAACAAATTGCATTTGCTCCGATCGCCGAACAAACTGACCGTTTGGTCAAATAGAATGATTCGAATGATTCGTTTCCGATCTGTTTTTTCCCTCTCCCACGCTTCCGCGGTATCGACGTACACGCGTACGTATGTACGAGAAATCTGGTCGGCGAAAAAATGAACCGAGGAAAACTGAGAGAGCGCTTGGCAGCGCATACGTTAGTCGACTCGTTTTTTGATTTACACACATGTACGCACCGAATGGGCCGCGGCGGCCAGCTGGAAGCGTGCATCCGGCGCGGAAAAGGGTATCTAAGAACGCTCGCGTATAAGAGTGACTGTCATAAAGAAAAAATCCTCCGCCCTAAAAGCTTTTTACGAACCACCCGATGGACGTTGTCAACGTTAAAGCATGGCCGGCCGTAAAGAACAATACCCACGCGGATATAGATATACACCCGTGGATCCCGCGTGTCACCCGGCCGTTGCTTCTCAGGGAAATTGCTCGTTCGCGGTCGAGGACGGCTCCTCGCGAACGACGAGCAATCTCGACGAACGCCGATTTCGTTTCGAGGGGACAGCTTTTTCAGCGAAGCTATCCGAATATCCGGCTGCGGCAGCGGTTTTCGAAAACGATTCGCGGTTCGCAGTAGCAACCGGCCCGAGGTCTATTTCTGAACGGGATGTATTTATAACCAACTTTACCTTTCGCGGCCCGAACTACGTGCCGACACACACGCTCAAAGGTTGCGTTGTCCCCATCGTCCCTCGTTCGCGATCTCTCTCTCCTCCGAAACCGATATCTTCCGAGTGCCGCGGTGCGACGTCGTTTCCCTCGGCCGGCATCCGCTTACCTAAACGCGCGCCGCAGGATTTACCATTTAAATTAACGAACGTTCCGTGACGTCCCAAGGAAACGAACGAGACCGCGTTGGTCAAAGCGACGCGACGTGCACGTCGGTTTTACAAAGCGCTAAAAATCCTGTTCCACGCTCCTTTGCGAGGAACGCGGCCGAGGATCACCGCGGGACAAACAATCAAACGAACCGCGGTGCCGTTTCGTTCGCGAAGACACGCGAGATAAGTTGGAAACGCGTAAGAAACTGTGAGCCGCTGTTAAATGAAATTTCGTGGTTCACCGTAGCGCGACCTTCGCCGAACCGTTTCTGAGAAGCAGTCTCGATCCAGAATCTAGAGGAACCGACCCAGATACTCGGCATTTCAAATTTTCGCGATACGCGCGTTCTCCCGTTTCCTCGAGGAAGAATAATTCCTCCGCGCCGATCGCATACCCGCGGAGACGAGTCACTTCGATCCCCTCGGCGGGAGGAATTCAAGGTTCCATTCTCGCTTTTTTGTTTCACGGCTGCGAAGTGGAACGAGTCCTCGATCACGAACGAGTATCCCACGTCAGAATTTCGACGCGTACCCGGCGCCATACGATACTGTTTTGACTGATACCGTTGGCTGACAGCTACCGCTCCACGGCTCTCCGGCAAGAAAAACGGCCTACCGTTCGCACGGGGCCACCGCTCGGTCGGAGAAGACGCGAGGAGGAGCCGAGTCATTCCCATGGGATTTCATTCTGTGAGAGCCAGAGCTTTTAAAACGTGGTCGAACATTCACGGAGGAATAAAAGCTTATTATACGTACGTACGTACGTACGTCGGCTGTCTCGTAGTCGGCGCGAAGACAGATGCACTCGTTTCTCTTCCGATGGGAAAAATGCCGTGTTCTCGATTTCCGTAAACTCTACACATGGCAAATGTACATGTTCAGCAGCCGACGCGAACACGTAAACTTTTTTGCGGAGCGATGTTCTTTCTTTATTTCAACGATATTAAAGGGTAAAGCTCGCGAACAATTAGCCAACCACTCGGCGAGTGCAGCCCGCCCGGTGGATGCAGCCACGCGAATGGTTCTCGAGGAGCAAAGAGCGGGTCGAGTGGGTAGGTGGGTATACGTATATAGAGATCGTAGGTAAATTTACATCGGGCAATTGTACGCGTCGAAATAAAGTAGCTATTATATTAAATATATATGGGTGTGCCTCGGTATCTGGAGCTGGCGCGTCCTCCGAGGTTCGAACGGTCGAAGCTCGTAAAAAAAAGATATTTCGTTGGCCGATGCACGGTTATGCAACGCGGGATAGGATAATGGAGGTTCCGCCTCGGTGCGACGCGGCGGCGTTTTCTCCCCGTTAAAAACACACCCTTTGATACGGCAGGCTCGGTGTCCGGCGAGCATTAAGTGACTTACGACGTTTTCGCCGTGGCCCGCTGACGGAAATAGCGTTATGGAGCGCGCGCGAGCAACAAGAAACGCCGCGAGGAGGAAGGAGGACGAGCTCTCGGGAGACGCGAGAAGGCCGCGCCTACAAGAAAGCGGTCGTGAGAACGAAAAGAGAATCTTTGAGGAGACCCGGGGTAGGGGGTGAGTAAAAATGGCGAGGAAAAAGCGGGAAATATCGCAGCGATACAGGAAAAACGATCCGAGCGAGCTGCTCGACGGTGGGGGGGCGGGACGGCGAGCGAAAGAGGGAACGGAGGATCGGAAAATGGAAACGGAGAGACCCGAGGAGAGAAATGTTCTTTTTCTCGCGGGACAGGTGCACGCGCCTCTATTTTGGCCGGGTCGCGCGCTCTCGTCGGTGGGAAATGTTTTGTCCGAGTCGGTGTAAAATCGTGGGATTCCTTCGCCTCCCGGTCCTCCTCGGGCTGGAGAGCTGCTCCTTTTGCTCTCTTCGGAGTGTTCGGAGTCCCTCTTTGGCTCGTTCGCGAGACGCGAGCCCGCGTATCTCGAGGTTTTCCCCCTCGCCCCGGATTCCGCTGCTCTCCTTTCGCGCCATTCCAGCCCGAGAATTGCATAATATTTCATTTAATACCCCGGTTCGGGGGAAACGAAGGGAAGCGACGCCGCCATCCACCCTTAAGCCCCGTTTTGTTTAGCGACGAACGAGTTTCGGTTCGACGCCCGCGTTCGCACAATGGCAGGAGACATTTTCTACCGACGAATCCGTCGACGCTGTCTCGGAGCTCCCGAGAGCTGCCGCGGTGGTTCCGAATGGCCCGAACCGCGGGAATAATAATAAATTCTTTCGCTATAGCTCCAATTTAGTCACAGTGACGAGACACGTAACTAGAACGCGAAAAGAATGCCAATATTTCCTCGAACAACTCGAAGAATTCAGGAATGTCGANGCGGGACGGCGAGCGAAAGAGGGAACGGAGGAACGGAGGATCGGAAAATGGAAACGGGGAGACCCGAGGAGAGAAATGTTCTTTTTCTCGCGGGACAGGTGCACGCGCCTCTATTTTGGCCGGGTCGCGCGCTCTCGTCGGTGGGAAATGTTTTGTCCGAGTCGGTGTAAAATCGTGGGATTCCTTCGCCTCCCGGTCCTCCTCGGGCTGGAGAGCTGCTCCTTTTGCTCTCTTCGGAGTGTTCGGAGTCCCTCTTTGGCTCGTTCGCGAGACGCGAGCCCGCGTATCTCGAGGTTTTCCCCCTCGCCCCGGATTCCGCTGCTCTCCTTTCGCGCCATTCCAGCCCGAGAATTGCATAATATTTCATTTAATACCCCGGTTCGGGGGAAACGAAGGGAAGCGACGCCGCCATCCACCCTTAAGCCCCGTTTTGTTTAGCGACGAACGAGTTTCGGTTCGACGCCCGCGTTCGCACAATGGCAGGAGACATTTTCTACCGACGAATCCGTCGACGCTGTCTCGGAGCTCCCGAGAGCTGCCGCGGTGGTTCCGAATGGCCCGAACCGCGGGAATAATAATAAATTCTTTCGCTATAGCTCCAATTTAGTCACAGTGACGAGACACGTAACTAGAACGCGAAAAGAATGCCAATATTTCCTCGAACAACTCGAAGAATTCAGGAATGTCGAATTCTTGGCGCCCTGAAAGTTCGTAGGTAGCGACGAACCGTCTCTTTCCGTCTCCCTCTTTCATCCGATCCGACTTCTTCTCTTCATCACGCTTTTTTTTCCTCTCTCTCTCTCTCCTCCCCTGTTCTTCGTTTTACCCCTTTTAACCTGGTGACCGTTTCTATTTCGTTTCGCATAACTGTACCGTAATAATTTTAGTTCGCGTTAGATGCTCCTCGACGACTCGCGATTCCATACGCGCATACGTAATGGCCGCGGTAAAATTATTCCATTTCCATTCGAGAGGAATCCGTGCATGCTTTCCGAGGATTTTCTTTTTCACCGCGACGTCAGAAGAGAGGACGTGGAAAATTCGTCGACGCTGATGGACGTCCCGTGTCCCAACACCTAACGCCGACCTCATTAACGTACATTTTAATTCTCGTCCAAGGGATCGCCGCCGTCGCCGCCGTCGTCATCGCCGTCGACGACGCCGCCGCCTCTATTGAAATTCAATTCCCTCCCGGTACCCATTCGCGTTCAGTTTTTTCCCCGAGGCAAGAATTTTTCTGGCATCCGGTGAATTAGCTTTCTTCTGCGAGTTTTCCCCGCGACTATATCGCTCGGTCGTTTATTTAAAACGGCGTTTATTTACGAAGCTTACCGAGCGGCAACGCAGAAAGAAACTCGTTTCGGGACGATGTTAAGTGCGGGACGAAAAAGCTCTTCCAAAGAAATGTGTCGGGACCGAGACACGCGCGTGCACGCACACGCGTTACAAGCCGAAACGCGTTCGAGATTTATCGACGCGCGCATTAAGACTCGCGCGTCGGTTACTCTACTCCTTTTGCGCCACCGCTTTATTCGACGATCTCCCTGGGAGAGAGGCCGACGCGATTGAAAACCTACAGCCGCTCGGAGGAATAACAAACATTTCCAATTAAGCCGAAACCGCGCGAACCGATCGCGGTAACTAGCGCCGATTCGTACATGGAATTCCATATGGGACATCTGGCCGTTCTGGGATTTCTGTCGATTCATTCGAGCCGCGGGTGGGTCACAGCGGTGCGGTACGGTCATCGCGTGGACATGAGAGAGAGAGAGAGAAAGCGGTGCACAGGGTATAATAGAGGAGTTCCGGAAAAACTACGGGGTCCAATGAATCATGGTGGCCACGCGAAAACGCTATAAAAGTAATACGGCTGTGTCACGGCGGGCCAGCCTCGTGACTCATCCTCCCACGCGTCGCACGATGAACGTATCTCGGTTCCGGAGACGCGATCGATAAGCCATGGGGCCATGGGGTTTCCTCGTCCGGGCGACAAGAGGGTGCCTCCACGCTTCACGGTGCGCGCCCTCGACCCACGGCGCTGCGAAAAGGGGATCGTTCCCGGGTCGCATACCAAACACGATATCCCGCGTACACGGCGATCTCGTCGAATCGCGATACGTTAATTGAGAGTCGACAATTTTTTCCACCGATCCGCGTCTCGTCGGGTCCCGCTATCATTTCCGAGCCAACAATTTCGAATCGTTTATATTCGAACGAATCTCCGGCGTTGAATATGGAAC
>SHCU01000077.1:213776-230786 GCA_004307685.1 Ceratina australensis
TTCGACGTGCCTAAAATTCCGATCGAAAATACACGCGTCTATCGTCCTTGCAGCGAATAATAGACCCGCCGACGATTCCTTCTGCGTTCGAACGAAAATATTTAGAAAGGAGAGGAGAGAGCCTAGCTGCTGGGTGGCTCGAAGTCTGGGAGCTCCGAGTATTCATAATCGTTCATCATCGGCTCTTGAAGCGGAGAGGTATTAATGGGGCGAGCCGAAGAGGTATCGAGTATACCGACGACGGTACATCGTTGTAATCTTCACGCGTTTGCTTTACGGTAAACGTCAGGAACGAGCCGTTGAGAAAGCAACTAAACGACGGGTTTCCGTGAAGCGCGAAAGCACGTCGAACGAATCGCTCTCCCCCTCCTCGAGCCTGCCGCGAGCCCGTTAAACGTAATTACAGCCTCGGATCAGAACGGAATATCTTGACTCGGTCGCGCTCTCCGCGAACCGCTCTGCTTTTTTCCCGAGCCGATAACTAAACGTGCGAGAGGAAGCGGGGATCCGTCGTCGTTCATATTTCACGCACGTAATCGATTCGGGGGCTCCGACGCGACGCGGTGATTCGAGAAACGAAAAACCCTCCCGGGTCTCTCGTTTCCAACGTAAACGTTCGTGTAACGGTTCAACGTGTAGGGTAAACGATCGTGCGTGCGTAAACCAACTTCGGCTTATCGATAAACTTCGCCGGTGGCGAACTGTTCGAAGATAAGGGAAAGAAAAAGAGAATCGGAAGAGCCATCGAGCGTTGGTGGCGACAGTTGGAATTTTATGGATGAACCGGACTTCTTCTGGGCGAGGGAAGCAACAGGTGTCGGCGTTGGCAAGAGGAAGACGGAGTTACGCGCGAATCGAATTGACTGGGGGCCATAGGGCTCGCGATCGAGGATAGGCGATGCGGTTCGACGTAATCGGCGTACAACGCGATCGGCGGAATGTAGATCCGTTCGAATGCGTTGCGCGAACGCGACAAAGAACAGGAAATAGAAGAATCGAACGCGCGCGGGGCACGGCACGCCGACGACGCGGCACACTCGAGAAAAATGTTGGTAATTAATTCCACTGGTAATTTCATTGGTAGCGGCATTCGTAGGAGAATGCGGAGATGGAGGCTCGGCCACTTATTACATAGAACGACATAGTAAAAATAATTTTGTCTCAAAAAGTGTAATGTAAAGTACTCGTTTGAGCCATCGTACGCCGAACAGCGTCGTCGTTCTCTCTTCTCGTAAATTATTTCTACGATCATTTTTAGGTTGACCGCGAGTTCGATTCGCGGGAAACGGATACCGAATCGGGTATACGTACACGGTCCGTAGAGTTTTTAGCGCGCGGAGGGAGAAACGGGTAACTGGAAGAAACGGAGATCGGGGACACGAAAATAGACGACTCGGCGGAAGCGCGGTTCCCAATGAACGCGATACAGAAATAACGAGGGTTACCCTTCACGCGCGAACATTATTTACATAACGGTGTACTCGATTCATTCTTTCTTTCTTCGTTCCCTTTGTTTATTTCTTTTACCCGAATCTTCCACGGATTCTCATCGATCATCGGAATTCTATTCCGAGATGCAACGATACCCGTATGTACCAAACGAGAACGATTATAAAGCGAATAGAAGATAGGCGATACATTAAAAAAGTTAAATTTTCATTCCAGCAGTTGTGTAAGAAAGTCGCTAAATTTTTCGATTCGGACCACTGTGTCGCGGAAGGTTTGGCCCGCCTTCGGGGTTCGAGCAATACCTTCGAAACACGCCGCACCGATGGAACATCGATTCTGGCCGAGTTCGTTCGGCCCGTAGAAAATCGAACTCTTAATCTCATTGATAGTTGCCAAGGAAGGTTCGATTCGCCGATGCATGCAAAGAGACGGGTACGCGTATAAATCGAGATGCTGGTTTCGCGTTTTCAGCGTTGCGCCGAAACGGTTTGTCGAGAAGACAAACTACGCTGGACGTCGCTTTTCAGCGCCGCGTTAAGCCGTGCCGCATCGCGTCCTGCGAACACGAAAAAGCTATACGGGAGATCGTACGGGTCCGACGGAAAATCGAGCACGGTGAAACGAACGAAGAACGGGGGCGGCTATCGCGACGAGTTTAATCTTTCCGTCCGGGTTGCCGACAATTTTCCATTTCCGAACTGTCACAGCTTTTGGTCGACGCGCGTGAGAACCGATGCTAACGTGCACCGCGGTATGCCATTGATAATTCGGTCGTTCTCTTTTGGCAACGGCCGCATCTTCCGTCTTCGCCCACGCCTATCTACGCGGCGTACATCTTCGCCGGCCCTTCGCATTTCCGTGGCACGTTTACATCTTGTAATCATGGACCGGCTACTCAGTTTTCTCGGGCTAGACGGGTAACGACCACGAGAGCGGAGTAAAAACGAGGGAGCGGGTAAGACGCGCGTGGTCAATGCATAGTGGCACGTGGAATTAGTCAGACGAATCCCGAGTAGCAGGGATTCGCTTCATTAGCGACGGTTCTTTGCTACCCGGAGCGGTGGCAACCCTTAACGAGCGGCCGACACCGAGATCCGACGGAAAGGGGTTTTCTTCGTTATTTTTTTGCGAACTAACCTGATCTCGATAACGATGCCTATTCCTTCGTACGGATTTTTTTAAGGATCTACGACTTACGCTCTTACAGCGCCGCTCAAACTGGTATGGGCCGCCGAGGGCGAGGACGTCGAATTGCCATGCGACATAACTCCTCCGACGCCCAACGACTCCGTCAGCATGGTCCTCTGGTTCAAAGACACCGCTGGGATTCCGCTTTACAGGTAAATCTACTCGCTTCCGAGCGCGACCGTCGCTACTCGGGCTACAAAATTCAATAGGTTTTTCCCATTTGTTTCGCGCTCACTAAATTTCCCGTCTCTCCTAGAGTATCTCCTGATAACAACGCGCTCAGATACCATTGTTTCGAGATCTATGTATCTCGAAATATCTCGAGAGACGAGCCACGGAAATATCTGTCTCTGCGCTTCACCCTTCTCTCCTATTGTAGTACGCGACCGATGAGCTTTGCCAAAAATAAGCAGCTACCCTCGATGCGCGAGTACGCGCGCCTAAATACGCGCGCACTGTTCGTATGCCAATGAACCGCGGAGGGTTATTAAAATTATCACACGTTTTCATCCAGATTCATCGCCCGAACGAAAGTGGAATTGAGGTAGATCGCGGCAGCGTGAACCGTAAATAAACGGAGGAAATCTTGGAGGTTCGCATTGGCATCAAACCGTGGAATTCCTTGATACCGACGAGCTTCTAGAAATAGAGCGGTCGATCGTCGTTTCGTGTTAACAAATACGCGTAAACGCCGCGCTCGTTGGTTTACGTATCTGGGAATCGGGAGTTCGCCCGTAAAATGGTACGTTCCCGTTACGGTATTAGGGCCAACTGCCATTAATCGCTGGTATCGGTGTACCCGGCTCCGAACTCAAGGCACGGTTACGGGACCCTCGAAGCGGTCCCAGAAAGCAACCCTAAAATTTACAAGATCGGCGGAAGGCGGAAGAAAGCCGGAACTCGTATAAGCGGAGGCAAATAAGAATAGATTTTACGAGGTCGATTATCGAATTTTCCGTGTACCCGCGAAACGGTCGCGGGTAGCTCGCAATTTCAAGAAAACGCGGATCGGTTCCTCGGTCTCGAAAATCGCCGAGCGATTTCCTCGACATTGCGCAACGGTCAACCGTGGTTCGCGTCGAATCTAAATTCGCTGACCGCGCGTTTGCCAACTACCCTTTTTTTCTCCGAAAATAGACGAGCACGCCAGAGTTAGTCACGATGAAATTGGCCAGCGGGGGGTTCTTGGCCTGTCGACGCGCGATGTTTACCGTCTTCTTCGAACCCGGAAACGGCGTATCGTCGTGCCGTCGACTCGATCCCGACGCGTAACCTCGTTGCCGCCTCGTTGCCGTTTCATCGCCGTTCGCGAGATCGAACAGTCGGAAAAATGTCTCGGTTTCTCCGTTGCGCAGCTTGGACGGGAGAAGCGGAGATCCCGCTACCGCGATTCACTGGGCCGTCGGCGACGATCTCGGCAAGAGGACGTACTTTCAAATCGGCGATGGACACCGAGCCAAGCTGAAGGTCACCAAGGTCACGTTCAAGGATCAGGGAATCTTCAGGTGTAGGGTAGATTTCGTCGATTCCCCGACGAGAAACTTTCGCGTGAATCTGACGCTCGTCGGTGAGTATCCAGGACACGACGAATCGTATATCTCGGGAGATCGGGAACCGTCGGGTAGACGCGACCAATTTGCGTTTTGTTTGTCGTTCAGAGGAACCGTCGCAACCGGTGATATACGACGCGCAGGGACACGAAGTGAAAGCAGTCGCCGGTCCCTTTTTGGAGGGTTACAATCTCGCGTTAACCTGTCAAGTATCCGGTGGTAAATTTCATTTTCTCTTTTATTCGTATCCCGAGACGTATGACCCGGGATTTCGGACGTTTCTACGGATAACATCGTATCTTTCAGGAAGGCCAAAGCCCACCGTGACGTGGTGGAAGGATGGCAGGCTGTTGGACGGTGTCGTCGACACCGTTTCCATCGGATCGCCCAGCAAATTCACGGTGAACCACCTGTTCATCGACAAGGTGACGAGATCGTTATGGGGCGCGAAGCTCGAATGCAGAGCTCAGTCACCGCCCATGTCTGCCCCGATCGTCCGCGAAGTGCCACTAGACATTTACCGTGAGTGCATCCAACCACTCTTCTTCCATCCCTCGTTTCCGCGGCGCAAGAAATTTGACGTTCCACGTGGCTACGCTGCTCCGAGCAAGAAAATTTACCGATCGTGGTAGCCGCGCGGAAGGTCAACATCTGGCGAGAATGAAATAGGACGAACGCGAGCTTGGCCAAGGTTCGCTCGCTTCTACGAAACGCAGCGCGCGCTAAACCCGAATAATAACCGTGTCTTAAAAGAGAAAACAACGCGCGTGGCAAGAGATCTCGCCACTGTTTTTACTTAACCGAATGTCCCGCGAAAAAGGAGACGCAAATTCCAGCAATTTCGCGCGGACCTCTTTAACCGCTTCGACGCCTCAAAGTCGCATTTCGTGGAATCGCGTATGAAAGTAAAAATACGCGGGTTCCGCTGGCGAGCACGTGGCTCATTTTCGACCCCCCGATATATTTTCAGCCTGGCGCGGTCCGACCGTCCGGCCAGGCGCTTCGACGTCTCTTTTTTTTTCGCGCTCAACCCGAAACCATCGAAGATAACGACGAGAGAGGACGCGATCTGATTCGCAGTGAAACCAGCGATCGTGAAGATCATTCTGAACGAGAACCAGATACAAGCCGGTCGTCCGATCGCCGCGCGTTGCGAGACTTGGGGAAGTTCTCCGGCCGCGAGGATCGTTTGGAGTCTGGGAGGACGCGCGTTGGGCGACCCGAACGCGTCGACGATTCAGAGAAGCAATTCCACGGTCAGCAAGCTGGCTCTTGCCCTCGGTAGAGACGACAACGGGAAGGAATTAACCTGTAGGGCCGAAAATCCGAGATTTCCCGGCGGAGTCCTCGTACAGACCAAGGTCTTGAACGTCGCCTGTGAGTGTTTCCCTTATTCCCCGATCGCCCATCCGCCCCGCGGAACGAGACGGCGGAAGTACATAACATCCCTTTTCGTATCTAGACGCGCCCGTAGTTTCCATCGAGCTCGCCACGGGTTACCTCCTGGACACGCTCAGAGAAGGTGACGATCTGAAATTGATATGCAACGCGGAGAGCAACCCACCGCCCACGAGCATCGTGTGGTACCACGAGGTAAGAAAGTATGATTTTCGTTCTCTCGATGAATTTCACAGCCTGTTTCTCGATTCGCTAATTACACCGGACGATCGTTCGATCCGTTCGACCCGCCCGCCGGAGAATAATAGCTGCTATAAAATTTATCGCGTTGCAGGGCGATCGATTGGAACACAACGTGGCTACGGGGACGCTAATCGCCTCGAACACATTGACGCTGAGAGTGCTTACTCTGGCGCACGCCGGTGAATACTCCTGCGAGGCGATCAATTCGGTAGGAGAAGGTCGCAGTTCACCGATCTTCATTCCCATGAAATGCAAGTGTTCTCACGTTTTTCCCTCGCGTCAGCGAACGGGAATTTAACCTGTGTGTTTTATCGAACAGACGCCCCGAGGTGCCGGCCGGGTTACGAGCGTCGCGTGGTCACGGTCGGTCGTCGCGAGACGGTTTCGTTGCGTTGCGAGGTCGACGCGATGCCGGGTGACACGGTGAGATTCTCATGGACGTACAACGGGACGCTCGGCGACGTGTTACCGATGCCGAACTCCAGAGCTCGGAACAGCGGACTCGTCAGCGTGCTCGAATACATCCCTACGGCCGACACCGACTTCGGGACTCTCGCCTGCTGGGCCAGCAACAGCGTCGGCAGGCAAAGGATACCCTGCATATTCGACGTCGTGCCCGGAAGTACGCGCCCCCCTAGATCGATGACACGATCGATTCCTGAACCAACACGTTCAACTCTTTTTTCCATTCGCAGAACCCCCTCAACCACCGACGGACTGTTCGCTGCGTAACGCGAGCGCGTCGCTGGAAGTGATCTGCGTCCCCGGCGCGGATGGTGGTTCGCCGCAGTACTTCTTGCTGGAAGTACGGGGGATCGTTGGAAGCCCCGCGGTCGCGTCGAATCCATCCACGTTGCACGTGCCTCAGAGCGATCAAGGCACGGTCGGCGAAGTGCCGGCTATATATCGGGAAAGGAATCCGAGACCGAACTTTCAGCTGCACGGCCTTGAACCTGGTTTCGATTACACCCTCTACGTGTACGCCGTGAACGGAAGAGGAAGAAGCGAACCGGCGTTACTGAGGCACGTCAAAGTCACCGAACCTATCGCCAACAAGATCGAGAGGAACGGGCTGTTCCTCGAGGACTTGAAAAGGGCGCTACCGGAGGCTAGTTCCGAGAACTTGATCATCGTGGTCGCCCTCGCAGGTATAGGTACAGTCCTTCGATTTTAGAATTTATGGAACAAAACTCTCCTGCCCCACAGATCATTCTATTTACACGTATCGTGAGATATCTCGCCACAGACACGTACGAATCAATCCCAGCTGTCGCCAACGATTCGCAGCAGCCTTTGAGAATCACTGACCGTTCGAGAGAGCTGAAAGTTTGTCGATAAAAGTCCGAAGCCACTCGAACGATTACCGATTCTTCGAACCCTGCCTACCTGACGACACTTGCCCACACGACCCCCGCATCCACGCGCGCGCAACTGTCATTCCCACGATACGGCGTGTAGCAGAGAATTTCGAGCGCCATTAACGTCCACGGATATTTCGAATCGAAGGTGCGGTCGCTTTGATCCTGATCGGTATCGGAGTGATCATCGGCCTGGCGATCTGCAGGCGAAGGACATCGTCTCCCGTCAAAGACGGCCCGGACGATTTTACCACACCCACGTACGTGTCCGCCCAAAGGATCGAACCGAGGATCAGATACTCGTCGGCCGATAGCAGGCGTTCTCAAAGGGCGAGCCTCTACATCGAGGAAAATCGAAACGGTAAACTTTAGTTCTTTCTACGAGCCGGTGCTTCGAAATTATTTTCGCTAAACCACGCTTCCGTGTCGTTTCACAGAGCCGGACCTATTGCAAAGAGTGGAGATCGACACGCACGACCGTCTCTGATCGTTTCGCACGGAGGGAAGGTACACACGGAGTCCACGTGCATTCGTACTCTTATAGACTGGCGCGTCGTACGCGTTCGTCGGAAAGTGCCATGTAGATATTAGCTTAGGATGTAAAATACGTGGATAGTTCGATGATCTCTGACAATGAGTAAGGAAGCAGTCGCGTATCTCAGATACTCTCCAGAGACGCTGTACCTGGATTTTTGATCCTCTGCGAGACCATCGTTCCATTACCATCGTTTGTTACTCGATGTACGTTTCTTTAAATATAGACAAACAAAGTATTACGTTACGATAATCGACATTCGCGTGATTGTACAATAATTTTGTTAACGCTATCGCGAGCGCAATGTTCGATCGTGTAAATACCGCTAGAACATAGACTACAGAGTATCTATAGAGAAGTGCCTGCCAGGTTAAGATATTCCAGCTGCGTGGGAGGTCGAGCAAATTCGAACTCAGCGGAGCAACGTGCCGAAATACTTATATAATTATGTATACTTACTGTATAAATCCGCGCTCTACTCTGTGCGGATATCTAAAGGACAGAAGAGGCAGACAATAAAAAAACTTCCGGAGTCTCTGAGCGTCTCTCTCCACCCAGTGAAAACGATTAAAGTACAACCGGATGAAAGCTTAGAGTCGCGAGGTAAGATTGACCGAGTCGTAGGTCGTACTTACGGCACGCCGGGACCGCGCGTCCATTTGATGCATTCACCCCGCACCGACGCCCTGGCCACGGTTCCGAAATAAATTGTTCCGAAATCGGGGGTTTAGATACAGAACGTACATTACATTCTTCGATCGAAGCACTGCCGTTGCTCGGAAATAAACTGTGGACAGAGGCACCATGCCCTTTGATCGAGTAACGTGCTCCGCGTATCTTCGGTTAAAGCAGAAACGGTCGTTTGTACGGGGCGAGAGAGCTCGGAACATCGGATCCGAGCGATGCATCGACGCGACGCTCGCTGCCAGTCGATTCGATCGGTTATCGTCTCTCGTTTATTCATTATTTACGCGTAATCTTGCATAAATATAGCGGACAATAATTACAACCGGAATTACGCGACGATGCGTGTACCGACGCGCGTGGAGCCGGACCAGAAAATGTACAAATTATAATGTACGTAAATATGCGCTCTCGATCCCAATTATAATTATCTGACGGCATACAGCGCGCAGGTAGGTTGCAATTTATATCGTAAGCATTACGAACGTAATTATAAGCGGATCGTTGATTTATGCATCGAACACGCGTATTTACTAGGTTACGCACGGGGACTGGCTTCGGCGAACGTTAAAAGAACCGCGTGGGACTCGCGGATTAAAATCGTCGGACGCCTCTCTCGTCCGCGAGCGATCGTTTTCGCTTCATTTTCGAAACGGACGCGGAAAGGGAAACGCGGGACGCGCTCGATTAGCCGAAACTTCATCAACGTCCCCAATAATCGAATCATCGATCGCGCGACGGATATTCTATTTTCGCAGAATTAGTTGCCACCGCACGACAATCAATTTCGATCGAAAAATTCGATTAACATTACCGACGTTTCCATTAATCGTTTTACAGATTTCAACTCGGCGCACCGCCGCGTTAAACCGTTGTCCATCGGGCTTCACCCCCCCGCCTCCCGTTGCCTATTATTATCGTTGATCACCGTAAAAACGAAATTCGTTACCGGCCGTTTATCGCGCGACACATTTCCCCCCTAAAAACGGGCAAATCGTTTTGAGAAAAAATCGGCGAGATTGCCGAGCGTAATCGCGAGCCGTTCGGCGAGAGCGTGCTCTCTACGCGTTAACGAGGATACGAGCGAACCGTCGGACACACCGCTGCGTAACCGTAGGGTAACCGCCGCTGAGCCGGCCGCTGTCCGGTTCGCGTCGCGTAGCCCATCGGACGGATAACCAGGTTATGCTTCGTAGAGAGCGCGGTAAGTACAATGTTATCGTTATATCGTAATAGGGTACGACGACACCGTGGAACGTCGAGCTATTCGCGTTACATTGTATTTTGAGCCAACCCGTTGTCCCGTCGTCGTCATTGTAAACGTTTATCGCGGTACGTATGCAACCATGAAATTTGGGAAAGATCTTTTTCCCGGCGCGGAGCAAATCCTCTCGTTCTCGTCGACGACTCGTGAACTTGTTCGCTTCTTCTCGAGTGTCCCGCGATCGATTCGACGCGACGACTCGATGTTTCACGGTACGCGACGAACGTTTCCTGGTCGATGGACAGCCAATTGGACACGGTAACACCGTATGATTTCAATTAACGCGAGAACAATTATCGTACGAGATCTAATTACGATGTAAATAACGCGCGCGATTAAGGGTATTCGTATCGTTTTGAATAATCAGCAGGCTGCGTCGGACCCCTCGATGGTATCGCGCGCGAAACGACGGGAAACAACGAAAAAACAAGGAATCCGATAATTCCAACAGATTTTAATAACGTTCCGTAATTGGTTCTACGATCTAATCCGCAGCGGGATAGCTCGCTCGGGCAAAGATTTACCGCGATTTAATCCACCTGTTGGCAAAATAAATCCATCGATTCGATCGCGCGCGCCCCCCGCACCGCCTTCAACTTTTTGAATTTCGTTCGCGGAGAAAAATCCGTGGCGAACGGTAAATCTTCGGGGCCCGACGATCGCGGCTAGGAGGGAAAAAGAAAGACGGAGACACTCGTTTTTGCGACCCGCTCGCGATGAGAATTGCTTTATCGCCGGTCCTACCCAATATCCGACGAACGATCGCCCTCGCGTCGACGGTGCCTAATCTCTTTCTTTCTCGGCGGTGCACTCCGCTCTCCCCGTTCCCCCGATTGGAAATATCCCTAAAGTCGTGCTGCTCTCGGTCGATCGCTCGGAAACACGGTACGTAGCCCGTTCGTTCGGAGCGCCGGGCTCGTTCGATTTTCGTCGGCGTTCCTACGAACCCGTCGATTTTTAGACACCTGCCGCGCGAGACAACGATATTTAATCGCGCCGATGAAAAATGTTCCATTCGTTTCGGACGGTCGGGGGTGGGAGCGAAATGGCACCGGTGGCGATTCATCGGCTCGACGTCTCAAGTTTCTCGTTTCTCGTTTCTCGTCCGTCTTCTCCCGTCGGACTCTCGAAGCGTCGCGACTCTCACAATGCGGGACGTAATTACGTTACGTTAATTAATCCGGCGTCCTCCTCGCACCCCCGCTACCTTTCCCAGCTATCGTTTCGCCAGCCCCTCCGAGCTCTTTTAATTCAAAAGGAACTCCCGATGAAACGGAAATGAGTTACCTTACTACCGTTTGCAGAAGATTTCACGGTGAATTTACGAATCCACCCGGCGCGTCGTCGACGCGTCGCGTAGCATCGGTTCACCCGTAGGGACCAGACGTTCGGCACGTTTCACCAATCTCCTTCAATCTTTCGCTCTACGCCCGCGAGAGCGAACCGTCGGCATGTCTCTTTCTCGCGCGCTCGACGGCTATGGAAACGTGCGCATTCACCCGTTCCCCGATCAAAGTTGAGAGAGAGAGAGTTCGGTCTCGTAAAAAATACGTTCGCGTTAACGCGCGGTGAATCCCGACCAGCTATCGATGCCACGAAAAGATAACAAATATACGGTTCACTTTTTTATCAACGCCAGATCGAGCATTTTATTCGCTCTTTTTCATTCCCTTCCCCCTAAGGAAAGGAAGATTTTATCAATAATCTGGGATCATTGTCCCGAGCCGCACATACCGCGGGATAATTTTAACTTCGAAACGATAAAGACGCGACAGCCAATTAATGTAATAACCGGGGGATTTCACGGTAAGTTTCTTTCTCGAGTCTCGGGGTCTCTCTTCGAGGTAGGGTCCTCGACTCGACATCGCTTCGCTTTCCCATTTTTCTCACGATTGTCGCGGCAGCCGGTAACTTTGTGATCTTTTCATTAAAATTTCGATTAAGGTCGAGATCGTGGCTCCGCGATTTCTAGGCTTCGGTATCGATGGGCCCGAGCGAGCCAACTCCGCAGCCAACCACTGTTTCGCCGCGTCGATGAAAAATTCTTTCTCCCGGCGCTTCGATCCAGCTTATAAATTAGATTCGCGCATCCGTCTGGATCAGCCGCAGACGGATTTCATTAAGCGCGCCTTCCGCTTTAAGCGTCGCGCGTCGCGCCGGACAATGGAGCGACGATGAATTTCCGATCGGACGTATAATAGACCGTAAGAGTTGGCCGCGGATCGCTGCCGTGGCAGAGCCGGTGGCACAGTCACGGCCAGCGAGTCGCGGAACGCGCTCGTGAAAATGAAAAAGTTCTCATAAAGGTCCTCTTTACGAGGCATTAAAAACTGAAAGAGGGACGTGGCTCGTTCCATTCTTGAAATACGAGCAACAATGTCACCGTTTCGAACAACGCCGCCGGCCGAGCTTCCCGTCGTAAAATATTCACCGACACGCGCTGCAACATGCATCTTCGGATTCGTAGCCGGTTCGAAATTCCGCGGCGAGTTTCCGCGATAAGCTTCCGATTACCATCCCGCGAGACGAAAATTGCGCAGCGCCGGCATAAATCGCCGGTTAACGGTCGCCGCGGAATCTACGGGAAGAAAAGGAATCGAATCGATCCGCGGTCTCGTTTACGAGTTTCCGACGCTTCTGTGCGCCGCCGAATGGGAAGTTACGTACCCGGCAACGTTTCGGTTTTTCCGCGACGCGATGGACGAACCTAATTGCCGTCGCGCCCGGTGAGTAATCGAAGCTGCTACTCTCGTCCGCGTACACCGGGGCGAGGGAGGCGTGTCGTTGGGAAGAGAGCCGTGGTGAGAGCCGCGAATGGAATCCAATGGAAAGCATTGTTTAGCCGACGCATTTCGCGCAATCCTGTTTTTTGTCCGGGTCAATTTTAAATTCCGTTTTTGCGAGAGGACGGTGAAACGGAAACGGACACGACCGCGACCGCAAGAAATTCAATCCGTACGCTTCACGCCACGCCGCGCGCTATGGCTAAAGGCTAAAAGCATTCACTTCGCGCGGAGCGACAGTTTGTTTTACGAACCGACCGACTCGACGACCCGGTATAGCCGTCCACTCTCCGTTCCGTCGAGTTCTTCGCGTTCTCCGCCTCCTCTTTTTCCGTCGACCATTAGACAGGCCACACCCTGTTTTCTTCCGGTTTTGTTCTTCTCGCGATTCGATACCCACCGAGGTTTTTCCTGTCGGGAACGAGTTCCTGGATCGCGTTGCCGCGCCGGAGGGAAGCGTCTACGAACGTTTTCTGGCTAAGGAAAAGCGAAACCGTGCCACTCCGCGCGTTCGTTAACGAGAGCAACGTCGTTTTCCGTTTCGTTGGTCAACCATTTCGTGCGTGTTTCCTTTCGGCTCATTCTTGCGGGTAAACGGGCCCGTGTAATTACGATAAAACCGGGGAAATTGGCTTCTTTATCCGGGAACGATGCGTAACGGGGTCGTCGGAATCGCTCGAAACCGGCGCGTCGCGTTGCTTCGCCGACCTCGAAATTAGAATGAGATATCCGAGACGAGACGACACGTTCCAGAAGGTACCCTTATGCGATCGACGCGTCGTCTCCGCGGAGCGTCTGATTACACCGGATAATTACGCGGTCGCGAGAAAGCTGTCGCGACCTCTTCCCTATTGACCGGCGGTAGGGACGGAGGAACGAGAACGCGCGGAACGAAACGAGGGGCGAGACGCGTGGCCAGAGGTACGAAAGGAACCGGCCAGTTTTTTCACCGGCCTACTTACTTCTCCGTTTTGATTTCCAGACTGCGCCGAGCCGTGCTCGAGCGAAAGCCGCTTTCCCGAGGTCTCGTTTAGTTAACGAGTGAGAGTAAGAGTAAGGGGCACGGCGGCACACCGGAAACCACGTTTCACCGATCCAACCTACCGTGAAATCGAAAAGAGAATTAAACGCGGCAACGCGACCGAAAACCGCGCGGAGCGCCCGAGGTACTGTTCGAACGAGCGAGGGGCGCGTTTAAGCATTCTCTCGCGAAGTCGAGCCGTTCGGCGGTAACGGAGGAGGACCCGTGGACGACGGAAATTCGCCGATGAAACGACGATTCGAGTGGACGCGCTACAAATTATTTCGCGATCGAGGACCTCGTGTCGCCGACGAAACAACCGCGTGCGAACAGCGAGCACGCGAATCTACCTGGGGACAGGTAGAACAGAAAACGAATCGTCGCGAGACGTAACTCCGTTAAATATTACGATTAAACGCGGTCTTTTTATTTCATTTCGTTCCGCGTTTCCCCCTGATCCATAGGTTCCGACGGGTGAGGCATCCATCAATGGGCGAGAGAGCGTTCGGCGCGCGGTTTCATCCCGGGAAAGTCGGCTTCTAGCGGGAACTAATTAGGTAAATTTCGGTATAAAAGCTTACGGAATAAAGTCAATTAATTTCGTTTTATTAATGGTTCGCGTCCGCAGCAGTTCGTTCCTCGAAACGGTGGGTGCACTATATTTATAATTCAATCCGGCGGCTTCATCGGCGGTAGATGGTTTCGGCGCATCGCGAATCGCGACGCACGAATTAGCATCGCGATGATCGAATATGCCCGCGTTTATGCACTTTTGTCTCTGTCTCGGACGCGTCTCATTAACGACGCGATACGCGCGCGCGATTTCGATGATCCATAGTCCATATTCGATGCCAGAAGCGAGAAGCGGCTAAATCGTTCTCGCGCAATATGATTAATTTCGACCGCATCGACGCCCATCGCGTCGCATCCAGTCGACTACCCTCATCGCCGGATAGTTTCGGTGTACTCGATGGGAACTCGCTTTTTAATAATAATAATCCAGGGTTACGGGAATCCCCTTCTCGCGTACAACCAACTCATCGTCAACACAAATATTGCTGTATGACTAACTCATCGCTGATAGAGATGTTGGAGCGCGTTAAGGAAGGAGGATCAACATCGTGATCAAGCACGTTTCGCGTGAATATTATTTCTGACAACGTTCTCCTCTCTCCGTGCGTTTAAAGGGAAATCTCACGGAAAAAATGAGAAGAAGAAAACGAAGCGCGCGCGTCGATTTAACGTACGCGTCGCATTCTTCGCGAAGAATGGGCACGGCGTTAGGAAAATGAATGTACGATCACGCGGCGGAACAGCGAAGAATCGCGACAAAGAATCGAATCCAGACCGGTGTCCCAAAGGAATCCGCGTTTACGCGTCGACGATACGCGATACACCATCACGTGGGTACACACGGAGTACGTAAGCGTAGCTGCGCTTACCGTCTGCAACTGATTCGACGCTAGAATCATTTTCGCTGTCACCGGATTCTTCGTGCTTTTTTTTTATATCTTTTAGTCTGTTCGAGCAGGTATACGGATCAATCGAACGAGAATATTTTTCCCTCGGGTTCCGGGTTTCGAGCCCGAGCTCTCCCGCGTACCGTTCCTGTTTGCGTTTCCATATACGCTTCATCCTTCTAATCGATAGCCTCTGTTTTTAGAACGCGTCCGGCGCATCCCTTTCCCGACGCGACGCGGCGCAGGCTTTTCTTTAATCGAATGGAGCCACGCGAATTTTTAATCCCGCTTCGAAACGCTATCTGATAGATCGGTTCGAGCCGGAAAATTGAAGCAAAACTCGCGAAACGGACGCGCGTTTATTTTTTTCTGCGACCGGTCCCATCGTTCCGCTTCGTTCCGATCTAATCTGCAGCCTGCCGAATGGATCGCCGAAGGGATCGTCGAATGGGACTCGTCGCGAAGCCATCGGCAATCAATCCCTTCCGTTACGCGTCACGCACGCGAAGAGTACGCGTCGTTCGAAATGCTTGATCGCCAAGTTTCGGCCGGAACGCGACGTCTGGCAGGTTAACATGAGAAAACGGGAAAGAAAACTGGTCTCGACTCCAGCCAACGATTTCCAGAGGGAATACGTATTATGCAAAGCGAGAAACAGATGCACGAGTCTCAGGAGCCGCGCGATCCCTCGGCTTGGCAACGTTCGCTCCCCCGGCGTTCTTTCCTTCCTCGGACCGCGCACAACTCTCATGGACGACTAAAAAGATTCGCTCGCCGGCGCCGGTCGTTTTGAACCTGAGAGCGATCTCTGTTTCCTGGCTTCCGGAATGATTCCTTAAATCGGACCTCTTCCAGCGGTACTTCGCGTGCTGTCACGATCCTTGTCCTCCTTCGCTCCTGGCGGTGACGCGCAAACGACCGTCTTTCCGCTCTCCCATTTCACCCCTCGATCCCCCTCGTTTTATTTCAACGTTTACACGCGCGCGATACGGATACGCGAAACGTGACCGTTCGAGTCCAGACATACGTTAAACGCGAAAATCTACTTAGGCGCATCTCGACGGTCGCTGCGGCGCACCGAATCTCTAACTATTCCCAGGTACATACCTACGTATGTAACTTGCAAATTTGCTGGCTCTCGGGGTTCCTTTGTCGCGCTCGAGCCCCAAGGCTCCCGGTATCCGTTCTGAAATATTCATAAGCCGCGATCATCCTTGCCCCGCTAATTGCTAATATTCCTCGCATCTGG
The DNA here is from genome assembly GCA_004307685.1 of Ceratina australensis. NCBI lineage: Eukaryota > Metazoa > Arthropoda > Insecta > Hymenoptera > Apidae > Ceratina > Ceratina australensis. The sequence continues at coordinate 229,959 of SHCU01000077.1, forward strand.
AATTCGCGGCTGCCAACAGGTGTTCGTAGCTCGAGCTCGGCTCTCGTCGAGCCTCCCGTCCGCTCTTCGACGCGTCAACCGAGCATCGAGCGAAGATTCGACGAGAGAGAATATCGCCCCGGTGAAAAACGAATCTCGCGGGAAGAGCGAGTAACGCCGAAGCGGACGAGACGGACACGCGACGTAACTTTATTGGGAAAAAATTTTGTTGCCGAGGGGTATCTGTGGACGCGAGTCGAATAGTGGGATCGTTGCACGGCTAACGAAACTCGCGCGCGACGGCATCGTCGCCGTGGCTCCGTGGACGGGTAGTATTCGCGGCCATGAATAGCATTAACGGGTATCTGTCAGCGTTCCGGTGTTGCGTTCGGTCTTGCGAATATCCCGAGCGGCTGAAACGACCGGAATGGCCAGAATGGCCGCGGTAATTTGCAGCCTCAAACGACACGCAGCGTTCTGGCACCGCTCTGCATTATGAACGCGCATTAAGTATGCATAGATATAATCAAAAGTGGCTGCTAACCCGTGCGTCGATCGACGCGCGCGCGGTTCACTCGATCGCTCGATCCACGATCCACGAGCCGGCGCGCGGCGTACGTCCGCGCTCCAAGTCTACGGTCTACCCACGATAAATTTGTTTACTACCGCTTTTCGCTCGTTCATTTACCGCTTCACGCGGCTACGCCACGGTTAACGGACACTGTGGAATCCGTGTCTCGCAGTCGATCGATCATCGAGGAGATAATACTCCGCGCGGACAACGCCAAAGTTATATTTTCTCCGTTAAATAAAATTAGAGAAAGAGAGCGTAAGGAATTTCGGAAAATT
>SHCU01000077.1:242586-254386 GCA_004307685.1 Ceratina australensis
TTCTCGGCGGAGAACGTTGTTGACTCGCGACCCTCTTGCTCTTCGCGGCAGCCACCGCGACCGAGTTATCGGGCGTGAGTTTAACTCGAGCCTATCGTTTCAACGGTAAACGCGAGTAATTTTAAACGTTGAACGCGCCGCGCGAGAGACGCTTCCCCGATTTCAATTTATTAGCCGCGATGCGCGTAGCCCGGCCAGATTCGCCGGATTCACCTCCGTAAATTAATTAGTAGTTGTAATTCACTTCCGGCGGGTAATAACGGGTTGCGAAGGCAGTTGTCTGGCGAGTGGTAAATGTCAATTTACCCAAAAGCGAATTCGCCGGTTATTACGGGGAGCTGTGGAAACCCGGGACGTGGACGCGCGCGCACACCTATGCCGCCGCCGCCGCGCACGTACGCTGATTTCATCGCTGCTCGTTCGGGTTTTAATTATCCCTTTCTTCCTCGCTTCGCAATCTGCTCGCTGCTCGACCAAGAAATTAATGGCTCGCAGGCTCACGGTTCACCGTCGTTGTCGTCTAGGTCTCAACCCACCCGCCCCAATCCCGCGAGTCGTTAGTCGCGCGGCCACGTTTACGCGTTTTAGAAATATTCAAATTTCTTTTTCTCAACCGCGCTCGTTAACGAGTTTTCCAAGGAGAAAACTGCGAGACAAACGAGTACCGCCGAGCGAAACGTGGCTTCAACGAGTTTACGAGTGCTCGCACCCATCCTTACGCGAAAACGTAAGCGAATGACAGGTTAAAAGTTAAGAAAAACGACGAGTCCTCCCGATTTGTTCGACGTTTTCAACGCGCCGCGAAAAAGAACTCCCGGCGAACGGTACGACTCGAATCGCTTAATTAGCGAGCACAGCCAAGAGCGGAGCCAAGAGTCGGCGAACGTGTATACACGTACGTAGATACTCCGTGACGCAGCGTTGCACCGCATCGTGTCGAACCTCGCACGTAAATTAGATATGAACGCGCGCGGTCGCTCGATCGATTCGTTTCACGTACGCGAGGGAACGTTTTCGATACTTGCTTCATCGATCGAAGTTCTGCGCGGACGGCCAGTGCATTCGTCCGGTCCGTGCGAACGAGCGATACGACGCGATGCGCAACGAGATTTGCCACTGGGTTTGAGAAATGTTTGCTCTCGATTCTCCTTCCTTCGTTTTATGCTCTCGTGGCTACGTGATCAATACATAAATCGTTGATCGAACCAGAGAATTAAAATAACGACCAACCCAGTCAATTGGTAACCGTGCACACGTCACGTTACGAACGGGAAGTACGGAGATACATTATTCGCTTCACGAACGAAAGAGGAGATGAAAATTTCACGAGGAACTCGCGAGCGTTACTCAGTTTCAAAGGGTTGCTTATCGGTAAGTACGGGCGAAGGAAAACTTTTTCAACGCGGAACGCGCGGTACGAATATACATACGCGTACGCGCTAGACAGAGGAGAAACAACGAGATCTCACCCGTCGATCGGAACGGCTGACCGGACCGAGTCCTTCATTCGGATGGTATCGCGACAATTTCGAAAGAAAGTTAATTAGAATTTTCGTACGCGAAACTCGAGTAAAGTTCGCCGACACCCGGCGAAGTCTGAGTTTCGCCGACCGAAAGACGTTGGCCCTCGTTAACTCGAAGGGGATAAATCGCAAGAGCACGCGAGAACGAGTATCGCGGTTCGCGATCGGATGCGCGAAATTCCGTGCGAGTCTCGAGGTAACGAGAATAAACTGAAATTGTATCGGAAAGGGGGAACGATAATCGAGTTAGCCTCGTTCTCGATGCGCTCCGGTCGCGCGGAAGCCGCGCTTTCTTTTATTTTTTATCATATACAATTGCGAGACAAAAGCCGCTTCTCTATTACCTTTTAATTCGTCGTTATACCATCGCGCCGCGGCGGGACAATGAAAACAATCCCGATATCGAATATTCGAAATGATCGCATTAACGATGCGATGGCGCGTTCGTTTGGCGATTTTTCGATACCGCTTGTATTTAAGCGACGGCGGCGGCGGCGGCGGCGGTGGCGGGCATCGTCGAATATGCATGAAAATGAACGAAGAGAATCGGGCTCGGGTTTTCATCGATGCTTGTCCTCTCGCGAGCCCCGCCTAGCCCCGCGGCTCGCCTTTCACCCGGAAAATTTCTCGCGAATATTCGCTCGCAGGTTTGTTTTCTTCCCTGGTTTTAGGCTAAGCTCGCTACGAGCGTTTAAGAGTTCCAAGGACGCATAAATAGCGAGCTCGTTTGCTCGGGCTAGTTCGCCCGTTCCGAACTCTCGGTCCGCGGGAGAGAGAATTCCGCGCTCCAGTTTCTGGTCCCGCGCGGGATATCGCGGCCCGGCAAACTTTTCCGGAAGCTCCATATTTTTTCACATATTTTTTCGTCCAACGCGTTTCCCACAGCGGCGAGGCAGCAGCGGAGGAGGCTGGAAGAGCCGAGGTGCCGGTGGCGGTGCCGGGCCCTTAAATCATTCGACGCTTCTTTTTCTCCTTCTCCTTTCTCCGGTCTCTTTCTCTTCCGTTGCTAGAGGCGCGGCGTTACGTCTCGGCAGGATATCTGCTCGAGGAGCGAAACGAAAGGAGGCCAAGGAAATAAGGGCGTAGAGGGAGAGAACGTCGGAAAGGATTGTCAGCTCGAACGGCGGGTTTAAAAGAAGAAGATTTCTGCCAGTTACGCCTGCCGGACACGCAACCTCCTTTGAATTACGATCCCTCCAACTTAGTCTCTATTAAAGTCATAAATTTCAAATTCAATAACACGCCGCCGCGCCGGGATACGTACAACGGTTGCGAGAGCCGCTCGCTATACGTACATATCTCTTCTATCCCCGCGCGATTTCTTCGAGGCCCGAACTTCTTCCCGCCCGGCGGAATACCGCCCGGCGCGCGTTTCGTTCGACGGCAAGAGTAAAGAGTAAGTATATATACGCGGGCCAAACGTCGCGACGCTTGACAAATTGCTCGAGCACGGATGATATCGCCACTGATCAATTCGTCGTTGCTTCTTCTACGGGCCGCGTCGCGTCCGACGATCGCTCGAAGATCAATAATATCCTCTCGCTGGCGAACGTCCCTGCTGCTCCGGCTCTCCCCCATGAATCGACGTCCAGCCATTCACCTCGGTACTTTACTTCCCCGACGATCCGTTTCCGTCTCGCGCCAAGCGGCTCGTAGGTATCCTTTACGAGCGATCAACGAAACCGCGTGGATTATCGTCGCGACTCCGGGTCATACTTGCTCCCGGCGCGAAAAGAGATTGCGGCGAGCTCGAAACTTGGACGCCGCGATAAATTACGTGCAGCGCCAAGACCCACGTTACGCGCGCATCGATGTACACGGGGGATCCCCACACATACGCGTGATCTACGAGCCATTTCCCCGCAGTAACCCGCAACACGCGGCTCACGGACACGATGCATCCTTCCCGGTTCGTACAAACATTCGGCTAGTTAATTAATTTATTATATTTATATACGAACGATCATTTACACCTGCACGATTGTAATTTCAACGCGCTCACCATTTTTCCGACCATTCCGAGCGACGATTGTTACCGCTCTGTGTTCACGAACCAAACAGCTCGAAATAAATTAATTAATAAATAAATATTCGTGCAACGTGATCGCAACCGCGCGATTTCTACTTACGGACATAAATATTAAATGGATAATGTGATCGGCGCAGGTTGACGCTGCGAAAGAGGATAAAAGTTGTCCGCGTCGGTTGCCCGTTCCAAGTATTAGGCTCGAGCAACCGTGAAAATGTTCGCGTTCCATTCGATACGTTTTATGGGATTACAGCGGATGTGTCCGGCGACGGCACACATGCGAGCCAAATCGAATCCACGTTCGTCAATGGTCTCCAAGCCAAATGTTCATTTCGGAAACACCGGAGAACGTAACCGACGCGTAAATAGTACTTATCGGGTATCTACGATCTCGCGAAAACTGTTACCGAGCACGGTTAGTTCGCTGTGTTTATCCAGAGGTTTTTCCGCGATCTCCGTAAGCGAAGGGTATGATCCTCGATGCGAATCTATTATGGGCCGCGTTCACCGCGCACGGATTTTCTTCCGTGTTATCGTACACGAGATTCGGGTAGAAACGATTTTCGTGTCTGGGAATTTCCGCGGACGGCAACGTTCGAAAACTGTTCGCGGAGTATATTCGATGTAAATTTCAAACGAAGAAGAGCGGCGGTTCGCGCGCAATTACGTGCCGCGAGAAAGTCGAAGCGCAGGTACACGCGTCCCTCCGTAATTCGTCGTCGCAGGTAACTAGCGATATAGTAGTAAAGAAAAAAAGAAAAAAGAATAAAAATTTCATCCGATGAGACGCGGCGCGGCGCGGCTGCGAGAATTAATCACGAAATAGCTGGGAATCGAGGAGCGGAGTGCCGATGAAAATATTTCTAAACGGGAGCGAGAAAAATCCGTGCGAGGAACGCGGCCGCTCGTAATTAATTGCATCGGCCGCGTCTACCGCACTCATACGCGCATACTTGTATTTTTGTACGTACGCGAGGAAAACACGGCCCCGCTAGATTAGATCAAGCGTTTCGGTAGTTTTTTCCGCGCGGCCTCCGACGTTATCTCCCGGTTTTTCGGTTGGCACCGCGCGCCAATTTTCCTTATCTCTTCTACGCTCATCGTAAACGCGATTCTCTTTTAATTCACGCGCGGCTCGAATTAAACTAGAAGCAAGCCAGAAATCGAGTTGTGTCCCGCCCTGTTCCGCGTTTTTACATTTTCATCTACTCGCGCGTACCACGTACCGCCGGACTCATTGTATTTTGACCGCACGTACACATCGCACGCCGTAGGTCGCTAACGGCGATGTGTGCTTGCCCGCGTTTATTCGCGGCAAAAATACGAGTTGGATGTATTTAATGATGTACGAGTAAAATAAAAACAATGACGAAACGTTCAAGTTTGCATTGATAAAACATTGTGGGAAAGTTTAGAAATTTTCCGAGGCTATTAAAAAAGTTATTACATCTTGAATTCACATGTCAAATGGAAAAATTTTCATTTCATTCGTCCAAATAAATAGTTTCCACGATGAGAGAATCTCCGCGATCAAAATAGTTATGAAGTCGGAACGATATCGACTTTCTCTCGAATATTTTTCCGAGAGAAGCATTGTAAACGATGTAAACAGAGTCAGATACGATCCTATCGGATACCGGGAAAACGACAATTTTATCGGGTGTCTTTAATTTCTTACGCTGACATCACGGCTCGTACGTCTTTAATCGGACACCCGATAAACATCTTACGTGCCCGCGAGACTAACGTCAAACCAATCGGGACGGGTGTCTACGTGAACACGTCGGGGAGCACGTGAGTCGCGTCAAGTTTTCTCCCGCCGAGAAGCGAGATTATCGGGCTAACAAATCGAGATTTCCAGTAGCAGGGCCCGCTGCTCGCTGTGCAGCTACCAAGAATTCGAAAATAAAAGCGAGCACACCGTTTGAGCCGCGGCTCGGCGAGCTACCGGATTACCATAATGCCGAAGCTTTTCTTCTTATCCGGCACTTTTCGAGCGACAGTCGCAGAAACTTTGAGAAGATGCAGAAAAGGCCGCGCGCCGCTGCCATTGCGCGGGTGACGAAGTAAAAAGGAGAAGAAGCGGGACGCAAAAGAGAAAAAAAGGAGAAGCGGAAAATCGAGGCTCTTCTCACCCCCACCCGTCCCTGTTTTAGCCGCCGTCTTGGTAATCCGTTTCCGTTTCTGGCGTTCCTCTCCCGGTCGGACCGATGCAACGCGATGGCCCGCGACGACGAGAGAAGAAAGATCGCGGAGCCACGCCGAGACTAAACTTTTTCCGCGAGCACGGATGCCTTTTGATAAATGGCGAATAAACGGAATTCTCTTTGTCGAGAAAATTCTCCCCCCATAATCTCCAGCGTGCAACGGCCATCGCGCACCGCTCTCCTCGTCGTTTCGGTCTATCATCGTCCCTGGCTGCTATCCCCGTAATTTGCAAAAACCTGGTAGCGAACGCGTTCGTGGCCCGCCGTGGTCGGTTCGGATGAACGATCGAAAAAAGTTGGAAAGACCGGAAGACGTCGGGGGACAAAATTTCATCTCCGCGATGATTTTCCGCGGAAATCGCTAATCGACCAGGAAGCAGCGATGCGAATCTTAAGAATAGGTTCCATCTTCTTAGCTAGCCGGGACCGTAGAAATTCGTTTAACCCGCGGTACCTGAGTACAACGCGTATACGTCCTTACCCGGGGTAAAAGTTCTACTCGTTACCGTTACCGGAATCAACCTTTGCCTTCCAGCAGTTTAACTCGGTCGTCAGGATTTCTCGGTTCCGAAAGAGAGACGGTAGCTGTAGCGGTATCTTCGTTTTTTTCTTTTTTAATCCGGGTAACTCTCGCGCGGTAACTCGTCTACGCTAATTCCGTCTCGTGTAGTCCCTTAATTAAAAGCGGAAATGACGTCTGGACGTGGCGGTGCGAGGGCGAAGGCAAAAAAATAGCTCGAGCCCTGACTTCGCGGTCGTCAACCACGAAATTACTTAACCGAGTGAATCGGCCGACTGTTAACAGGCCAGACGGGGCTAAACCGAGGTTTCTTCGATCAAATTAAAACAGGGGAGTACGACGCGTTTAATTACGCCTAGACTACGTCGACCGCGACCCCCCTTCTTCTGGTTTCACCTTATTCAGCCAGAGAAATCTCGTGGAAACATTGCTTTTCATTCGCTTCATCTTTTTCATTTACCTCACGTCCACGCATTCGCTCGCGTGCAATTTATTTATTTATTTATTCCGCGGGTTACAAGAACCCATTTTAACGCGCAACGGGATAGAAATCGACAATGAGCGGTAGAGAATTGGTATTCGCGAAAAGATAAAAGACCGAAAAACACTCGCAGCGGCGACACGCGAGGACGACGCATACGAGGTTAACACCTAATTAAGTCGTACCGCTACCCTCGAAATAAAATTAACGCAATCGCGTTCGATCGATACTTGGCGCGTACGCGAATCCACCGAGGATAAGACTGCACGCGTGCACGCGTTTAACCGCAATTTAGTCGAGACGGAAGTGCCATTCGATTATCGGTTTACTCCGTTCACTGCTACTAACGAGCTAGTCGTTCAGTTTCCTCGTCGTCGACTAACGTTTGAACAAGTACCCGATCCACGATGACTGGTACGGCCTGTTTTCGGGTTTACCTCCTCCTAGCGTTACGCGTATCTAATCGCGAGAGCAAATAATTCGATGTGAGCAATTCATGTTAAACAGGTATTGAACGGTTACGAAACAATGAATGAAATTAAGTCGTCCGCGGAATGAATAAATCAAGAAACAAATGAATAATAATTACGTATTTGGCGCATCGATCGTTAACGAGTTCCCCCGCAGAAATACGAGTCGCGATACTTTAAGCTACCGCAACGAGCATTCCTCCGGGCCGCTCAGTTTTCATTCGTTCTCCGCGTAACTCGCAACCCTTTCACGCTAGTCAGACGCATGTATGCAGAGGCACGATGTACACGCCGCGGTACACACATCCGATCGTCCATATTTTACAGATAATAGTTTGTTTTACGAGGTTGTTCCCTTAACCCATCTTCCAGGGGCCATTACACCGGGATATATTGCGAGTACCTAATACAGATCCTACCTCTCCGGTAGAAACGCATAGAGAAATTTTATCCGATCGGTTTTCCGGAATTTACTTTCTAGTGGAACGAGACGGGGATGAAATTCTTGTCGTTACTCGGCTCGGACCAGATCGCGAATGGGACCAAAGGGAAAGAACCAGCATCGTTCGTTCCGCGCGCATCCCGATTTATTCGCGACGCGACGCGTAATCCGTCCGTTCGATAAACGGCGTAGAATTCGAGCATAGACGAGCGGTTCGAGAAGTATAATATTCCGGTGGCCGTGCAATCCGTTGAAACGGGCACGCGGATTGCATTCGGTTGGATCGCGGTCCGCGGGCTCCGTCTTCAAAAGTAAAACTTGTTAGTCAATTATTAGTAATAGTCTCTTAACACGTCAAAGAGAATGCGCGGCCGATTCAAAGCGACGCGAGCATTACGCTCGGCGTAAAAGCGTCGTGGGGTGTTGGTACAACAGGTAATGACAAACACGAGTGAACGGATTCACTCGTTAATTAATCGTGTCGGCATCAGAGGTTCGCGCCGCGTTACGGGACGGCGGCGGTTGATCGAAGCGTTCGGACGTGAAATTTCGCGGCAAAGAAAACCCCTCGCGGAGTGAAATTCCCTTTATTTTTTATCCGGCCAGCCGCGGGAAACGTCTGGCCTGCGTCCTCCGTTCCGACCGCGTGGACCACCTAAATCGATCCGCGATCTGGCCTCTGCGATGGGCCCACGCGGCTGCCATTCTATCGCGGTTCAATCGTTTTTTGCTCGCTGCGCTGATCAAAGTGGATTTGAAACTGGAACCGGGCACGGTGGTGCGTACCCCGCTCGCATCCGAAATTTTTTGTTTCCTCTTTTTTCTTTTCATCTCGATGGCCGCGCAACCGAGCCCGCGAGCTCGATCACGTCGGCTTTAATACGTGTTCGCGCATCCAGGCCGAGGCTAATTCCTCCGCGTTCGTACCTCTGATTTTCTGCTATTTTCCTACGTTCCGCGAAACGAGACGCGCGAGCCTCGGCTGTCCCGCGGACCGACGCACACCTCGGGCGATAACGCGAAACTCTGTAACGAGGCTCGCGAAAAGGCAACGATTCACCGTAGACGAGAGTGTTGGCCCGGGTGGATGGATGAAAACTGGAGGACTAAACGAACGAAACGGGTAAATATAAGCGGTCCCCGTAGAATCTTCGGAGCGCAAAGCCTTATAATTTATGGCGGTCCTTTAATATCAAGACGCTTCCCCGGCGCGGCGTGCTAGAATTTCCGGCGAGCTAGACGCACAAACGACGGTATGCCACGGCGGGCAGACGAGAGAGGGCGAGAGAGAGAGAGAGAGAGAAAGAGACAGAGAGACAGAGAAGAGAACGAAGGAAAAGGTCGCGATACGGTGAGAGTGGGGACTCCAGAAAATCTGGAGGCGTCTAGGAATATCTAGGTAAGCGAAAACAGGATCGAGAAAAGGGGAGTGGGTGTCGGAAAGAAAGCACGTTTAAGCGAGGAATGGAAATGCCGGATTGGCGGACGGCGACGAGAGAAGAGCGAGAGCGCGTCGAGAACGAGCAGCTATTCGTCCTGTGAATTTTGAAAACGCTTCTCGGTTAAACCTCGACCGAGCGGTGTGAACGGAGGAGGAACGGGGAGAGTGGCGGCGCGGTGGATTCGCTGCGGCAGAGAACGAACAATAACACGGGGGTACTTCCTCCTTTCGTTAGCTTTACATCGTCGCGAGTGTTCGAGTAGGAAATTGGCGAGTCCGTAGAGGGAGGGAGGTCGAATCGAATAACACGCGGATGTGTTTTTTATTTAAATCGTCTTTATCTCTCGATCGCCGAGCGAAATTCCAATCGCGGCCGAGGATACACCTCGGCGGTGCCGATAAAGACGAGTCGAAATCAAACAGAACGAGGATCGCTTCGTCAAAGTAACGTCGCGCCCCGTCGTCGCCAACTTTGCTAATTACGTATCGCGTAAACGTAGGGCGGGAAAGTTTTACGGAAAAATCGAGGGGCGTTCGGGCGGATCGACGAAACGGGTGAAAGACGAGTGCGCGAAAGTTTCGAATATACGAGGGGAACGGATAACGGGGATGGAACGGGTGCAAAACATTCGAATTTCGCGAAACGTCTGGATAATTCACCGGGACCAGATTTCTCGCGTATAAAAGAGTAGCGCGGCGAAGGTATACGAGGAAGCGTACAAGTACCCACGCTAAAACAGAGTCCGCCTACGTGCAGCACGGCGCGCGTTCGTTGCATATGCAAATAAATGGTTCGTTGAAATACGCGAAGCACGAAAGATACGTACCCGCGACGTTCTTGTTCGTTTTCGTGTACCCGTTCGTTCCCCCCCTTTCCCTCGCGAGATCGCCAGCTCGCCCGAGAGGAAGGACATCCGAAAGTAGCCTCAGAATTTTCCGAGATTTCGACCGGATCGACGAGAAGAACGGAGTGCGTCTCTGAAACCGGCAAATTACGCTCTCACCGATATCTCCTCGCGCCGCGTCCAATCGTAATCGCGAGCGTAATATTCCATTCGGGTGCATTACCGATGGAACGACGCGCCGATGGAACAGCGAAATGAAATTTTTAGTAGCGGATATTACGCTTAAAATTCGTTTCGTTCTTCGACGAAATTAAAGCGTTTCGCGTTGATGCTAATTACCGTGTACCGTGGCGTATCGCGCAGACGTAGGTACGCTAATTCAATTCCCAGGTCGTTGCTAAGATCCCCGATAACGGAAAAAGAGGAACAAAGCGACGGAGGAACACGGAAGTCGAGGACCGGAAACGACGTGCGGCGTCGTCGCATTTTCACGGAGAATATTCTTTCGGTTTTACCTCGGCGACCCCGGTATCGTTACGCGTGAACGTAGGGAAACGTTTGCTCGCCCTTTCCGGTTACATCATTTTCTTTTCCATCTAAATCTCGTATCTCGGAAACGCGTCGATTGCCGACTGCTGCGTGGACGATATCGGGAATACGGGACTCGCCCCGATCGTCCGCGAGAACCAGGGCAACGAGGAGGACGATAGGAAGAGAACAGCGGAGAAAAGAGATTTCTCTCGGTAAGAACGCCGCCTCATAGTTTTGTTTCTTTTCGTTGCATCCCTCTCTCCCGCCTTTGCCTTTTCCCTCGCGATGGGGGGAACGTCTGGCCCGGAAGTTGAAACGGCTGCGCCCTGGAAAAATGGCGCCCTGGCGACGGAAATTGGTGCTTGCACCCTTTAATTCGAAGTTGATCGAGGAGATCGCGTCTATAAAGAATCGCAAAGAGGACAGACCCGTGAAAGACGAAGCGACGCTTGGTATACCTTCGTTCGCGTCGAACCAGTAGCGGGATAGGTGAGAGGTCGTCGGACGGAAAGTCTTAAAGTCGATATCGGTTAACTGCCATACCGTTACGAGAGATATCACGGCGAGGCTTAAAGAGCAAAGATTGCACGGGGATTGTTCAATCGTGGGAACGAGTTTGCGGACAAATAAGACTAGACCGGTATGGTTTCGCGTAATCCAGCGTGGAATAGCGAGTTAGCGACGCAACCTCCCTTTGGAGTCGGCCTCGTGGTCCGCTCGTCGACACAGAGGGATTAGCATAGGAATTACTTCCGGCCGGACGATAAAGCGCAAGCCAAACCTTCGAAGCTGGGACAACGAAGCCCGGTCACCGCTCTCGGCGGAGATTCGCCGAGAGGGATAGAGGGAGAACGCTGTATTTCTAGTTTCCAGAGAGGAAATTGGCACGCGGTGCCACCCTCGACCTCCGTGGCCATCGCATCGAGGAGAACGGCTCGACCCTATATTACGTTTCAATTCCTATCTTTCATCTTCGATCGCCGCGTACATAAAACGACGCACGTATCGAATTTTGGCAAACCGCTCCACGTGTGGTAATCTAAACATTTTTTATCGATGTCGTTAATCGCGTCAGTTATCACCGTATCGACTTACTTCGCACGTTTTTAAGCTCACGCGTGTAAGATACAGGTGACAGATACCGCGAACCTATCGCGGAGAAGACCGCGTGACGTTACCGTACCCCGGACTCGCGAGTCACGACGAACATTATCACCGAACGATTTGAAATTCGACCGAGATCATTTTTAATCTGGTCCGCTGTATCGCGACTGACCGTCGTAAATTAAAATTATGCCTCGTGGCAAAAAC
>SHCU01000077.1:266651-279448 GCA_004307685.1 Ceratina australensis
AGTAAGAAATTGGACGAATGCGATTCCTGTTCGTACATTTTTATCGCGGAGACAACGCTGCCGGTTGTACAACGTAAGTAGACGCGTTTAATGCAAGTTTAAGCGCGATAGGATTAAAGAGGAAACAGGCTTAAATAAACAGAGCTTTCTTTTCTTTCCGTTCCATATTCCTTTCGTTTAACGAAAATTATCATCCGCCTCGTTATCTATTCTGCGAAATAAAACTCGCCTTTATCCCAGAGTAAACTCTCAATAGACGGGGAGAAATATAGCGGTACCTTTAATAATCTATTCGTACATCGAGAGGAGATTAAGAGCTTTCCTTCGAGGTAGAATCGAGAAGGACGGTAGATGGTAGAAGGTAGGAGGCAGAGAGGCACGATGAAAGGTTCCGGAAGAGAGATCGGACGTACAATTGTCTCGTTGTGGAAACTCGAATAGATTTTCACAACGGAAAATTAAGTGGATATCCGACTTAATCTCCTGCTCGGGCAACGAAGACTACGCGGAAACGAACGATTCCGTTGACGCTCGATGATGATCATATGACTTTTGTATTTGCAGAAATCTCACGTCGACTTAAGATGACTTCTAACGGGAGCTAGTACGCGAGAGTGATCTCCGATTCGATTGTTCATCCCCGCATAAATAAGAACGTACGAACCGATGGGACGACGGCACGGGCAGAATGGTTAAGGTACTCGTTTATTTTCTTTTTTGAATACCGTTCGAGTTAATATCGCGCGAGAACGTTGTTCAGGCTTGGCCTGGGCCGTACCGATAGGGAATGGATCCAGAAAATCGATTCGTTCACGGTCCATGTAGCTTTCCCTCGTTCGGTGGATGCTCTCTTCCGGCTTGGTAGCTGGATAGGTAGCAGTAGATCCGTGCCCGTTTCCCATAATCCGTTCTCCGGAAACGACGTCCGAGGTATTTACGATGACTACCCCTCCATCTGCGATTTCTTTTCCTCCGCTTGATCTCGTCTCGACGACCGACAGCCGGCGTCGAACCCACGAATACCGATTAACAAGTGCATACTCTCCTTGCTTCGCTGTTCGCTATTCGAAAAGCGCGTGTCACGAGCAAGTGCACGCGTATCATTTACGTTCGACCACGCCCACGCTCCTCGCGCGATATCGTAGACGAACGGGTTAACGCGGCGAATAATAATTGAACGCGATATCAGGCTCGGTAGGACGGTACGATGTTTCTACGAAACGCATCGGTAGCCTCGTAGTCAAACCGAGAAACTGTTACCCGTCACGGGCAACGAGAATAGCTCGTTCGGTTTAAACTGTATTCCAGGCTCGGACTCGCGGTTCGCCGCAGCGTTTCGTGTTAGAGGTTCGCGGTTCCCTCAGGAATTTCTGGCTCCTACGCGGGCCATTCCGAAGGGAACCTCGAGACGCTTCGCTGAGACCGAGCGGAATCGCTCCATCGAAATCTTGATACGTGCGGACACTCGCCGGACGGCAGGGAAGACGAGAGGGTGGGTCTACGCGTTTCTGTAATTCGATTCAGTTTTATTCGCTCATTTCCGACGCGCGATAATTGCTCTCGCGCAATTAATGCTGGAGCGAAGAACGAGACGACGAAGTCGAGAGGGAAGAAAATTTATGGAGAAATAAATTGGAAGCAATTTACTTTGGAGACCGGGGGGGTGGGGAGTAAGGCCGACCTGTCGGGTGTACCTCGCCAAGGCCAATATCAAGAATTCGGGGGAACTCGATCTCCTCGATAACGTTCGATTCGGGTCAAATGAACTTTCCGTGCGGAAGGATTTGGCCCGGTAGCTCGAGTACAACGCGTCCAGCATCCGTTGAAAACGCGAAAGCAAAACCATCTCTTTGGAAGAACTTCGGCGAAGTCGCGAGATTCGAAGAATTTGATTCAGTTCGGGCACGGCGAAGATACTTGTTCGAGAACTCGGGTCAACAGCCGCGGGAACGCGGCTCCTTTCAAAGATACAGCGCCGCGGCGCAGATATCTCTCGCCTCGTCATCATAGTACGTGTAAACGTGATCTATAAACGTGTACGTATAAACGAAACCGCTTATACAGGCGATTCGCGAACGGGTCAACCGGTCAGGAGTTTCCGGTTCAGACGATGAAAGGGGAAGAGGCTGTAAATTAATTTGTCGAGCGACAGCGAACGATAAATAAAGCCGACGCGGCGGGGCCGAGGGGGAAGGAAGGGGCAACAACGGTGGAAACGGGTAAACCAACAAAGAGGCGGGTGAAGTGGTAAAAATTTCGAGAAACGAGACGATTAATCCCCTTTGTGATTGAAATCGGGTCCGAACGCGTGTCACGCGGCCGCTGCCGCGTCGTCGATCGTTATTGAAACGATTTATCGATCTATCGTTGCCGGGATGCACGGCAGGAGTACGTATCTAGCGCGGAGAGAAGGCACCGCTGCAAAGAGGGTAATTGGGGGAGAGTGCTGCAACTGGGGCTGCGTCGATAATAATTGAAATTCGAGTAGCAACGTTAACGCGCGATGTTTATGCAATAACGCGCCGCAAATATGTACAAGGTACCTATGTATCTGGCCAAAGTCCGGAGCGTAATCCCGCGTAATCTATCGTGCCTAAATATGTACGATGTAAATATCTATGTCAGATGTTAAGAGATGTTGTATCAAGGATTAATCGAAAACGCGGATCAAGAGAAACGGGGTAACGATTCGTAGAATTTTCATTTCAACGTAATGATTTGAGAAGAAACGCGTGCGTCCGATACGCGTTCCAGGCTTGCGAGAAATACATAAGTATAATAGCGGTGCACCGAGAGTAGACCGAACGAGAAGCGATCCGGAAGACTGGGAGCCGTGTAAATTTGGTTCGACTAAAAAGTTGACCCGAGGTCCGATAATCGCTTGACGAAAAGAAACGATTGTACGTAACGGAGGAGCGGCGAGCGGGGAGGAAGAATCGGGAATGATTAACTTTTTAAACCGTTGCGTCGCGTCGCTGCTAGGGGGAGAGGAAAGAGGTAGCTCGTATCCCGGAAATGGTGCTCCCTATCTCCGCGTCCGTGCAGCAAACTGTACGATTTATGACTGAACCGACTACTACCTACTTCCACTTTCATATCTTTTTCCTTCTGTTCCGCGAAACTCCCGCAATCTCCTTCGGCCACTTACACCTCTCTCCTTACGCCCCTTACGCCTCTCGTCCTTCGTCGCTTCCTTCCAGAGCGTGCCTCCGTTTTTATCTCGCAGCCAACTCGCGGCGATCCTGTTTTTCTCCGCGTCTCCCTTTTTCTCGACCTACGTTCGGATTCAGCGAACGCGTTCTCGATGTCGCCGAGTACCAATTTACCGTTCGTTATTCTCTCTCTCCTCCGTTTTATTTACGATTCGTTAAATTCAACTTTTATCTCCACCTTGCTTTTAATCGTTCTTAGCAGGACTTTTCTCTTTCCCTGTTTCTACGCCGATGTCGACGTCACGCTTAATCTTTCGTCGAACGTCTAATTAAGTTACGTCTCAGCGAACTTTAACGTCGGGCCACTTTCCCGAGTTTTTGAATTGAAACCATTTGACGAAGATGGGAAGATACGCGGGTGCGGATATAGATACGCGGGTACAGATACGAGCGGAGGCGCGGTGACTATTGACGCGACGGAAAACGTTCCGAAAGTTTTCGCTACGCTTCCGCATTATCAATTAACTAACTGTTATCGCCTTCGGCGAAATAGAAGTACTCGGCAAGTTCCTCCCGATTCTCTTCTCCTCTACACCGAATTCCACTTTGGATCGATTAAAACGGAGTTCCCGTTCGATTCTCTCCTCGTTAGAGGAAACTGTCTAGATGCAAAGCGCGTACGTGTACGCATATTTTATACCTTTCGTTCGACGATAGGAAAATCCATCTATGCAGGTATCTTTCGTCGGCTCACACGAACGGCTCGCGCGCGGCTGAGTACGCGAGGAAACGGGAACGTGTAGGTGAGATATACGTATAATGCGCGCAACGTGGTCAAATCGAAATTGAAAAATGATCGGAAATGTACCGCGACGAGCCGATGAAAGGGCGAACCGAAGGGGTACGGAGGGTTGCAGATGAGAGAGAACAAGAGTACGATTTGTTTGGGAAGTATAGCGAATTAATGAATCAGCGAACTATGACGCGGCAGGATTTATTATCGCGAAAGTCGTGGCATCGTATCGGGACAAAGCGTTCGTTCGAAACACCGGGGATGAACGTCGAATCAAACGGGGATCCCGTTTCTTCGAATTTGCGGACGACTCGCGCCGCCCTCTCGCTCCACTTTGTCGTCCGTCTTTACGCGGGCACCTCTTACCCCCCGTTTCACTTAGTTTTACTCTCCTAGACGATGATACGGGGAACGAGACAGGCTTGATCGGTTTTCGATTTCCGTGATAACGTAACAAATATATCCGATGCGAAAGTAATAAGAATGAAAATTACATTAATTATTTATCAAGATGTACCTTCGTGTTCGAACATGAAAATTAAGTAATTACGCGAAGCAGCAGCAGCGTCAGGGGAGATAAATAACCGGTCAGAAATGATCGTCTCAAGCTGTAAGGATATAGATGCGCGTTGTAAACGTGTATATCTATCGGCTATTGGTTGTACGAAATCGGTGGTCGGGCAACGTTCATTAGCAATTTAGGGGCACGAACGTCGATTAAAACGAGGAGTAATTCATGAACGAGGATTTCGCGATTCCAATATCGCTAATTTATGACCGGCACGGTACGGCACGCGGCGTTTCGGTTTCCACGAAAACGCAAACTTCGAAAAGGGATAAACGAAAAAAGCGTCACGACACGGCTGCAACCGCGATGTACCGGATATACGTGTACACGTACGTACGTACGTACGCGTGCACGTGGACGAGAACGCTGTCCGGCACGGTTAATCGGGAAATTACGCGCTCGATATTTCCCGCTTTTCGCTTTATTTTCTTCATACTTAAACTCGGTTCAGGGGGATTGCACCTAGGCGTTGCGGCAACGGCGGAGAACGTACCCGCGCGCGTATACATGTTTTTCCAATGCGTGGCTACGTACACGAGAATCGTTAACAATGCCGCAGCGTTTCGCATTAATTACACGCGAGCGAACAAAACAATCGCTTCGACCGTATCGATATAATGACGCACGGTGATCCGCGGATATATTTATGATCTCGCTAAGCTTTCCGACGACGCGTCTGTGCTCGGAAAAGCGGAAAAATAAATTGTTTAAATTACGATGTTGCCCCTCGCCTCCATAACTTGGTGACTATCGACGGTGCGAAAATAGCAAACAGAACCAGCATTTCCCCAGAAGATACGCGGACATTTGCATGGTTGTTCGTTAAAGATGAGAAATCCGTGAATTAAAGCGAATCGAAGCGTTCATTATCCTTTGTGCTTTTTACCCGCCTCGCGACCGACCCTGATTGCTCGCCTCGGCTTTTATCTCGGCGTAAAATTAAAAAAGAAACGGGAGGAACGGACCGAGGAAAAGATGTTTCTCGAGAGATTTAGAGGATTACGACTACTCGTTACTCATTCCTTCAACACCGGAATTACCCGTTTCGCGTATTATTCGAAGAGAAGCGACGATTTTCGTGGCTTCGCCTTCGGCGCGAGACGTCGGAAATCAGGCAGATGTCCGATAGTTTCCATTCTTGTTCGAAACCGCGATGGTGGACCGAACCTAAAAACGAAAGGAAGGGAAGGCAGCATTGATGGGATCAAAGGTCGGAGCGATTCGCGTTTTAAGCGACGGAGTCGCGTTGTTATGGTGATTAATGGTTCATCGAGTCGGTTTTTATGGACCCATCCAGCGCGGCAACGAGCCGATTAATTGATCGCCGAGATCTCAACTTCCTCGTCTTCGCTGCGGCCTCGAGTTCGGTTCATACCACCGGCGGGCCGCGGAGGCACATTCCGATTCACTTCCCACGAAATTACGATTTCCCGTCTTCGCAGCACGCGCTCGACCCGATAAAACTCGAATAAACGCGGAACTCCCGTGGCAAACTTCCGCCTCCGAGTTTCCAGCTTACGGTCGTTTTCGGCCGTGTCATCACCCTTACGGACACGTATCCCCGTATGTACGATCGTACTCCCCGTATCGAAAAATCATCGGACGCGCTCGAATAGCGGCATTATGGTAATCGGTCGCCCGTTCGAGTTCTCGTTACAACCCACGTTCATGTCCCTCCCAACTTATATCCGAAGGTTACGCTTGGTCACCGTCTTAACGAACGATCGAACATAGCCTCTGTCCTCCAGGATCCGAGCGAGGAGAGCGAGCGGGCCAAATCTCGGAGCAATTTTTCCGCGCACGGAAGATGGATCGCCTACGAATCGGAACGCCAACTTCTTATACGTCCCCGTTGCAAAAACAGAGGAATCCAGCGGGAGAACGAGCCACGCTGCTCGATTAATTCCGCGCGCGGAGCGGAGCACGGCACGTAAACGCGAATAGGTATATCGATGGACCGCGTCGATGCGAAACCTATGTGTTCCTGACGCATTTTTAAGGCACGGGTCGGAGACGGCAGACGTTGTTACCTCTCCTCGATCGATTACGATCGTTAAAAGCGAGAGGAAGATTCCTCTACTCTTTTCAGGTAGCCTAAGCGTTCTCATACCCGGCTTCTTTTTCTTCGTTTCCCTTTCGAAACCGAAAAGTGGACTGCCGTGCCGTATCGAACGTTTCCGGCTCGCTGGCTTTACCCGCTTTCGGATTCCAATCGCTTTCCGCTTTACGAGAGGGACTTTGGGGAACGTTTACGAAGTCACCAGCTTCGGGAGTAAATTTAGAGGAGTTCGTCCGACCTCCTCCTTTACGAATAGATTTCTCTGCCTTCGAATATTTCGCCTACATCGTTCGATTCATATCCGATATTCAACTTTTCTCGTATCGTTTCCGGCTCTTTCGAAATCCTACCCACTAAAATCATCAACCCCGGTACTTATCTCGTTTTCGATCCACCTCGCTTTTACTTGGCGGCCCACCTTTGGAACCTAAGAGCGTGACTACACGCGTAGTACGTACGCGTACTACGCGAGCTTGGATCGCTTTATCGTCGAAGTCACTCGGTGTAACAATCGCGAGTCCTGGTATACGAATCCATCCAAGGGATATACCCCGACGTGGCACCATATTCCGCGCATAAGTTTACGCGCGCAGATGCTACACTCTGCACGTGTAATTACTTAGAGGCAGATACGGGTAGAAATAACTAAGGTTACGCGCTATACATGAATTACGAAACAGAGCTGTTCGCAAAAAGAATAAAACGGAGTCGATCCGATGGTGATGAGATCTCTCTCTTTCAAGGTTTTTCCACGAATTTTCCTTTTTCATCAGCGACGATCCAAGAACGGGTATATGCTCAGATATTAATAAGCGTGCACGCTTTTCAGAAATACGTACGTGCAATCCGTGTCGAACGCACTATTTTCTTTTTCTAATGTCATTTCTCTGTCTTTTCGACCTACAAATTTCGATTACAAATCTGAAGGAACTATTATATCGGTTAATTTCAAGCAGACTGCGTTGAAGATTAATTGTTACCGTGTATTTGAGGGAAGTTACTCCTTGGTTCTGTAATATCTGTTATGTTTGCCAACGAAGTTAGTACCGTACGGATACTTTTGCTCCGACGAAATTCTACAGTTTCATGAATTTCCAAGTGTTGCAACTTACAAACTACCATTGTTAAATTTCTGTTCGTATCATTTTTAAGTCGAAATCTCGACGTACAATGTGCGATCGCACACGCATCGCCGTAATAAACATCGAATCTCATTCGATCGTTCGACTAAACTGATCGACGACGATTCGACGAGAATCGCGCGCGACAGAGTCAGGATCGACCTAACACGTTCGCAGTATGTTATTTTCCTTTATGGCACGCGATTTTCTATCGCGCGACAGTAAACTTTCTCCGGTCGATTCGACGGAGACATCCGAACTCCGTGAGTCGCGGACCGGGTTCGTTTTAGTTTTGGAGCGGTAGCACGAGTTTCGGACATTGTCGACTAGAAACTCGTCGCTCGTTCCGGATCGAGTTTATCCCGAAGAGTAGACGGTACGCTCTCGCCAATGGATATTACCTATCCCCTGGCTCTGTGACCTATTTACGTGATCGCGAGCGTCGGAAATTATGGTCAGCGGTGTTTTTCTCACAGCCGGTTCACGCATTCGTGATTCGCGGTTTTATTAATTTCGAGCCGGGGTGTCTAGGTAAGAGCGACGGACCGCGATCGATATCGGTTAATTACCGCTCGTGAAAGAGCCGTGGATATCGGGACCCGTGATTTCATTAATCTCGAGTTTCCGGCGCAGCGTGCCGAGCGGGCGGCCGCGTGGCACGGTTATCGCAGAGTATCGCACGGTTTTTAGACGTCGCCGGAAACGCGAATGGAAAAGCACGTCGAGCCTTCCTCCGCCTCTCTTCTGTTTTCTTGTTTCGATCGAGGTCCCAACTCCTTGCCTTTCAGCCCCAGGTTCCTGCTGCACTTTATCCTTAGAACCGAGGTTACGAGCTCGCACGAAGATTATCGAGCTTGCGCGAACCGAGCCGGGTCGGGGTTGTCGGTGGAACGGCGCGGCGTGGGTGGACGCGCGCGAGAGGGACAGGGACGGGAGCGCGGGTACGAAGCGAGGCGGGAACAGGTGAGGTGCGACGGGGGAGGCAGCGAGTTTGGGGAGCGCAGGTCGAAGCGCGAGGATGGTATCCGTGCGCGAAAGTTCGTCGGCACTCGACTGTCTCGGCACTGTTGGCCGTCGCCACCAGCACGAAGCGTCCGATACCGCCTCAGTGCAATCGCGGAACTCGTCGCGCGCGCATCGCATCCCGTGGCGACTGAACTTCAACTGGAACCATCGTACCTCGTACGGTACGCGATGTCCCCGATCGCGCGGTAACCCTCGGGATTCGCGCGTACTCGCTCCGCTAGAAAACGCGGCGGATTCACAACGAATTTAAATCCGCGAAAAAGTTCAGCTAGAGTCGGTGGATCGCGGGTTCGATCGGTCCGGTGGATACGCGCGATGACCGTTTCGTCTCGGGATCGTCGCGGGAAGAAAAACGAGTGAGCGAGTGTGACCGATGGAACAAGTGCGCGGATACGCGACGAGAACCCGCGGTCGATGCAACGATCCGGAGACGTCGATCGGGATTCCGAGCGAGTGAGCGGAAACGCGTCGATGACGAGAGCGGCGATACACACTAAGCGACGACACGTGCATCGAGCGACCGAGATGAGGTGAAAAGTGCGCGACGGGAACCGCGTTACCAACGAATAAATAACCGCGCGTCCGTCGCTGCCGCCAAAGAATTCGAACGCCAGCGAGTCGGAATTTATCGATTTATCGGCGAACCGAGTAAGTCTATGTATTACGTTTAGCCGGGGAACAAACATTTTCCGTCGATGTAATTCTCTCGCGGCACGTAGAGAGCGACCGTTTAGCGAACAATAAATTTGCCCGCGACCCCTGCCTTATATTACGAATTCCATTCCCGATAACGTATCGATTCGGTTTTAGAGACGTTTAACAAAACCGACGGCCCGAACGGGAAGGAAGATTCACGATAACGCGTCGATCGGCCTGCATTTCATCCCGGTCCGCCGTCGCGCCCCGCCGATACTCCGGTGAGCATCGGGCAACGCGCGTTATTTATTAGAATCGAATCGAGAATAAAGACCTCGAAACCGTAACGTCTAAATGCCTTCTCTCGATTTTATTCGCCGTCATTCTCGTTCGGATCGAATTTCGGCGAATCACGCGTACCCGCTTAACTTTAGGCGCGAACTTCCTTTTTTCTCGAAAGCCCACTTGATTTTCATTTTTCGTTTTCCCCTTGAAATATCGACGAACGTCGACCATCCATCAACGCGAGCTGAATCTTCGTCGATCGAGTTGAACCAGGCGAAACGCGAGGCAGGATACCACGGGACAGCGGCGATAGAAAAGAGAAGAAAGAACATATCGCGAATTACGCTTGCCGGATTTTATTTCTATTTTTTTGTCGACGTCGATTGGAGCCGAAGCGACGCGCGACGGTGGTGTCGTACGTACCGTGCCGTACGGTGTACGTACAGTTGTACGGTTGGTCGGAGATTCGTCGGCCGTCCCTCTCTGGGAACGAAAAAAATAGTAGGTTTCGATCGGTGATGCGCGAACCAGCGATCATCGTGTCACCCGTTCGTCGAATAACCCCCCTATATATCGGAGGCTAAACGGTTAACCGAGTTTTCCTAGGTAGTACGCACGATACGCGATATCCGTAGACATCCTCGCGCGGGAATAGTTTCGGGTAAATAGAGGTAGCTCGTAACGCGGAGTACTCCCGGGCGAAACCATAACGCAATTTCTTAATGATACTGTTAGGTACGCGGTACGCTTCGCTCCCTCTACTCGCTGCCACGTGGCTCGTTACGTTGCTACGATGCGCGATTGAAATTAATTCCTGCTCTTCTCCGCTCTCGACTCGAATCAAAGTTTCCGAGGTTTCCCATCCCAAAATGTTTACATATACGAGCGCGTGATACGTTCGCGAGACGGCGTATGGAGATGTCCGTTCAGAGATGTTCAGAATTCGACGGTCTGAAATATCTATCGGTAAACTCTCTCGAGGGAACGGAGGGTGGAATCGTCGCGAGAGAAAAGAAGTCAAGTCCTTGAAACCGGACCTCTTCGCGACGCGGAAATGGACTTACGGTCGGAAGGTAGGGTAGCGGAAGTAGCAATAAACCGGTTGTACCGAACTTCCGAGAGGCACGAGCCGTGTCACCGTGTTCCTGGCAATGAAAATCCTGAGATGCACGATTATTTTTCGAGATGCTCTTAATGGATCTTTACCCAGCCGCCGTAACTCCAGTCGAAGAAACTTACCGCGTTTATCTTGTACCTCGTGGATCCCAGAGCTACAATTTACGATTTCATTGGTTATTAAGCGGTTGAAGCTTACTCACTGCCCTCGCGTAAACAGTCCCGAAGGTTTCTCGAAATATTTACCTCGGAGCTTTCGCCGAGAGTTGCCTCGACCGCAACCGTGCGAAATGCTTCGTTAGAGAACGAATCGACCGCGATCGTGTTCCAGACGAAAACTAAAAGATTTCCACCGTTTTACTTCGACGTCGCCTAAACTCGGTAAAAGATGAACCGGTTAAACTCGTAAACCCGAAATCGAAACGTTTCCATTTGATCGGATCGGACTCGAAGAATTAGGACGATCGATGGAAATTGGTCGTTCGCCGAATGTGCGTTTCCGAGGCGTCGATCCCGAGCCGCGCGTACCCTGTACATGTTCGGCTCGGAACTCGAGATTAGAGAGAGAGAGGAGTGGGTAACCTTGCGTGTCCGACGCGAAGCGGAGGGAACACATCGAGAAGACAACTCCCTTTTCCCGTTCCTGATACCAATACGGTAACGGCCCTATCGCCCCGTCCTGTCCCTTGTCTCTTCCTTCCCGAGAAACGAGGAGAAAGGTTCGACGAGTAAAAAGTACTTACAAAGTGTCGTAGACGGTGAACGTGTTCGGCGAGAGTCCAGGGTAAAACGCCGATCACTGGAATCGAATTCCGAGCTGACGTCGCGTCCTATCGATTCTCCTCTCCCCCTCTAGGTGTACTCGATACTCCATACATGCTCCGCGTACACGCTATTCGTTCGGTAAACGCGGTACCGCGATTTCGAGTATCGCTTGATAAGTCATAAAAGCGAACATTCCGGAAATCGTTGAACTCTTTACGGTCTATTTACGCGGATGCTAAGTCTGTATCGCGTATACGGTTAGGACAGGCCACGCGTCGCTCTCAAAGCATTCGCGAACCCGATATTGCCTGCCGCAAAGCCTCTCCTTATACCGAAGACTTCAGACCGTCCGGACGAGATCGTTCCCTCCCGTGATCGTGACAACGTATACCCGCGCTCCGATGAAAGGAATGAACTTTCGATCACGTTTCTCTTTATCGTCGACAGAGGAAAACTGGTGCGGAGTGGTGATACCCGCGAAGAACGAGACACGAATAAAGTACGCGCGAACATCGGTCGTTCGCGGTCGTTAGGATGATTCGATGGTGAACTCGTCGAGGGACGATCGCCAGTATGCTGTGGATACTGATCGTCGTGGTGACGTGCATCCAGCTATCGACCTCTGCCGCCAACGCACCGTCGAAGAAGATCGTATCCAGCCAAGAGAACGCGAACAACGTCGAGTCGGACCAACCGAGTAAGTACTGCTCGCTGGTTCTTTCACCCCGTAACGCGTAACGAGGAATATACGATCGCCGAATAATTATGACGCGCAGGTTGGCCCGGTAACTTTCGCGGATGATCCAGCTGACAGCTACCGGAGCACCCTGTAAGTACGTATAACGCGAACCTGCGGGTAATCGGTTCGCGGAACGAAATACTGAAACGCGCAGCAACTTTTTCGTACGCGTCACGTACGCGTGCAGGAGGAAAAACAATTTGTTAAAATGGACGCACGGACGTGCCTCGGCGGGCGGACGGACGTTAGATTTTACTCGTCGCGTCGCGCGAACGAACCGTGGCGCGTGGTACGCGTCGGGAAACGGAGAAACGACTACTCACGCAAATTGCCGCGCGAAACTTTTTTCCCCTAATTTATTTATGCATCTCCCTGAAAGCGGCGTCCGGCGAGATATCGGAATTAACGTCTAACGGATATGCGCGGATTCGGTGGAACTCGTTGAAAAACTTTCCGCCCCACTGTTTGTGAATATGTAACGGCAATTGGTCACCAAGGCGCGATCCATGTTGTTTTTACGAACTCGCGCGCGACCGC
>SHCU01000077.1:339870-375385 GCA_004307685.1 Ceratina australensis
CGGTTAAAACGCAATCAACCGGAACTGCTAGATGATTGGTTAATTGCTATTTCGAAATGTTTTCGAGTTACAGTATGCATATTTGATCTTCCTCGGTTTATGGATAACCGTGAATGATTATCAGGGTGATTCTAAGGATAGTAGTGACCAGATGACCACTGTCTGACCATTGGTCATTTTATCAAGAGTCGCAAATTAAAAGTGCCATGATCCGTTTTTATCTATTTATTAATTAGAATTTAACAATTTTTTTAATTAGTTACCGAACCTGCTACTGCATCGAGGGCTAGGATTGCTTTCCGTAATTTTAATGTTTCATGCAAAATAGAAATAATTGTAATGGAACGCTAGATCCTTAAAATGAGGGATACTTTTATCGGTGGTCTCAATCCCGAATTGTGTATTCGTTCCTCCTTTATTTACAAAAATTGCGCAGACTTTTTCAGGTTTTAAGGGATGTGACCACTCATGGGATTAGCGATTTGTACAAGGATCGTCAAATAAAAATGGCAAGATATATTCTCCATTCATTTATTAATCAGATTGTATTAACCAAAACTACTGCTCGAAATCTACCGAGCACGGAGCGCCAAAAGTGGAGGGGCAGTTTCCCGATGGCTCCCGTCCTCAATCTGGCATCTCTGCGGTAGACTAGGCGGGAGCCTAGACTGCACGCCAAGAGAGTGGAAACTCTGCAATAATGCTGGCGCAGCGACGCCACAGGAGAACTGTGAGGAAAAATTCCTCGGATCTCTCATCGAGCCATTATTTCACTGTTCCGCAACTGGCGGCGCTGCGGAAAATTCCCCAAATCTCTCATCACTGATCGTGCTTTTATTTAGTGTAGCCTTTTCATCGCTGGCCGTGTAATGCCGCACCTTCGAATCTTGAAGCACAGACTATATATTGTGATACTATAGCCATTGCCATCGAGACTCAGTGTCAGAGGGTAAAGGTTATATAATATTGCTCGATAGCCGTTGTAAAATACTTTTGTTGGTTCGTTGAGATCGTACATCGATCTACTTTAACAGGTAAATATATATTATTCTGAATTTCTTTCTGATCACCGTCGAAAACTCGGGACTATGCATAGAATAAGAACGTCGAATATAGCTATTGTAACTTCCTTCGTAAACGATTCATATTTGCTTTAAAAACTATATTAAAGGTTTACTAATTTAGTTTTATGAAGAAAGCAGCGATCTCGATTACAGAATGATTTTAGATAACAGTTTTAATATCATTCCAAGACATGTCTGGGAGGCCGATGAGATATCCGTACACTGTCGCTGCAAAAATTGCACGATTTCCCTTTGAGCATTATTATTTTCATGCGAAACGTGGTTGGGTGCTTAGATGGTGGACATTGAGTGCCTTCCTTTGCTTGCCCATCTGGTACAGTATCCAGAAACTGAGTAAGTACAATGTTTTACGAAAAAGTAATTTGATATTCTTAACGCATTTACGCATCATGAATTTAATACTTCTGCTTCTTGTTACGTCACAGGCTACAATCCAGCTAATGTTCAGAAATGGGAGGAAATTGACCGAAAACAATTTTCTTCAGAGATGCGTCATTGAAGCGAATCCAAATGAAATATTGTAGTGCATTGTGGATAAGAGAAATATACGTATGAAAGATATTCATGTATCTTTAATTCATTTCTATTTCTCGCATAGTATGTTATAAACAGATCCCCATCGTAAGTCTATTTCAAAACTTTATTACCAAATTAATTGTATAAAACGTACATGCTTACAAAGAACTGCTTCTAATACTCTATAATAGATTAATCATAATTTGTACCATAAATTTTGTATAGGACCAGCCTAAAGTTTGCAATTTTCATTTTAAGAGAGATTGAATTTTTCCCAAGGAGAAAGAAAGATAAGTACTATATGTTACAGAATCGATGAAACCTAGAACAAATGATAGTTAAATAATAGAATCTTTAATCGGCAATAATTCTGTCCAATATCTAACAAGGTAAAAGCTTGAATCCCAGTAAAATGTATTTTATGTACGCAAAAACGCATTCGTAATAATTATATTAATCGCTACTTTTTTCCATAATCATGATAGAAATCTCGGTATTTATTACGCACAGTTTCATTCTTAAATGAATCAGTCATATTAAGGTAGATCCGTACTATCCATAGCCCGATTGGTCACGAGCAGTCATAAATCTGTACTTCAGTATTTCAGCTAGAATTTAGGCAAAAGTACATAACATAAACAGGAGGCAAATGTTGAAATCGAGAATCGGCGCAGCAGAGTTTCATAAGATTTCAGTCGTATAGACGTCTAATGAATTAGCAGAATCTAAACGTTAGATAGCCCAATTTAAGGCCTATGTCATTTTCGATATTGAGATCTTGTTCATTTTATATACAAGTAGTATATAACGGCACTGGTTTCATTGCCTACCGATGATGCAATTATATATATGACCTATGTGGATCAATCCAGCTACGGATAATATGGATCCTGCATTACGCGTGATCACATTTCGAACGATGCATGGATATACTGTAAAAGGCAAGTATATCGTGTAATTTTTCACGTAGGCTTCGTTTAAGCAGAAGTTTCCAACGTTTAAAATAATTCTGAAAACCTTTTACTTATCCATAATAAAATGATATTATTAAAAGAATAAATAATAATTAATTCAATGTAGTAATTCCTCTTGATTCCTGATTACAATAAACGATTTGTTAATGATTCCAGTGATCGATGATATTTCTTGTATTGTCAATCGCGAAATTAAATAAATTCGCCTAATTGTTCGTTTGATCGTAAAACGGATTTTACATGACAAAATAAGTATTCTATTATTATGTAATACATGTAAAATTCTACAAGTAATACTGTGTGTATGCTTTTTATTTATAATAAGCCTAAGAAAAAAAGATAATGAATTGGGATATTTAATAAGTAACGTAGAAGAAAATATGTTAAATACTTTTGTGAACTTGCATTTTTCGCTTCTATGCAACGTTCTCTACTCTCGGTAGACAAAGTCTTTTTACAAATTCTAAATTCGTACACGGAACCGGTAACGATGGTGTACAAATTTTGTTTCCAAGGTACACTCAATTTACGTTTCAGAAATAAAAACTGTTATTCAATAAATATAAAGAGCTAAAAGGAGTACTTTATCTCTATCTTGATTTCTGAATGTCTTTCGTGGCTTCGTCCTCACTACCCGTGAGACCGTTCTCTTCGAGTTTCGACTTCTTCGCTGGTGGTTGCGATGATTCCACGTTATCCGACAGCCCTAGCTCTCGACACCGTTTCTCGAAGTATTTCAACAACCTCATACCTGCTCTGTATACGAAACTATTTTTAAAATAATATAGAGTAACTCCAGGAATATATATTACATTCAATGTTCGGAGGCCAAAGATTTTCATTTCTCTGTTGAATTTAACTAATCTATCATTACTTACGGTAAATCATTTGATTAATTCGTGTTTAGTCGTGTGTTAGTTATAGCAAGCCTTCTAATTGTTAATACAAAGCATGGTATTACATGTTTAGGCACATAAAATTCCTAAGGCTCGGCCATATCGATAAGTTATTATTAGTTAATTCTGGCGATCTCTGGCATCCGAACTTACATAGAAATAAATACCAATTTTAGTTCTACTTACTTGTAAACCAAACTGTGTTCCTCGTTATAAGCTTGGCAATTCTCAAACACTAAACGACAGTCGTTTAAGAAATGCTCCAACGTTTCGTACTCGTTGTTATCCACTTTCGACTTGATAGTACCGAAATCCATGGGATTCGAAATAATATCATGATAATCGGGAACTTCGTCTTTCGTTACGGGTGATAGGAAAGGCCACGAGTCTCTGTGTTGCCTAATATCAGAAAGTAATTCTCGCAGTCTTGTCATAGGTCCTTTAATCGTTTTGTCCTCCTGTTCGATCTCCGCAGCTCGTTTGGCTGCTCGCCTTGTCTGCCTCGGCTCCGTGTCCTCCGAATTGCTACTATCTGTACACGAAGACATTTACAACTAATGTAAACGTTTTAAATTAATATGCAGAGATTGTAAAAAAAATCGAACATCGATCGAAGCACGATTAGCACAAATTGTTACAGACACATGCAACAAATTAATAGAGGCGATGCTTCAAAATTAGTGACCGCAATTTTTCACAGTGTCTGTGATTACACTCGATCACGACGGTGATCGAGAGATTTTGTATATCCATATCTGTTAAAGTAACATGAAATCGATTCAACTTTAAAATTTATTTTGCACAACATATTATTTTGAAAAATAAATTTATTTCCTCGTTTGTTATTCGCAACTCGCAACTCATGTGAGGCGTGCAAACTCTGAAAGCATTAGAAGCTGATACAAATCACTGTGAAAAACCACTGTGTGGATCATGGACAATTAAAGAGCAGCAGTACTAGCCATCGGACTACCCAATAAACATAGAATGCAACGTCTAGTCACACATACGCAGAGAGATAGAGAGAGAGATAGAATACAGACCGTCGAAGTCTGTGGATTCTGTAGTGAGGAGGCTCTTGGCAAAGCCATGGATGCGAGAGCGTGCTGCTGCAGCGCACAGTCTCTCCTTGTCCCTTTCCCTTTCACGCCCCCTCACTAACAACACAGTTGTAACTAAGAAACTGTTTTCAAATAATATTGTACAGGGTGTATAAAAATTGTATGTCGCGATCACCATCGCGGGATTCTACCCCTTTCGATCGTTCGAATTCTCGCTAAAAAATGATAGACGCAGAGATGCAGTATCCCGCTACTGTGATCGTCGCATATAATTTTTATGTATGTACATTTCTAAGACGATTAACATACGAGACGATAGTCAAATATAATCACATAACGTTCCTTGCCGACGATAAACGTTCGACTACGATAACAGAGTATACTCACTCGCTCTTCTGTCTTTTTTGTCCTTGCAATCTGGGCAGATCCACCTGCCACGAGGCGGCCTCGCTATAGGAGGATCTATACACTCAACGTGGTAAAACTTGAGACAACCGTCGCAATTGAGTAATCTCCCGCCGCTTCTACACATGCAGCACACGTTCATTTGACTACTGCTGAAACAACGCACGGAAGATGATTACTCAATGATTTTCGTGTACAGTGACAAATTAGTTACAAGATTTGTCTCTTACATATTTTGATCATTGACTTCTTCCATGTCCACGTCTTCCGGTTCATCCTGGTTATCGTCCTCTTCCTCCTCCTCCTCCTCCTCCTCCTCCTCATCCTCGCTCTCGAGAATCCGTTTCGCGCGATTGTGTCGAGTTTCTTTTGTCATTATTATCTCATCATCCAACTCATCCTCGAACTTTTTTCTCTTTTTGACTTTGTTCTTTCTCTTCTTTGATGGCTTACAAGATTTGCAGTACCAATCTCCAGTTGGGACACTCTGCGAACAATGTAGAACGCGTAAATACAGCGCAATCCGAGAGGAATTAAAAATGTTAGTTAGACAATTACCGTCAATTTCGGTGTCAAGCAGTACAGGTGATGTCCTTGGTTGCAGCCGTCGCAAAGTAGCATTTTATCCGCGTCGCGACCTCTCCAGCATATCCGACATCGAGCGTGCAGCGCGCTTTTGCTCCACGCGACGCTATTCTCTAAAGTACTAAAATGTACAAACAACTGAGACCAGTTCGTCGACGCCATAAGAGATTGTTCCCATCTCTCTCGGAATTCCTCAGCCAACCATTTTTTATCTTTCTCGGCACCCAACGGTTTCTTTAAGTACTTTTGTTCGATAGCGTGGGACAATTGTAAAATGACAGAGGCCATTTCTTTGATTGCCCTTTGTTGTTTTGGATCCGGGAGTAATTCATTTTCACCTGGCGGGCCCAAATACTTCCCTGCATCTTTGTAGGTTTTCATATTATTGATACTTCCAGATTCAGAATCCGGAGTACCCGGCCTGCTGGACTTTGACTCGTTTTTAACCTTATCCAGAACTGCGTTCGAAGCGAAACTCGTTTCGAATTCATTCGTGCCGGAAACTAATTTATTGTCATCCTCGTCGTACTTCTTGTTGGAAATCGTGTTCCTCCATTGCTCCCGATCGTTCACTTTCAAGTCTCCCACGGCACCGGCGTTTAATCTATCTTCAAAATAGAGGATATAATCTCTGAGCGTCATTTCCAGAACATCGTCGACTGGCGTTTCCGGAGGAAAGTTTAAATTCGAATTCTCGTATTTATTTTTCTTCACAATTTTATTAGGATATCCTTTGGCAGGTTCCGAAAACTACAATAAAAATTTACAGATAAAATTCTTTCCGTTCAATTTTGAATTTCATTTACTTAATATCCAGAAAGAGTAAGACTTACGACATCAGGATTGAGTTTATGCCTAGGACATTCCTCGATTACGGACGTAATACTTTCCATTTGTTGCATGATATTATTTCTGAGCTCACCCTCTCTTATTCCGCGTGGGTTTAAACCGTTTAATAGAGAATTTAGATCTTCTTGCGTCCCGAAGAAGCTCCACTTCGGACCTGGCCTTTTCGAATGCACAGGACAATCTTTGTCGCCTGTGCAAACCATCAGTTTTCTTCTTATTTCAGACAATTCTTTTCGGGACATGTTGTTTCTCGGTGACTTCAGGCCATTCTTGTCAGCGAACGAAACTTTTTTCGGCGATTTTTTTGCCTTCTTAAAACTATTTTCTTTATCGCTAAATTCGTCTTCAAACTTATGTTTCAAATACGCCTGCACGTATTCCCTGTCCCTTAACTCTGGCTGATAGGGCGTGCCATCGGGGTGACAAGTGCCGAGCCACCACTCATCGTCCTCTACAAATATTCATAGAAAAAAAAAAAAAGAGTATGCACATATACTCTTAAAACCGAATAAAAAAAGGGACAAGTACCTGGTATCGACAAAAATCTCCAGTATCTGCGATGAGCTCTATCGGAACCTAAATACAGCATCATTTGCTGATCCTTAGATGCTTCCTTAAGTTCTTTTAATCTGTGCTCGTACTCCTCCTTTTTCTTCTCTTCCTCGCAATTCCCACGTGTTACCTTCTTTGGTACTATGTTCTCATTGTTTTTCTCACCTTTTTGCATTTTTTCTCTCTCCTCTTTCTCTTTCTTCTGTTCAGCTATTATCAACGATTTCAATTCCTTTTTCGCTTGATGAATCTTCTCGCGTCTTTCTTCTATCACATCCCGTATTGAAGCGAAAGTGAGCAATTGATTTATAAGACACGTAATTACCTTGAGTTTTTCATTCAAATCAAACTCTTGGACGCTTCGATGACCTAGTAATCTCAAGATATACGCATCGTTTAATCTCATCAACAATGCTGGGTCATCTTGATTCGAATAACCGCCTGAGAAAATCGAAGTTATTAAAATCTAAGTTCCGATACATTCGCATGATTATCCACAGATATACATACCTCTTTCGGAGTATCTCCACTTCGTAGCAACGTCGCCGATTCGTCCGCCGGAGCATAATAAATGTTGCCTTAAAATCTCGCTCAAAGTTACATGGTCCAACGCTATTTCAGATAATTTGCAACCTTGATACATTTGACTCCAATTAGAAGCTATGGTGGACAGCTTCACAGCCCTCGTCATTGATGACGTGCCTTCATTCATGTTAATATCATTGACCGCTTCAGACGCCTGAGCATGAATTTCATCTTCCTCGTCTGCTTGATACTTAAAAATACTTGATAACAATAGTTGCAGAAGATCGCTCCAAGGCCCAGATGTTTCCTTCGCCAACAGTGCTTTTTCCAACAACTCTAAAGTGAAACCGTTTGGAAAATGTGCACCGACATCTAGCTCCTCGTGAAAGAATTCCAGAAATTCTAGAATCATTACAGCAGCGCCAAATTTATCATTAGGTATAGCACTGTTAACAGGCGTTGCCTGCGGGATAGGGCAAAGGTCTTCGCACTCAAGGTCCTCTCGCGGCTTGTTCCACTCCCTGATGTACGAAGTTAAAGCAGCTAATTTCTGCTTCTCCTCTTTTTTTCGTTCATTTCTCAACGCCCTCTCTTCTTCGCGTTTTGCTTTTTCTTCAGCCTTCGCTTTCAAGTCTTCCTTAAACTTTCCGTTTGTCCTGCTTGGAAATTGTATAGTTTTAATCCGTAGCTTCCAGAAAACCTGAATCTTTTTACCTTGACTTGCGAAACTTTTTTATATCCAGTCCTCCCTGATTCACCTTTTTCAGGGGATCAGGCTTCTGTTTCGATACCTCCATAACCAGAAATTTATCCAATGACTCCTGCTTATGTTTAACCGATTTTTTAACACGTGACGCGAAATCTGGCGGTGGACCAGCGAATATGGTATCAAAACGTACTTTACTAATGCCATATTTTTGTAAGACACTATCCTATAATTGAACAGAATTGTTTTAACAATGTATTTCATGAACAGTCCCAAGAATTAGTTCCGCCGGCATGTTGTACTGACTTTAATAACCCACAATCCGCTCTCATTTTGTTCGCATAGTTGGCGTAAAAATATTTTATTACGCTCCTTGCTATAGTGTTGTTTTTTTCTTCTCACTTGTGCAGCTTCCACTATCATAAGGTGACTAACGTCGGAGTCTCCGGAGTCTAATTGCTCTACCTCGTAACGAAATAGTTTTGCGGGAGGATGGTATTGTTGCTCCTGAGCACTTTTATAACGAATGTATGTGCATGAGAGTAATATCATTACTTGAACCGATGAAATGCATTCGCTATTACTACGTGTAGATACCTACTTATTATTTTCCTTAGCAGCTAATAAAATTTGTTGTTCCGTGGGTGGAATAACTTGAAGAACATGGCAGTCACACCAAGATTCTTCCGTGAAACTTGCCTCTACCATCTCACCCACAAAATAGCGATCTCTTGCAAATTGATATACATCCTCTATCATCTCATTGAAGGATGATCTAGTCGTTTTACTAGCAAGGTACAAAATAGGAATACGCAGCTGTAACGTAACGTAAAACACGTTAGAATTAGATATAAAAACGAACTTATAAACGAATACTATACCTCTGTAGGGAATTCTTTGAGACTCTTCTTTGCATTTTCTTCGCAATGTAAAGCCTCTTCATAGGTCATATTAGTTCTGCCGGTGATACTGCACGACCAGATGAGCGAGTTACATAAAATGATCCTCTCGCAGAACTCACTGCAAAAAATATACAGTTTCAACGCGTGAATGCAACGATTATAACAGCGAGACCGAGCGCGAACTGAAAACCTAACGTAGAAGAATCTCAAGTGCACCGTGTTGCGGAGCGATCGCTTCTCAATTTAATTCACTCATTATCAAGTTAAAACACCCAAGGTTAATCTACATTTCGCGTGCATCGGTTAACAGGAGACGGTAACGAAGTTGATCGTGTCGAAAATGTTTGTCGCGCGAAACCACGAAGCGCGTCTAAAGATGATCTCGGCTGTCATGGTCTTACTTGTAGTCCTTGAAGATCTCGTTGGTAACCTCGCAGTGGTAAACTTCGTCGTCGTCTTTGAAGTCCGAGGATACGTGAAGACGTTGGAACGGTTGTTTGCGGAGGAGCGGCATGTCACCGCTCGTCGGTTCCGGCGTTAAGCCGACGTGGTATCAGGTCACAGTCCTGGCCAGCCGCGAATCAATTCTGCGTCGTCGAGAATACGGCAGTCCCGATGTGTGTACCCTTTCCGCGGAGCGCAACGCCAGGCACATGCGACGCACGCGAAAACTTCTCCCGAAGACGGGATGCCACCGAGTTCTCGCCGGTGTCGAAACTCGCGTCGAGATTGCCGCGAATCGTTCGTTCACGGATTTTATTCATTCACGCGTATCGAGCGCGAACCGTTGATACTGGTTCAAGAAACATCTCGACTTTCATGACAATGCACGATTTAACGGTGCTCCCAGTGGAAGCGCGCATTCACATCTGGCACCCCGAACCCGGAAGCCAGCGAGAAGAACGGCGATGCCAACGTGAGATGATTAATCAAAACGCGGGAAACAATCGGACGGCGATGTTCTTGAAACAAAGAGGATTTTTACTGAATCTCTGATCCATTGAACGATAATGTTTTCAATGTCTCTGTAAAATCGTTCTATTCCGAGCGTTCAATAATTATCGCGGGAGGATATAAAAAATTAAGTATCGCGTGGATGCTTCACAGTTGGTAACTAACATCCGGTTTAAGTATACGAACTTGGTAAATTTGGCGGGAGACTATCCAAGAAAAATAATTATGGTGTTAAGTCTCGGAGGTGGAAAATTCATAACTTTCACTGATCCCGTAAACGAAGTATACATTTTTCCTTTGTAATTGAAAATATTTTACAATAAATCTGATGAAGATCCACAGATACTGCGCTCTTTATATTTTTTTATTCTTCGGTTTAAATATAAAAAAGTATATACAATATATGTTACAGATGTTATTCCAACCATTCTGTAAGGTATTGACACTTAGTTGGCGTAACGTCGCCAAGATCACAGCAATTTTTCCTCACCTACAATTAATATACGTGTCACCAAAAATATTCTATGAGAATAAGGGAAAAATGAGCTTACAGGGCAGACTCCACAAGTAGATTTGATCAGTCCAGGTGGGCTTAACAACGGTTCCACTGCCCTATATAAAATGTTTCCGTCGCTTGAAACGCTTCGTTCTACCTTTCCGTCGTAGACTAAAGTGTTCAGAATCATCTCTAAATCTTCAACCGATAATTTCACCTACAATCAATCTCTGATGTATCATTTGGAAAACTAATCTCTGTTTCCTGTTCAAACCTTGCTTATTCCTAAATCAGAGATGAATTTCCAAACTTCTTTGGAAGAAGCAAACGTAACGTTTCTAGCCATGATTGGACCATCGATACAGGAATTCGTTTGCTCCCTTTTCCTTTCTAAAAACCTATAGCATTGTTGATTGAGGACATCGACGAATTCTGCTTCAAAATCTTGATCCTGATACCAAGCGCCACCAGTGACGGACGTATCTGGCTCCAGGTTGTACAGCATATAAACTTTCTTCTTACTTGCTGCCACTGACTTGACGGCCTTGATGAATTTCTTGGTTTCAAGGCTCTTCAAAATTTTATTCAATTGCGTTGGCATTAGATTCGACTTGAATCTTATGTCACGGATCCAGATTCCCTTGTTCCCCGCTTCCTCGATGATGGTATAAACAATTTTCTCCTCGTTGTCAGCACCTTTCGCGACTTTCGCCTTCGAGGGATCTTTCAAACGGTATAACAACGAGCCGCCTTGTTTAAATAAATCGAAATAGCCTTCGGATAAAAGTTTATTTATAATCTGAGCCCTCTGCACAGGCTGCAGGTCTGGCATTTCGCTTGTCAAATCTTTATCGGATATTCCTTTCGGCTTCGCCTGCGCTAACGCGATAATCCTGCAATTTAAAGCGTTAAAAATATTTCTTTCATTACTCGCATTAAAAAGTTTCGTTCTATTCTGAACTTATGTAATTATTTAAATAATAACCCCATGGTAACGTAACGTTCTGTCACACATGCTTCGTAAAGAAAAATACTTCTTACTTCTGTTGAATTAATTCGGTCGAATTCGTGTCCGCATCAGATTCCGTTGAAGAACTAGCTGTTGTCTCCATTTAATTATTTAATTATTTAATTTACGTGTAAATGATATATGATCTATCCAATCGGGCTTTCGTTAGGTTACAGTTCTCGTGCTACTGTTATTACGGAAAGACTTGATGTTATATTAAATATAAAAGATATTTTAATAATATGAAGAATCTTTCGAGCGATTCTGATAGCGAAGATTCGTTGTCTCTTGCTTGCAAAAGTTGGGATCGAATTAGAGATGCCGCAAAGAAGGTATACAGACATTTACACACGTATTCATTGAAGTAACACATAGAGAATATAACAAGAGGTTTACACAAAAACTACTGCTATTTAATCATTATTATTGCTTTTTAAATATTATTGTTGTTTTTTAAGACTGGTTATAGAGAAGGTAAAGAAGATGGGACAAATTCTGTTTTCCAAGAAGGTTTCGACAAAGGATACAAAGAAGGCTTTCGAACAGCATTCCTTCTGGGAAAGTATAAAAGTTTATTAAACGCAACACCATCGAGCGTAGAGCATCCGCAGAATATAAAAGAAATTCTTGATAAAACAAGAAGAGGCGCGTGTCTTTTGTGTACGACAACATCTGAGGGTTTGAAGGAAGAAGAGAAATCATTTTCTGAAATTGATAATGAGCAGCGACTACATTCCATACAAGTTCTTGACACGCTGCATGAATATTTTCAACTCTATGCAAAGTCGTTAAACTTTGACGACTTGAATAAACTAAAAACAGAAAGTCAGATTCCAAAAACAAATAATGATTAATCGATTAAACTGTAATATAATTTTCTGTAATTTTTTTATTAGCTTGTATAATATTTTTACGTTGTATTTGATTATGTAAATAAAGAACGTTATTATAGGTATAATCCTTCGGGGGAACCTTCTTTCTTTCGATACAAAACACTCTCCTTCGATTTTTTGAAATCTTCACTAGTAACCTTCATACGACGTTCACGTAACGCCATTAAACCAGCTTCGGTGCAAATAGCCTGTCGATAAAAAAAAATTCCGCTGCATCATTGATCATTCTCTTATCGTTATGAAAAATAACAATGGAATATCTTATGTACTTTTATATCGGCGCCTGAAAGATCATCCTTGGCCATAATTAGCTCGGCTAGATTTACATCAGGTGCCAAGGTCATTCTGCTGGTATGAATGCTGAAAATTCTCCTCTTCGTCTTCTCGTCTGGCAGTGGAAATTCAATTTTTCTGTCGATACGACCTGGCCTAATTAACGCTGGATCTAATGTCTCGATTCTATTGGTGGCCATCACGACTTTGACATCACCCCTGCTATCGAATCCTAAATCAATGATAAATACTCAATTAATATATGCATGATGACGAAATATTTTGTATTCGATTTTGATTTGATTTCAAATATTCCTCGCACCATCGAGTTGATTCAGGAGTTCCAACATAGTTCTTTGAATTTCACGTTCTCCTCCACTGTTACTGTCGTATCGTTTCGTGCCAACAGCATCTATTTCATCTATAAATACAATAGACGGGGCATGCTCCTCCGCGACTCTAAATAATTCTCTGACGAGCTTCGGACCATCTCCTAAATATTTTTGTATGAGCTCAGATCCGACAACTCTCAGGAAAGTCGCTGAAGTTTGATTAGCAACAGCTTTTGCTAACAACGTTTTTCCAGTGCCTGGTGGACCGTAAAGTATGACTCCCTTCGGGGGTTTAATACCCATTTCTTCATAATATTCTGGATGGGTCAGAGGCAGCTCGACGGACTCTTTAATCTCCTGGATTTGTGTATCAAGCCCTAAATAATAAATCATGTTTGAACTTCAGCTTCAGTGATACGAGACGCATTGACTATAACAAAAATGATATAAAATTCTAATATACTACGTACCACCAATATCAGCGTAAGTTTCTTGAGGAGCTTTCTCCAGTTTCATTACTGTGACCATAGGATCTGTATCGTCCCCTAAAACTCCGACAACAGCGTGAACTTTATGATTCAATAGCACTGAACATCCAGGTTCCAATTGATCCTTATCCACAAATGACAAAATTGACACGTAATGCTCAGAACCAACAGACGTGGAAACTATCGCATGATTATCATCAATTATTTCTTCTAACGTGCCGACAGACATAGGAGTTCCACGCAGGTCGTCCACCTTAGATCTCTCCTCTTCGTTCTTCTCTTCCTGTGGCTTCAATCTCTCTTGATTCCTGATAAATTCTTCCTCCATTAACAGATAGTCCTTTATTCTCTCCAGCTTTAAAAGCTTCAATCTGCACCGTGTGTGCGGTGTAACTTGCGGTAACTTCAAAGCAGCGTCTGGCCCCTTTGTGCGCCGTTTCTTCTTACCGACTCTCGTAGGAATAGGTGGTTCATATTTCTTCTTCTTATCCTTGTCATCTTTTTTATCGCCTCCTGTACCACCAGTGCCTGATTGATTCTGTCCCTGTTACAATGATTATTACATTCTCCTTTAGACTACGACGATTGAAGTGTAACCTCTAATGTCAAAAACATCTCGCTGTTTCTCGAAAGAAACTAATCAGCTTGATACGAAACTATTTAAGTAATTGGCATGTTTTATTTTTAATTGTTTCAAAGAATTTATAAGTTTATTTCTTTGTATTTCATAGACTTATACGATTTGTACTTACCATCTTCACTGTTTGATCACGAATCGAAACGGCGAAGTCATTCCAATTCCAATCCCCTATCGCGTGTGTAGAATCGATATCTTACGTACGATACATCGAAGCGAGTTTCAAAATTGAAATCATGATTTTTTAACAAAGTGTTAATGGTCTTTTCAATGATATTTGTAAAGGTATAAAATAAACGTGAATTTTCTTGAACTATGCAGTGGTTTATTTGAAATAGAATATGAACGAACAACAAGTGCAGGATATGAGTTTTCTTTACGTATTCACTAATTCGATTTTAATCCTGACCCACCAAGCACCAATGGGCGCATGTTAAAACGTACGAAATTCCTATAAGGAAGGTGAAATTCGTTGAAGTACTTCGGCGTCGTACTTGCGAATGCAATTTAACAACGTTAACAACATTATATAGATTCGTGAAATTTTATTTCAATATTTCGATACATTTATTCTGGCAATAAAGTATCTCCTTCTAGCTTTTCGAATATCGCTTCTTTATGACGTCTCGTTCAAGGCCATTAGAATAAAAATAAATACAATTATAAACGATAAAACGATCCTTACAAATACATGTGGCTAAAAATAACAATGTATAGATGCACCCGTAAAGTTTGACTAACAAAAGACTTCTTTGTAAAGTGATCCGAACAATTCCAACGTCCAGAGGTGCCGTGTAATGAAACAATTTTGAATTAACAACAACCAATCCCTAGATGTAAACCACTATGAGCCACAAGTATATATATATATATATATATATACTAAAATGTACGTTTCCTGTTCATGCCAATATGAATTCTTCTGGCTTTCGGTTGAAGTTTTAAAAATCTTATAAAGCGGCGGAGCGACTGCCGTATCTTACATTATAGAAAAATCACGTTCGCATTGCTGAATATCGGGGCACGAATGAATCGAAAGGGTAGATAGTAAATACGATTAAGATTCTCGAATAGGAATACTTTGCGTCATCCCGTTCCTGCGACATTTCATACTTTCTTTTATCACAACGATTGATAAGTGTTCAGAGTTCGTTTTTAAGTAAAAGCCTCGTTGAACAGAATATAATACGTGTACAAAATGTTCCGGACGTGATGAGAGGCGTGTTCGAAGCGATCCTGAGTAAAAGTGTTTACGAGTCTTAAAGGCCAGCTAAAATAATTCTGGGATCTTCCACGGCTGCCTTGATCTTTCTTAAGAACATCACAGCTTCGCGTCCATCGATCAATCGGTGATCGTATGTTAAAGCCACGTACATCATCGGGCGAATCACAACCTGAAAACGTGACCAATTAGAATATCTCAAAACGAGACAATTACATCAGACGCTTACCTCGCCCTTCACTGCAATGGGCCTGTCGAATACGCCGTGCATTCCAAGAATTGCACTTTGTGGTGGATTAATGATAGGTGTTCCTAATAAAGAGCCAAAAACACCGCCGTTACTTATCGTGAACGTGCCACCGTCCATGTCTTCAACAGTTATTTTCCCTTTTCTCGCCTTGTCGCTGATCGCTGCCAGAGCGATTTCGATCTCCGCGAAATTTTTGTTTTCTACACTGCGGATAACAGGGACGACGAGCCCCTTCGGTGTTGCGACGGCGACGCTAATATCGACATAGTCCCTGTAAACTATGTCGGTGCCGTCTATTACAGCATTTACTACTGGCTGATCCCTCAAAGCGTAACTACTCGCTGCGATGAACGGGCTCATAAATCCGAGCTTAATGCCGTACTTTTTCGTGAAAGTTTCTTGGTGCGTTTTACGGAATTCCATAATACGGCTGCAAGAAGAGACACGAAATTAAGATTCCTGGAGAACTTCAGAATTTCTCAATAATTACCTCATATCAATTTCATTGAACGTTGTCAACATCGCGTTCGTATTTTGAGCGTCTTTCAATCGTTCCGCGATACGTATTCGCATTCTGTTCATCTTCACTCGTTGCTCCGTTCTCGTGCCGATTATCTCGCGCGAGTAATCCTCGGGAGGTAGTTGCACTCTCGCGCTCTCGAGCGACTATAAATTTCCATTTACTTCATTGAATATTTGCATAGAAAGGAGATACACTGTCCTTTTATACGGTACTCTTTTTATAAAATTTTAACTATAGGTACAATATTTACTTATTCAGAGTATCTAGTTCTGGAACTCTTCTTTATTCAGTTTATTCACCGTAGAAAAGGAAAGTCAATCGTGTTACGTTTACCTGAGCATGTTTAATTGCAGCAACCGGCATAGATGCCGCAGGTGCTTGAGGAGGTGGAGGACGAGCCGCTGGAGGTGGAGGTGGAGGTGCAGCTGCAGCAGGCGGCGGTGGCGGCGGTGGAGGCGGCGGTGCCGCGGCAGTGGGTGTGGGTGGAGGAGGAGGCGGTGGCGGAGGTGCCGCTGCACCAGGTGGACTAGGAGCTTTCTCGGCAGGTTTTGCTGGCGCGGCTCCGCCGCTAGCACCGATGTCGATAGTACATAACTTTTGTCCTGGCTTTACGGTATCACCGTCTTTGACGAAAAGTTCTTTTATCACGCCGGCACCTGGCGATGGCACAGGAACTGAAGTCTGCGAAACAGTTGTTATTTATTTATTAAGTGGGTTAGCAAGAACCCTTTTTGATATATATAGGGATGTAAAATTAAATGAGCGGTACGATTAACTCGATTAATTTTATAATCATAAGGCCTAAAAAACAATTACCTTGTCCGTTTCAATTTCACATAAGACGTCATCTTCCTTCACCTGATCCCCTGCTTTCTTATCCCATCTGACATCTCCTTCACTGACACTTTCTGCAAATGGTGGCACTACAACCTCCTTTATTTCCCCTGTTATGTAAATATACAGATTATATAAGAACCATCGGTTAATCAAATATTTAAATATTTAAATTAATTATAAAATTCTACGTACATAACGAAGATGTCGAATGAATATGTCTAGCCAGGTCTGTCCAATGGTAAAATTTCTTATATTTTGTACATCTAGAGACGAATCAAAGTAGAATATTAAAACCCTTTCGTTGGGTTGACGCGTATTTATACCATTGCGATACACCTTTCACAACTTACAATCGAGAGCTCTTGCTGACCACATGTTGGGTGTGGATAAATAGAATGTGCCCTACAAAAATGATTTGATACGATTAGTAGTTTACATTCATGGTTATCCCCAACGTTGTGCCTCTCTATAAAGACAATGTTTTTAGATTTTCAACAGAGCTCACCACTCCTTTTTACCGTATCAATTTCACTTAGCAGTCTTACCTTGACTAAAAGGTCTCACAACCTGGAAACAACAAATGTTTATGCATTTTTATGCGCATTGAAAGCAAGACGAATGATAGGATCGAACAGATAAAAATAGGTAATGCCTATAAAGGACCTTGGGCTTAAACAATAAGGTTTAATCGCGAAATCTACTTGGTTATTTACAGACAGAAAGTTCTTGCACGACGGTGATAAACCGTTTCCTAAATCCTCGGTGACAGATTACGGCTGATAGGCGGAGGACGTGTAATCGTAACGTGTCGAACGAGTAACGCTTACATAATCGTTGCAATAGGTAAAGGCGGTATTTCGGCAACCTTGGTAGCAGGTTTTGCATGAAAGGGCGTTAGATCCTCCTCGGCCGAAATATGTCACGGATGTTTTGTCAATGATAAATGAAAACGTTCACGGGGGAGCTCACCTTCGTTCGTGATACACTAATTCTTGTTATTACACGAGGCACAAACCGCGAACAGTTGGACAGCATCGCGGCCATCCTCAAACGGAAAATTATAACTTTTAAGATGATCGCTCCCGACTCTCCCGACGGCGAGGAATCAGTACGGGCTGGTACAAACGTGCTTGATGATTCTGACGTCGCTTACACAGACGCTTTCGTCGTCGCTGGATTCCTATTGGCCGGTCGCAACGTGCCCGTAATTAAGGACGACAGAATTGCCGATGCTACTCGTACATTATATCGCCGATGGTGGGGCTGCATTCCTATGCCAGATTCGCGGTATACGAGATTTGCCACTATCAGGTTCCAAAAAAATTTGCTGATCACAATT
Source organism: Ceratina australensis (assembly GCA_004307685.1). Lineage (NCBI taxonomy): Eukaryota > Metazoa > Arthropoda > Insecta > Hymenoptera > Apidae > Ceratina > Ceratina australensis. Next base: position 358,180 of record SHCU01000077.1, read on the forward strand.
AAGTTAAATAAGAGCGGACCGTAAGCACGGGATAGAATAATTGAAAGCGTGGGATTGCAGAAATCTCATTTCTTCATCGGCGATTGTACAACCGTAACGACATATCACATTTTTTATTCGTCTGGAGATTACGATGTAAAAAAGGGTTTTAACATCGAGAATTTGTGTCGTTTAAATAATACGAATGGGCACACACGTTTTTAACGTATTTTATATTAAATTTTCGCGAAATAAGGGCGGATCTAACGCGCCTGCGAGTTCGTGACCGAACAACAGAGACAGAGTATGTATGTACGTTGGTATATGTATATGTATCGAGGCGCTGCGTATAATTAGAACATATTTTGTTATAAATACGAGTGACGGTAAATTGACAAAATAATCGTTTGAACAAATATTGTTAAGCCTTGCTAATGTGCTTATCAGCACGCGTTGTTTGTTCAACGTTAATGATATTTCATAACGCAACATGGCGATTATATTTTGAATAATACATGTGCTCGTCGCGTTGTTATTATGGTCGCGATACATAGATGCTATGTTTTTTTGCAATAATCTCAAAAGACACGTGTACTAATTGTGATGCTTATTGTTGGCAATATAAAGCAACAGAGTGTTCAACATTTATATGAAAAAACAAGCTTTTTCCATAATCTACTGTCTTGCTACTGACTGACTTTTAAGGAATTATTCAACATAGACGATATTTTGTACGTAGCGATTAAATACGTTAGGGATGCGCGATTCCATGGATGGGCGAAGTACCCTCGATTGTCTCTATCACCGAAGTAAGTCTCTAAACTGTGCGCTATGTAAATGGTTTTTAGGCCGGTGCATCGTGCGATCGTCAGGATGACTTAATACTTAAATGCCTTGTGATAGGATAAGGAGTCACGATTAACGGAGTGTGATGAGCAACGGTAGATATCACAGGAGAGAATTTGGATCAAGGGCAGCTGGTGTTAACAGCAATGGCTTCAACAGATCCAGATTTCCTCATCAGAATTTCAACTACCAAAGGGGATTGCCCCATAGAATGGCGGCCCCACAGAAATGGACGGAATGGACATGGCAACCAAATATACATTTTCATCAAAGACAGAGGTACAGAGGTACAAATTTACAGTACAGAGCAAATGTCAGAAATAGAGCGTCGATCGACCATAGGATAGTAAGGCACCCTGGGCCTGATAGACCAGCGTTCCCTCATTTTTCTATGGAATTTGCAAGACATCCTGTACCCAGAGAATCATTGCCAGTAGAAAACGAAGAGGAAGATGAACATCAAGTTCCTTTGCCAGGTTCGGAAGAAGAACGTCAGAAAAAAATTTTAGAAGCAGCTGATAAATTGAAGCAGAAGTTATCCTCGTTGGCAGAGGAGGAAGAGCTGACACGCTTTCCAGAGGAAGACTGGAGCGGTGAGTCGAGCAAAACCCCGAAAGAAGATGAAACAGGGAACAGGAGTATTCCTGAACTTAGGCACGAGCCTCCGGAACTTGACTTAACGTTCAGTGACCTTAGGGACATAGGCAGGGTTAATAGCAATAATTCTAGCAATAATAGATCTAACATGGATGTATATATTGTCCAACAAGGATCTACAGGTAAGAGTACAAACGTTATTACTATTAAAGATAAAAAAGACAAATCAGAACGGACACATGATGCAAGCGATGAAGTTCACGAATTACTCGAACTGACCTGTGAAACAGAGAATTTTAAAGATAACATTGGAAAAAAGGCATATTCGCATTTAAGCGAAGCTGTGTTAGCTGTCGATTCAAGCGAGAGTGCTATTTCTAAGAAATCATTCATTGACTTATCCGGTGAACAGTCTTCAGCTATGAATTTTATAGAAACAAGTGGAAATGAAAGAATACAGAAGTCGAATGAAAACACAAACAGAAATATTGCGGATATTAGTGCAAATGTACAATATATTTGTCATACAGAGATTCAGTTAAATACAGATACGTATAATTCGCAACCTCTTATGGTTAAAACGAGGTCTCATGATTCTAGACATCGCTTTAAACAGAACAGAAAACGTGGATTCTCTCATGACACGCAAAAATTTAATCAACTACCGGCATTAATGCATGTTCCACCGCCATCGTATTCACACAACGCATCTGCTTCGAGCCATAATCTCCAGCAAAAGGCACCAGTGCCATTTTCTACCACGTTCGAGCCAAGATCAAATATAGGCTCTGAGAAACATACCTCACAGGGTAATGTGCAAGCCACGCCACCACCGCTTGTTCCTGCTCCGAGAAGCCAGAATGTACCTGTCAGCGAACAAGTACCAGGATATAATCCAAAGACAGTCATGATTAACAAAAGAGAAGGAACATTTCAATCTTCATCGTTTATGGATCACCAGTTTTTATCTCATGAACTAAACTACTCTCCGTTGAATCAGATGGAAAATTCACCCGTGGCGAGTTTCAATACGAGTCCAAATTACATGCAACTACCTCCAGTGAACGTGCTGCCGTACCCACCATTCAGCCCCACCGGGCACATTAATTTCCCGCCTGTTTTATTGCCACCGCAAGTTCCTCTGGTTCTTTCAAATGTCACGGACCCTCCCCCGCTGACACCGGAGATTCCGATAGAGGATGTTAATAATCAAACATCGATGGAGGATAATTTTAATTATCAAAATATTCACGACGGATTGCGAGCAGGAATGAAATTTGCCAGAGAGATACTGGGCATGACTGATGAGAGCAATAGCGAAAAGTCGTCGATATCTCCTGAAGTACCATCGAGTATTTCTGCAACTCCGAAACGGAACAAGAAGACGGATAAAAAGGATGACGGACACGTGGTTAACAGTTCACATTTTAAAAATGATGGGGCAAGTAAGAAAGATCATGAGGGTACATTATTGAAAGATCACAGGCCAAAAGCATTGAACTTCAACTCGCCATCGTGTAAATTACAGAAAACGGAAGAGCGCCTGAAGACTCCTGTCAACTTTCCCGAGATCCACCAAGACGCGTCTCTGAATAAACAGAGAATATATCCTAAGGAGAACTACTCGAGAAAGAGCACTGATTTAAGTAACGAGAAATCAAATGTGTCTCCTATTCGGAGGAGTGATAAGAGGGATCCAGAGTCACAGCGAGTTTCGAGTACTGAAGATAATCAAAGGTCGAAGAAAGAATCGGTGAAAGACAAGGTTCCTCCTTCGGAGTCCTCGTGGAAGGCCAAGGTAATCAACCGTTTCCTGAAGATGAGTAAAAACGATATTTGCAATATGGTGAACAACGCGAGCCTTCGTAAGTTTGACCTCGTAATGAAACATTTAGTGAAGGAAAGGAAACCGTCCCTATTCCTGGAGATGAGGAGCGCGGAAGACGAGAAAATGAAGGAGTACAATCAAGAGGAATTCATAAACCAGTTAAACGCGATGCTGGACTCGGGTGACATTGTATGCGTCAAGGATTTACCTACGGAATTCATTCATCATTTGAGCGAGGTATTGCAACTCGATTCTTTACGATTTGAAGTTGAATCATCCCAGAATGAAGTTTCGGACGTTCAAGCTCTACCTGAGAATCTAATGACAACGGAAATGGAGAGCACAAGTCTGAATGAGGTAGATATTGAACGAGGAAAGCCGAGGGTATTGCTCGACCAATTAGATGATGCACCCTCAGAAGTTACCGAGGAGGCGAAGAAGATACCGAGTATTTCGACCTCCGATAGCGGTGAGAAATCAAACGAAACACGTATAAGTCTCCCGTTGACGACGCAACCAGTAACAAAAACTTCGAAGTATAACAGTCCTCCGCGAATTAACAATCCGAAAGCTGACATTTTTACAGCAGATATCACACAGGCGAGAAAGCAAATCGACGCGAACTCTGATAGATCGCGAGTGCGGAAATGTTCATCCGAGGATCGAAACCTGTTAAGACGTGAGAAGTATGAAGCAAGGAACCGAAAGGTGCGAGAAGATGTGGATTCCTACTTGAATTTGATCAAAGAAGAGCGGGAGGCGAGATATAAATCGAAATACAGCGCAGCAAGTTCGTCCATTAGAAATACTGAATCTATCAGCAGTGAAAGTGTAAAAGACAAAGGAAAGAGGTATTACTCGTCGGAATCGCCTTTGAGAAGTTCAAGCGCTAGCCCTGTAATTCGTCGACATAGGACTGCCATTCGACTAATCGAATCGGATGAAAGCAGTAGCAGCAGTTCTAGTATGAGCAGTTCTAATACGAGTAGTTCCAAAACGAGCAGTTCCAGTTCGAGTGTTTCCAGTACGAACAGTTCAAGTAGGAGCAGTTCCAGTACGAGCTGTCGTAGCACCGAGGAGACGGTTTCTCCTAGCGTGACGAAGTTGCTGAAAGTAATCAAGAAGAATGAGAAGATCGCGAAGAACAAATCTATCAATGAAAAGATCAGGGACGAAGTAGCTGCTGAGATAGAGGAACAACGGAAACAAAAGAGTAGACAGAAGGCTCGCAAACGCGAGAAAAGGAGGAGATACAAAGAGAGGCAAAATTTAAAAAAGAAAAAAGGAATGACGAACTATTACGATTCAGCTGAGTCTGACAAGAAATCCAAAGAACTTCAATTACTAGATGAGAGCAAAAGAGAGCAAAAGAAAGAGAGCAAGCACGAAGACAAGACTAATTCTTTTAAAAATAGTAACGTGGTTCATATCTCTTCTAAGTCACAAATAGAAAAGCAGCAAATTCCTAAAGAAGCTCGTGAAACATCAAAGTTGGAAAGACATCAATCTGCCGAGACTAAAACTCAACTGAAACCATTGCCAAAAGTCATTGAAGTAGATCACAGCGAGCTTGCGCAGAAATCGGGTCAAACCGCAAAGGACAGTAAAACGGATTCGAACAATGGAAAGTTGAAAAGTATATCTACGAATGAAGATAAGAAAGTAGCGAAAAGTAGAGAGCAAGTTATGACATCCCCCCCTGTCTCTTCAGAGCGAGTATCTCCGACTACTGCGACGAGTAGCTGTTCAACTGAGAATAAAAGCTACAAGAAGATTGATATAAATGCGTACAAGGAACGAAAACGTTTAAAGGATCAAGCTCATTTGAAAGAAAATCCGAAAAATTCGAAGAATCAAGATATAACCCGTGCCTTGCCTGCGAGTAAATTAAATGTTACAAGCGAAACGAGAAAACCTGAAATAGATAAAGTGCAATCAACGGATCATTCGTTAATTGGAGATAAGAATATAGAAGTCAGCAAGAAAACCGACTTGAGAGAAGAACAAAAGCCTGTTGTCCGAAAGGACAAAGAAACTTCAGTTTCCCAGGAATCGAATTCTGGTCATAAGAACGTATCTTCGTCCAAGGACCTCGACTCAACCGCGAAGAATAAGTCAAAATTATCATGCGAAGTTGAAACCAAGAAATCTCCTGAGCAAAACAAATCAAAGCCGGCGGTTCAAAGTAAGTCGAAGAAGTCCATTTCGCTCGTTGACTGTCCCATGGTTCTTCAGATTCAGTCGGAAGACCTAAGGGAATTAACATTGAAAAAGAACATAAAGCACAAAAAGATATCGAAACTCGACGAGATTAAATCCGTAAAAAAGGATAAGGAAACGTCCGAAAGTAAACAAGAAATCTCAAAAGAGCAATCAGCGGTTAACTCTCCGAATCCTGTGTTAAAAATTGAGGATAAAACTGTTCGAGAGGAAATTCATACTGTGATAAAACAAAATCAAGAGTCTGTCGATGACAATGAAAAATCGACGAATAGCAATAATACAATTGAAAAGAGTATTCTTCCAAATCAACAGGTTGAAGAGCAAAAAGAAAGATCGATAGATTCAAGGGATGAGGACAGTAATAAAAATGTAGAGAATAAAGTCCCCTCTAAAGAGTTACACCTACGAATTAATGTTGATATCGAAAAGAGTGGTCCTTCAATTAATATAAAAAGTTTGACAAACAACTCCGTTCTCACTACGGAATCGAAAGTTACGGACGATGCAAAACAAAACGTGTCACCTGTATCCCTTTTATCAACAGACTTTAACATCCATGATAAAATTACAAAAAGTAATTTGTCGTCTCTGGATAGTCCAGACAGCCCTTGCAAAGGTTTTCCTGCTGCCGATAATGATGCTAATAAAGCTGATAAGACAGGTAAGGAAATGTCAAACAACAATTCCTCTCATAAATTTGATCATTTTAATAAGAATTTCAATTCAGATCTCATAAGAAACGAAGGTTCTCCGTCCGGTGATCCAATAATACAACAAGATGTTATAAATGTAAGTGATAGAAATACAGGTATATCAGAAATAAAACAAGATGCAACCGAGAAATGTAGTGGAGAAAATCAACGCGCAGGTGTCGTTTCTGAGAAAGGCAACGAGCCATATAATGGTTCGCTTAACTCAATAGTTCAAACAGTAGATAAAGAATCAATCGTAGTAAAGTTAGATAACTCTAACTGTGAAGGTGGCAACACGACAGACTTCTTGATGGGTAGATCATCCGACACAGTGATTTCAGAGGGTATTACTTCGATGAGTTCGACGAACAATAATCCAGTATTCGATAAGGATAATGCCAATAAAGATGCCTTCGCCGAGAAATCGCTTAATGAAGAAACGACTATCAAGGATTTGCGACAAAATTCTAACGAACCTGTGACAGAAGTCCAACCAGACATACAAATGAAAACTGCTACCGTACCGATCATCAATTCAACAACGAAAGTGAACAACCAATTGATCTTATCTACTTTTCACGATACAGGGGTATCCAACGACTCTGTCAAGAAGGATGAAGTCACGAGTCAATCCCAACAGACGAAAAGTAAATCGCACAAGATACGACACAAATCAAAAATGAAGCATAAGAAGGAAAAGCTAAAGATACCGAAGGAGATTATAAAGGAGACCATAAAATCGGATTTGGTGAATGTAGTTGAACATCCGAGCATGCAGGATGGTATTATGGCTAGGATGGTCGAGATTGACGTTGAGATTCACAAATTGATGACGGAGAAGATGACTTTGTACCGGATGCTGAAAGATATGGCGAGCAATAATAACGATCCGAAAGAAAGTACAGAGATGCAACAGGAGCAAGAATCGGACCTGCCTAGGCCTGTAACTCCGGCCCAGTTGATGTCGTTGGTAAGTCAAGAGAAAATTAAGACTAATGAAACTCCCGTGGAGAGTTCATCCGTGATAGAAACCAGTATTAACGAAGATGAGTCGAATAAATTGGAACCGGAGGATGAGAAGGGTGTTACTTCAGCTTTAATTTCCGACAATGGCGAGAAGCCATCTAGCAAGAAGAAGAAGAAACATAAAGCACATAAAGTCATACCTTCTGCCTCCCCGAAATCCGTACTCGCAGTAACTGAACCGACCGGTGTGAACGAAGTAGGTGCAACGGACGCCTTAACGGATGACAGTAAGGAGCTAGTAGAAAACTCTAGTCAAGTTTCTTCAAGCGAAACTAATCCCCAAGTAGTTATCGATAAAATATCTACGGAGACTGATAATGAAGATCCAGTGAGCGACGATAAACCAGAAGTGGTCGGGGATATTCAGCCACTGATTAAAGAAACCGTTGAAGAAAAATTAATAGGTAATTACCCGATAAAAGATAACAAGGAAAGGTCGGCGAATTTAAAAGACACAGATACGAGTTGTTCGGTGATCAGGGCGCCGATATACTCGGATGACAGTACTCCGGATTCTTCTCCTCCACGTGCGGATGGAACGAAGGAACAAAAACGGCCGAATGTGGGCCTCACTCTCTTAGAGGAGACGTACAAGAAAGAGATCGCGATGGCGCGAAGGAAAAGCACGGCACGAAGTAGAAGAAAAGACTCGCGTCACAAACTGCCAAAGATTGCCTTGACCGTAGCGGAAGAGGATCTACCGCTTTCCATGCTATACACGAAGAAAAGAAAAAACCAAAAAAAAGAAGGAATGAAACAGAAGTTGCCGGATCCTGCGGTACATGAAATGGACGATGATGTGTCGAAGAACATAGACGAAGTGATAAATGCAGTAGCTGAAAATAGAGTGGAAATGCTTCACTTGGAATCGACTGAACGAATTATGCCCAGTATTTCTGAGCGGAACGTTGACACCGAAGAGACTGGAGAGAAACAGACGATAAGAAACGACGAAGATTCTCATGATAAATTATCTAAAAAGATTCCAAGTTCCACTGCACATGAATTGTTAAGCAGTAAACATGTCCGATTTAATGTCAAAGGTAATAGATCGCCTGAAGCTTCTGATATTGAGCCCGTGGGAAGTAATGATCCGGCAGAAAGTACTGAATCTCGTTATACAAAAACAGATGATAAGAATATTCAGCGTACCGCGTCAAAGACTGTAGAAGTTGGCGAAGATAATCGGAAGCCTGGTGGAAGTATCAACGATATTGAAAGAGTTCGTAAGTATTCAACTAAATTGAATGACGATCAAAATACAATCGTTATAAGTGACGATGAAAGAGATTCTAAACGAAAATCAAACGATAGCGTTATTCTACAATCTGATTACAAAAACAGGGACGATCACTTTATAAGTCTTAGAGATCACAAGGAATCGCATAAAGTAAAAGAAATTGTGGAAGGTCTGTGCGAAGAGAACAGTGATCACAATTATATGTCTGCGTCATCTGTTACCGAGAGTATACAGACATCAAAAAATGTCGAAGAGTTTTGTAAGAAATCGAATAAACGCAAGAGAGAAAATATTAAGGACACTGCTCGGCGAAGGTCGAAGTACGAAAGCCCGGTGAAGAAACGTGCAAAATCAGAGACTTCTGCGAATACTGAGCCCGACGAACAATATAAGTGTTTCAGTCCTCAGGATGTACCGCCCGCGTTGGCACCGTACGAAGAGAATCGTATTCAGAAGAAAGGACAACATTCCTTCGAGACAGATCCCTTTTTCTTCGATGGCGAATATACGAAGGCAATGAGAAAACAGAAACTGGATACGATGAATACGATGAAACAGAAACTGATACGAAACTGCGAAATGATGAATTGCGTGGTGAAAGTGGTAGATTGCAAACGCACAACCTCGAATCTGAATATAAATCCTAGCGTTCCGCAAAGCTATGGAATTTCCAAAGTGAATACTCAGCCTCAGTGCCATCCTACGCAAATGGATTCTTTGATAAGTCCCCAGAAAGTAAGTCCGCAGAGTCAGGTCTTGAAGACCATCAAACGATTGGATGATCGTGAAACAAATTTCGCTAAAGTTAAAAGGAGTAAATCTGTGAAAATGGATTTGAACGACGGAGAAGGAACCGCAAGACGATATACCGAAGTTATGCCGATCTTGACGAAGCAAGAGGTGAAGAAAAAAAAGAGCTCCGATGTGCTGCTCGTAGACGAGAAGACAATTGCCAAAAGTCAACAGCCTATCGAAGATCCTCCACCTACATTGACTGTGATAGATACTAAGGATGATAAGTTAGCGAGAACACAGTACACGGTTCATAGCGGTCCTATTTTAGATATTAAGGTAAAGACAACCAGAGTTGGACGGAGAAGGTCTAAAAGAGCATGTGTTAAAATAACATAAAGTATTTTTTTATTTTCATTATGACATTTGACAGTATTATTTTTTATTGTTTTTTCATAACAATGTAAGTTTTATTTTCATCTGTTATCGTCTATTACGTTCTACTTCATTATAACAATTCTTTTTGTTATAACAGTTCCTTTTATAGTTTTATTTCCGTTATGAAAATTACGAGATTCTTTTTATGTTTTGTTGCACGAATGATGATTGGCAACTATAGTTGTAAGCTGCAAAGCGTTTTGCAAAGGAAAATATATGTGTTACAGACAAATAATGATATTCTTTATGCACATTCATTGCTTGTCATTTTCTTTCCTTACATCAACGTGGCTTGTTTTTCATTTTTTTGTTGTTGTTAAAAATCATCCCGGTTTCGGTTGGGTCGCTTGTGCTTAAAGTAGAATTGCCAGATATACTAATAGTAAGAAGATCGTACAAAGGAGTGTATGCCCTAGGTTTACGGGGATTCGTTTCTTGCTGCGAGTGAAGACGGTAATATATACAGGTACAATCAATCGTTCAATGGAATATTAAACATATATAAAGGGCACACAGCAGCTGTTACTTGTTTGCACATGTTCAACGCGAGCTCTACAGATAGCAGTAAGGAGTGGATTTTTTCTGGCTCACTGGACGGGACCTTGCGGTGCTATAACTTAATGGTAACTATCATGTGTTTACTTTTTATCTAAGCTGTCGTATACATGTATCTCTGTGTCTACCAAACGAATCTCGCTAGACTGGGGTACAAGCGAGAGACACGGCGTGCGTGGGTAGTCCGATACAGTGTATGGATGAGGCTTGGGGGATAATCTTCGTCGGCACTAAATCCGGTCACGTCTCGCGTTACCATATAAAGGTTTGTTAAACGACGGGACGATTAACGCGATAAAACAACGTGTAAAAACTATTTCAGTCAGGCACCATTAAAGAAGACAGTATTCAGTTCTCGGATAAATCCGTGCTGGCTCTGAAAGCGACCAACGAAGGACCACGAAGAGTTCTAATCGTTGCCTCGCGTAGCCAGCCGATAACGATTAGAGATGCCCAAAACGGCCTGTTTCTCCGCGCGATCTGTGGCGAAAGAAGCTATACAGTGTACAGCCTGATGCGCGATAACAATGTGATTTATTGCGGGACCAGTAGCACTTCGATACCAGTTTTCGATTTCACGGTTCGTACCTCGCTGAATCATGCCACGAATCTCTCATTGTTAACATTGACGCTAACGAATTGCTTGTAGAACGGGCAACAGATGAAGCAATACGATGCCGGTGTGGGTATCGTGTGCATGCGATTGTATAAAAGCCTACTGTTCGCCGGCTGCTACGACGGGAATATTTACGTATTCGATACCAAGGTACTTAGAATCTAACGCAAAGCTGTTCATGCTTCGCCCATGCGAGCAGTTGGCCTACAATTGTCTTTCCTCTACTCCGCTAAATACGACCTGCCTTTGCCCGCCAGAAGGCTCGCTGAACAGCTCTGATTTAATGTCAGTTTAACGTTCATACATTCGTGACTAAATTGTAGGAACATCGGCTTATATGCAGTATACCTGGGCCCGGGAATATGCTATTGAGCATGGACGTCACAGACAATAAGGTATCTAAAGCATTCTCAGTTGCATTTGAACGTTCAATCAGATTTTATAAACTAGTTTTCCTCAGATCATAGCCGGCAGCAAAGATAAGCGCCTACAATCGTGGCAGATGCCTGAACAAGTACTGTCATGTATGTAGAAACTCGAACTGGTGAATATTAGTCTAGTCGTGATACTTACGAGAGAGGGAGACAAATTAATCTTTTAGTATAATTTGTATACACGGAATTAATTGTACAGATTCAGAAGGCTAACTTTATATATGTACATAATCGTATTTATCAGATGTTGCATATATTATAAATACATTTGTACAGAAATTTAGGCAAAGAAATTATCTAGATGACAACGAATAAGAGTCTGGTCCCATTTCGTTGACTAGCGCTACCGAGGGCGAAGCCTCCTGTGCCTTACGCTCGTCGGCAAATGGTTTTCTTTTCGTATTCATCGACTAAAAAGAAGAGAGTATACGAAATCGTAATTATTAACAAATACGCACCGTACATACTTCTCTTATTCCCCTTTGTACCTGTATATCGTACATTATTTCAATATCAGTCATTTCAGTATCAAGTATAAATGTTCAAACATTAGTTGAGTCGTTTTGTATCGAAGGTACAAGTGGCTAACAATATCTGATAAATGCTAAGCATGGACTTTCGTTTAACTCTTTTTGTTTCTATTAATATATACATATATATATAAAAATTTTATAAGTTTAATTTCTTTTATCTTGAGTTTATTATATGGCAATTGAAATCTGGAAGAAATGTGTTCCTGCCGATGTTACTAAATAATAAAGTATAAAAAAGGTGCGAATGAACTGTATAAATGTTGAATGTATAGGTTTCAATGAAAATAAGGTAGTTATGTTACTTTATTGAAGACACATGACGCTTATAGAACTGATAATAATTGTTTGTAAGCACTTTGAACGTGAACATTCTACATCGTACGGTATAAGTTCATGTACTCAGTATTTGTTACGCGTAATAGTGAAGTCTTAAACTGCTCATTTGAATAGATATTTGATTTTTATGAATAGATGTTCTACACGAGCCAGTGATATTGTACGCGTAATCGCAGAGTTTTTTATTTTCAAATAAGCCCACGGAATTTAAGGCACTGGCGAACTTCGCGCATTGACTGTTGAAATTTTTTTAATTGAACAAAAATAAAAGTATTCTCCTTACTCATCCTATTTTCAATAACACCCACCTCTAAACACGTGTGGTTGTTAAATCAATACGCTGTGAGATTCCAACGAGGAAGTTAAAATAATCATAATAGCCGAGATGTGTCTCTGTCTCGGCCCTATTAAATCGGGTAAAACGTTTTTGATGAAACGATTGCAAGGCGACGTGATAGACGATGCGGTGAACACCGTTCCAACGAACGGTATAAATCATTTCACGATTAAGAACAGCACCGGTGAATTCGATACGATCGTGAGGGAGATCGGTGGTAGCATGGCACCGATTTGGAAACATTACTTCGACCGGGTAAATAGTTATCGAAAATTTTCAAGAGACCGTCGGATGATATATCATTCCCCTGTAGGTAGGGAAAATAATTTACGTGGTGGACGCAAGCAATCTCTGTGAAATAAGCGCAGCGGGAGTATTACTTTACTCGCTGCTGGTGGAACCTAAGTTGCGGGGCATAAAAATCGCGTTAACGTTGAATAAAATGGATCTCTCTTATCGTCAAATGCGAAACGAAGCTCTACTAATCCTTCAATACTCCCGGCTGCGAAAGGAAGTCACGCAGACGCTAACTATATTCGAAACTAGTGGAATGACCGGGGAAGGCGTCGAAGAATTAAGGAACTGGCTGTTCGATCCGGCCACTTTAAAGTCCGCGACGGCGAACAAGTAAAATGTACGCGTTTTGGAATTGTACTGTATCGGAAAGTCGATATTTCTTTTATTTACACTGTTACAAAGATATAAGGTTCCTATTTAACGGATTGTTTCTTAAGAAAATCGATTCACCATTGTAGATCAGAGTTCAATTAACTTTAAAACGTTTCGAGGAGCTGTTGCAGTTTAATTACAAGATTGTCGATTAAGAAGTTCCTGAACTTATTTAAAATAAGCACGATAACGCGGGGACAGGAAGCAAGGAAAATGAACAACGTTTAAAGAATACCGTAATCTATGTAATATTATAAAGGTATGAATACGAATACATTTTCATTTTATACGAACAGTGTATTTTTAAAATAAGTTCAACAACTTTTTTACCAACTTTGCATGCACGTTTCGGGCAAACTTACACGCGTGCAAGTACCAGCGGTGAGCCATCAGTAATCGGGAATCAAATACGTACTCGATTAGTAATATTTCTCGCGTAAAATTTGGAGGAAATCATAATTCTGTGGAAGGAATAATTAAAAAAAGTGGTAGCGTCTCCAACTAAGAGGTAACGAGATACTTTCACGTAGAACGAAAGGAGAAATAAAAAGGGAACTAAACATTTCTGTTCTCTCGTAGTAACGATAAATAGTTAAATGTATATACACATTATTTCTTAGCCTGGGTTTTAAACATCCAAAACTTTCGATCTGTTCTCCTGGGAGTTGCGCGAAATAAAACGAACTATACCTATCGGCCGCGAGATTAAGCCTAATGTATTCTTGTAAGGTCTTCCACTATTTTTACAAGATCATCCACCGTTGCCTCTTTTTTCGTATTGCTAGCGGGATCATCGATCTGGAAAAAGGCAAATTGTTGAAGCGGTGCTTGTGCGCGTAAGAAGGAAAACTATTTTACAGTTAGTTCATGACAATTATAATTCTTTACTTCGACCTGTCGTCTTCCGATTATATTACTCACCAGGAGACCACTCGCAACTTCTGCCATCTTATCCGGGCTCAAGTCAAGGAAACTTTCAATTAAATCGCCGTCTATGAAACCTTCGCATCTTTCGATCTTCAACTCGGTGTTGAAACTTCTCCAGAAATTATGTTCTATCTTGCCGACGCTTTTTATTATGGTCGTCAGTTTCTCCTCGAGATTTTTGAGAAACTCGTAGAATGTGAACGGAATTTGTGTAACGAGACCTATCGCGCCGCTGACGGTTCCGAACAATACGCAACCTTGGGTGGGTGTACTCGATTCACCTAGATTTTGCATCACCAAGGATCCGTGCCGGAAAACGTTAACCATATCGCCTAAATGGAACTGTCCAACCTCCTGCATCTGTTGCCTCTCGTCTTCGGAAGTAGCCGCGCTAAAATTCGCATCCGGTTAAATCCTGCTTTGAGAAGAATCTGTCGAGGTAAAAGACGACTCACCTATCCTTTTGACAAACGAACATATTGAAGCAGTTCTCTGCACCGAGGAAAGTATCGTCGTCTAAAATTTCGATGGCAGTCATCCAATTCGGATTATAATCCCTCGCTATCTCTTCGAAGCCCTCCATCATCTTGTATTGCAACAGCGTGAGGGACCTCATAAGATCGCCGACCAAAATAAAGTCTCCCTTCGTTTTTAAATAAAGAGCTATGATATTATTAAAGTGACTGCACTCGAGCCGCAGCTCTTTCTCCGCGGTCCACTCGAACAAGCGGACGGTGCTGTTAATGCTAGCGAGTAGTTTCCCGTTGAACTCCGTCAAAGAATAACATGATCCCTTGATCTCTTTCTCGGCCACTTGCGTCAGCTTCCCATCGCTCCACTGGTATAAAAGTATTCTACCCATCTTCGGTTCCGTCTCATCCGGATGGATGAGCGCGGTTCCAACCACGTAATACGAAGTGGGATCCTCTCCTAGTTTCGTCGATATCAACGAGAGCGCGTATTCCGTGGGCATCAGCATATGAGCGTGCAAAACCTCGAAAGTATGCTGGTCGATGATGAGCAAGTTATGCACTTCGATCTCCTGACTAACATCGCTGGCTGTATGACCTGTGGGTTTATTGTACGACGCGATATGACTGCTGCTGGAAGAGGAAGCCGCCTGCGTGGACGCGGAATGCCTCACGATACTGACACCGCTTGTATCCTGTATATCGATGCGCATCGTTATCACGCCGAAAGTCTGCGAACTCTCTTGATAAGCGATCCGCCTGGGCGATTCCCCGAGAGGAACAGTGCGAATGTGTAACTTCTGTATCTCGTCGATTGTACCGATCGTTACAGTGCTGTCCGTTGCCAGCGCCAGGCTGTCGGGATATGATTCGGCGTTTAAAGAGCACATGTGGTTCACTTCTTTCAAGTTCACGTTGCTGAATACCAGTTTGTGATTCGACGAGTAGATTACGGTCGGTCTGTCGGAACACGCGAAGACATTCGAGGTCGACAACGACCTGAACGTTCTCAGAACCGTTGGTTGCGTACCCAACGTGACTTTCTTCTTGTCGGAAAGCATCCCGTTCTGCTTGTGCAGAGTGAAGTAATACATGCTCCCGTCGCCGAGAGCACAGAGTAGATACGTGTTACCCTCGAAGCAAGTCATCAGAATGGATCTGGGTATGATCTCGCCGCCGAGTAGTTCTTTGTTGATCTCTTCCAACGCGGGGAGAGTTAGAATGCGGACCGATATATCCGTCCACAAGCCAACAGCGGCGATTTTCGCCTCGGTGTTTCCGTCCAACGGTGATATATCCAAACACGCAACCTCGTATTGTAACGTGACGAATCCTTTCGGCAAAATCTGTCCAGAAGATATCTCCATGTAAAATAGATCGTTTCCAGTGGCGCAGAGTACCTGCGTGCCGTTGCACGCGACCACGCTGATCGTCCTCTTGTTTTCCGGTTCCCATTCGGAAACGACGGCTTTCGTTTCGTGCGAGATCAATCTAGCGGATGTTGGCGTGATCTGAATGAACAAATCGTTGGTAACATTCCCAGTGTGGAAGGTTTGCTCGTCCGCGACGAACCCTGGGATGTCCGTCTCCTCGACCTCTTCTCCGTTCAACGTTAGTATCCTAGTTTGCCCGACGAAGGACAAAACTAACGTGTTATCGAAGTTACCACCGCCGATCTTTAATGCCCACATCCCTTTAATGCCTGGGAGATCAATACTCGCGTGTTCTTCGATGCCTATTCCGTTTCTGATAATTCTAAGGGAACCTTCCTTGAAGGCTCCGGAACAGGTAACCATTTGTCCTTGGCCCTGCCTCTCGAGGTCGACCACTGCCATATCGACGATCGGCGCTAAATTCGTAAAAGTTTCCATTGCCAAGCAATACGATCCATTTTCATCGGCTTTCGTGATTAGTTTAATCAATTGCGAGTCGCCTAATCTGCTCCCGACGAATATCACTCCGTTGTCCAAGTACGTGATACATTCCGGTATGCTGATTTCACCTAAGAGTTCTACCTTCAGATCCTTCACTACCTGCGTGCCATCCGGTTTCTTATCTTGCTCTAAGAACAGCATGAACAAGTGTCCTGCCATGTCTCCCAATAAATACCGAAGACCTTGGGTATCAACTTGAGCATAGCACGTGATCGTGCTCTGTTTAATGATCGGAGGTACAACGGCGACGTACGTGTTCCCATCGTGGTATAATATACTTTCTTGCCCGATTATTATCGCGCCGCAAATAGGAGACGGCACAGGGATAACTATCATAGCCTCCCGCTCCACGTTATCCTGCCTCCAAGGTATTTTAACGAATTCCCTGTCCCTTAAAGAAATTTCGTGCGTTTTAACATGTCGCCCATTTATGTCTTGGTGGATCAGTATCAAAGTAGGATTGGCACATCCGTGAAGGAAATTCACATCTTGCACTTGTTGCTCGTCCATACGTATGGACGACGCCTTTAATTCCGGATTGTCTTTATCCAAAGGAATAATCTTGAAGAGACCATCGTATAATCTGAGCCCGATCACCCGTGCCTTCGGATCGATCACAGCTTTGATTCCGGTCTCAGAAGCTTTTCCAATACGATCCGCTACGTTGCCATGGGCTTTTGTCACGATCTCGATATCTTCTCCTTCTCCGATGCATTCCAGTATCATAGCATTGTAGCGTGTGGTCAGAAGGAACAGGAGATCTTTTTTCTCATGCTGTAGAAATATTAAAATCC
>SHCU01000078.1:0-19884 GCA_004307685.1 Ceratina australensis
TCGTAACGACGAGGTGGGTGGGAAAGTTCGAAGGCCAAACGAAAAGGATCTCTGCCAATCGTGTCAAGCTGAACTTTCTTAAAAAAAAATATTCAGATTTTACGTCCCACAGGTGTGCCGAATCATCGATCCTGTTAATTTTCTGCTCTGAATACGTAGATCATTTCTTACGCATGGAATCGAATTAAAATTCAGATAGGAAAAATACATTTTTCTCAGATTAAAATCTGTGGATTCGATGGAAAGAAGCCGACGAGCGTTTAAATAATTCGCTAATTCGAATTTGTTCGTATAAACTGGCTAGACCTACGGACAAACAAGCAGACCGTAGTAGGAGTTGGTCGTTCGCTGGCGAGACACATTGGAAACTCATCAACGAGAGTTTGAACAGGAGTTGGATCCTGGTTTTGGTCAGGTAATCAGCCGACAGCGACAGTTAACATTCGCAATTTAAATAAAACAGTCGGGCGAGCCTTTAAAGTCGCAGGTGTAACAACGAGCTCGGTAGACCGGCCGCGAGGGAGAGAGACAACGAAGGAAGCGTTACATGAGCGGCGAGAGAGAAGATCCAGATGCAACGAGCGAGATAGGGAGAGCGCACGTTAAAACAGCTGGTGCGGATAATAATGCGAGTCTAACGGAAAAACGTCGGCTGTGGGTCACAGTCGTTCCAATCTTTTGTCACCTACTTAACCATAACTAAAGATCTTGAATTTCAACGAGATTGGAAGTGATTTTAGAAATTCATAGGAAATATGAAAAAGAACATTTTCTTAATTCCGTTACTCGTTTGGCAACGAGAAAACCGTGGATTCCAACAACCGGAGAAACCGGTGCGTCGCTTTGCATATTCGGTTTGACTAATTATATAAGTGCGGGAAACTAAGGAGAAGAAAGTGGGCCTCGATCGCAATCTACGGCACGCGGACAAAAGAGCGCGGGTCCCAGGGGTTAGAAAACTATTAGCCGAGGCTTTAATTACCTCGCGGAAAAATCCCGCTTCCGTTAGTTGGTATCTTGGCTACGAGGTAACCCATATGACGAATCGTCCGTACTCTTACGTACATTCAACCAAAAATCCCGACAAAAGAAGTTAAATCATTTAAAAAAAGAATTATTACATCGTGGCAACAAAATTCAGATGGGAAAAGATCTTCGACTCGGTCTACACGTTTTACAATATTTTTAACAGCTGCGAACGAGGGTGTAGGTTAAAACTCATGGATAGACGCAGACGCGCGCGTCGAGAAGCCTTTATGTATATCAGATTCACGGCGAGGGCGCAACGAAGGGCCGATGCACGCCATCGCATCGCAGCCAATCGATCCGGTGGCTTTCCTTTCGTTTCCTCGAATAACCCGTTTCTATTCCCAAACGTTCATAGCTGGAAACTATGGAACCGTGTACCAGTCGACAGCCTGTATTTACTGAGTCAATGTGTGTTGCCACTAGTCTCCGTGTATACCAAACTGTATGTTTAGCTCCGATGGGTAACGCGCGATAGGATTGTCAATCCTCACGGAGAAGCTAATTATCATGTATTTATGAGTCTAACTCGGTGAATCCGTCTTAATTACATCTAGCCTGTACGTGCGTTTAACCCTTTAACTACGGCAGACTTTGGCACGTAGTGGCCGTATGGTACGGTATGAATTCACTCGCGACGTCCACTGGATACGGCGGAAATTTTCCAAATTTTATTTGAACACCAATTGACGTCAACAGTAGCGAGTAGCCAACATGCGTCGGACGCCAATAGACGTCAACAGTAGTCAAAGGGTTAAACTGGAATATTAGAGACTTAGTCTCTTTTTAGAGTCCGCCTGGAATGTATTCATGCGTTAATCTAATAAATCTGGTGCCTTGATAAAACTCTTATTGTTGGAACTCTACACCTGCTTCCGCGTCTTGTCTACGATTTATACATCCTTGTATACCCGTCGAAAATTTAGCCGCTCGCCAGCAATGTGTAACACCGTGCAACCCCGACGAAGTCGTAACAAAGATTTATATTCACAATGGTAAGGTAAGTCACGAAATTCCAGGTATACTTGGCACTCGTCCCCTCTATCTACTCGGTTTGTTATCCGCGGAACAAGACAGGCTAATGGTGGGACAGCGGAAAGCCGTGTCCCTATTATGGGACCATCGTCGAAACGCGGCGGAAAACTCGTGCGACTGGCAACTGTTTTCACGAGAAGATACAAGTTTGCAAAAATTCTTACGCGTCGGCAGAATGCATCGAGCTGCTACTAATACGAGCCAGGGAACCGGCTCGACGGTTTCATTACAGATTATGAGTTTCAGATTTCGAAGGCTACCGCGTGTCGTTTTTATCCAACAATTATTATTACAAATCCGATGCTTCGGTAACTTATTGAAATTGGCAATAAAAATCCGAAGAATTCTTTACCGTCGTAAAAAGATTTTCGAAGGAAACCGCAACATTTTCAATCGGTGAATCGTCCGCGTACAAAGCATTCCTTATTGCCCCGGCACTCAGACCTTTCCAGTGGGCTCATGCAGAGCATTTTCCGTCACGAAAGAAGAACGCAATCTTCCGCCTTTCTTCTTCGAGGAAGTACCGTTTCCCCCCTTCGCGGTGGACGTGTCATTTATCGATCGTACAGGTGCAAAGCAATCTCGGCGAGAATCGATTCACGTACGACCGGCGTACAGACGTCAGACGTCTGACAGTGTTCATTTATGGTAGAGAATTCGCCACCATTCACTAGGTGCACGCCGCTACTCGCCGTAACACTTCCTTTCGCGATTCACCGAATTAGCATGAAATTTCTTTCACAATAGACAGACAGATCCATCGAATTACGTAACCCATCATTCCCCTTTGCGCTTTACACATCTAATCTCTGCTTTAGAGAAATTTCGATATACCCAATTTTATTCAACCCTTTGCGCTCCAAGAATTTTTCCACAAATATTCAAAGTATTTCTAATGCAAAAATTAATGTATTAACCCCTTGCACCATCTGCTTTATAAAATAATTGTTACATAGGTAAATATTTATTGCTTCAATACATTATTGATTGAATTAAACTTAATTATTATAAAATTCATGCATACATTAATTTAAGAAATGCAGAAAGAAAAAATTATTAATAATTTTTAATACATTAATTTGCATGTAAGAAATTCACGAAATATTTGTGGGAAAATTCTTCGAGTGCAAAGGGTTAAAATTATTATTCATTTCTTCTTTCGATAATTTTATGATAATTAAATGGTAACCGTGCAAAAATTATTTAACCAAATTAGGCAGATCGTTAAAAGAATTAATGACTCTTCCTGATTTACTAATTTCTGATTCCATATTCGTATTATCGATTAATCGGGATTTTGCGAATCGCGTGGCAACCGAATCGTAGGAAAAACAGCCTCCGGAGGAATCAGAGTCATCGGCGTGGCACCCACGCGCACGCTCGATTACGGAGGATGCACTTAAATGTCTCTCCCGCGCTCTATGAAAGGCGAATACCGCGGGCCGCGTGAGAGACGGAGATAGACCGAGAAGACACGTATTATATATGTAGAGAAACTCAGGAGATTTCGCGTTCGAAAGGCGGTAACGAGACGGCAACGAACCGGCCTGCGATTCTTTTTTTTCTTTCTTTTTTTCTTCTCCTTTTCGCGTCGTCTCCAACGAATCATAAACGAAGAGAAGCGCCAGACGGCATTGTCTCTTTCTCGTAGTGCATTACGTAAATGAGGGTAGGTACACGCCCGTGACCATTGTACATATTCAATCCTGGACTCGCGCCGTGTGTCCTCCTAATCATCGCGAAGAAAGTGTTCGGAGCAACGACTTCCCCCCGGTTTACGCTTATTCGCATCGTCTTATCGTTCTCGCTCTTTGTCACGTTATTTTAGTACCATACGCAGAGATCACAGAAAATCGATTGGAATTATAAAACGTTTTTGGTATAAAATTATAGCTGTAAAAAGATCCTCGTTTCACAGAAAGTGTTTGGAGCAACGACTTCCCTCGGTTTACGCTTATTCGCATCGTCTCATTGCTCTCGCCCCTTGTCACGCGTATAATTTTAGTAGCATACGCAGAGATCATAGAAAATCGATTGGAATTATAAAACGTTTATGGTATAAAATTGTAGCTTTAAAAAGATCCTCGTTTCACAGGTACTCTGTGTCTCATTGTTAAACGAGGAGAGCATCAGTTTCAGTAATTGTATTCAGGCAAGGGTTCCTATACAATTCCATTCTGACCGAGCGTCCTTACCGTCATAAAAAGTCAAACGCACTCGCAGCGAGACACGTGAATTTTACAGCGGCAATTAGTACATCTGTGACACCTGTTTTCCCTTTCGATGGTAAACGACACCGACTCGAAGAGCTACCCTCTCGAAAGCTGCGGTTCCCTTCGAATTCGAAACGAACGAATGTTCACCGAGAACTTAACGACCAGAGTTTTGTATCGGAGTTAGAATTTATAAAAGTTGATTTCTTTTCTCGTGAACATGACACGATTTACTTGACCGGAAACTGTTCTTAATCGTGCCCTGGTTTCGTCCAACGAATTTCTTTAAACTCGTCACAAGAGTGACTGCTCCCGATGCATCCGGACTCATTTAACGTTGCCACCGCACGAACCTATCAGTTTCTCTCTTATGCAAAGGCTACCCGTTAAAGAAGAAGTTTTCCTTTTAGACGCACGTCCCAGATTTCAAAATTTACGAAAGCCTGTTCGCGCTTGTTCGTTCCAGTTTGCGGACAATTTTAGAGCACCAGGTGAGAAACTCGTACAACCCC
Source organism: Ceratina australensis (assembly GCA_004307685.1). NCBI lineage: Eukaryota > Metazoa > Arthropoda > Insecta > Hymenoptera > Apidae > Ceratina > Ceratina australensis. Next base: position 4,787 of record SHCU01000078.1, read on the forward strand.
CGTGTCACAAGTTTCCACAGCTTACTAATTACATCAGATATTGTACAAGCAATTAAATCGTAATATCACGATTCCTATATTTCCAATTGAAACACAATAAAATAGCACTTGAGAGTATTCATCGTTCGCTGCGTGATTTATCACACGAACAAATCATTTAATTAAAATACTCTGATCAAATATTTCTTACATCTTTTTCGAGGGTACCGAAAGTTGCGAAGGGTACACAAGATTTAATGCTAATTATTCAAGAAGTAGAATTATCATTTCGTCTGAAACCCTTTTGCAGTATTTCAAACTTTCCACCCCTTTCCCTACTCTCTGCCACCGAACTACTTAAAGTTTGATCTCCGCCGTTCGAGAACAAATAAAGTTGCGAAACAAATTAAGACCAACTGCTTCTCTAGAAGCAATACTTTAAACGTGCTCCAATTTGTAATCCATCCTTTCTTGAGATGAAAGTTTCTAACCACCATTAGCGGAGGCTGCACGTTTCCCTACATTATTTACTCGACTTCATCGTTATGAATACACGCGACGTCTTATAATTATATAAATATATAATCCTCCCCTATAAATATTTGATATTACAATAACGTCGCGTAATTGCTAACGCGAATTTAACGTGAACGATTCCCCGTCGAGTCGTGATTAAACTGGCAATTACGCGAAACGCAAATCAACGAATAGGATGGCATGTACTTTCTTTTCATAACTGGAAAGTGGCGAGCCGACAGAAATTATTCAACCGGTACACGGTGTTCCGTGTCGGTGGAATCGGAAAGCACCGTTTATCATCGGATTCAAGGATCCGTGCTACCGAAACGGAATTACAAGCATCGAAATAGAATTCGTTGATCCGCGAACGTGGAACGCGAGAGCTCGAAAAACCTCTTCGCAAATTTTGCGAGTTATTTCCAATCAATCAAAATATAAAAATCCGTCGGATAAATTCCTGAATTAAAACGAACGAGAATGAATGGATTCAGGAGTTTTTCGGTAGATGCAAATGATGTTGTAACCTTCGGTGAGAGAGAACAGTTGAACGAACAGGCTAGGCCGTTCGAGTCACGGTCAGACGAGCGATAATACGCGGTTCGACGTGGAATTCTAATCGGACCATCGACTTCTAACTGTTCCAAGATACAGAGGAGTTCCCGGTTTCCATGGCTGCCAGAGCCTCGTAATCTCCGCGTAAACGTGACCGGTGCAACCTAATTCAGCGACAACGTTGCCCCTTAATCGGTTCGCATACAGATGCATCTGTACATAACGACACTCCGGCCAAATTGGATATCGATACTGACTTAACACTTTGACTGCCGCGCGCTAAACCATTTTCGTATTACTTCTATAACAATGGTTTATATTAATGAATATTCTATTACAAATTTAAGTTTATATTAATATAGTTTATATTGATTACTATTCAATAGTTTCGTTACTTCCTCTGCGAAATATTTTTTCAAACGCATACAAATATCCTTTGCAAATAGTCAAATAAGCGTCACCCGAACGTGGGTTACGCGGCAGTCAAAGTGTTAAAGATTGAATCTGCAATGACCCCAGCTGTTACGCATATACAATAATACGTGAATTTTATAATAGTTACATGAGAAAAAATGACTATCTTTTAGTTAATATTCTTTCTAAAAATATCTGCATTCTACAAATTATCTTTTTCCATGTCAATTTTCCTACAAATTTTACTGAATGTATCGATAAAAATGTCTGAGACTTGATTCATAATTAAAGACCGATCGAAACGCCTGAATCGTGAATCATCTTCATTTAAATTTAATCAGGAAACAAGGACGCAGGCTTGAAAATATCTGGAATATAATTCGGCTGTTAAAACTTCGGAACGTATTTTTTCCGAGCGTACGTAGAGCAGATCGCGTAACAGCTGGGGCACCTGCTGCTCCTCGCTTCTTCCTCCTACCTAAACGCAGCGAAGAGTAACCAGCTCTTTGTGTCACAGTATACCTAACGTGCACCGGGAGGCTTGCCGACGCAACGGCCGTCGGGAGAGCCTGACCGGGATTATAAGCGACAAAACCTGGGGACTTTCTCCGTTCTGCGGATTTATTTCGCGTGCGAGCGACTTCCTGCTTCGCAGCGAGGAAAACAATCGCGCCGGCTCCTCCGATGAATGGAGGAAAATAAGAGACCCGAGAACTTTCTTCCTTTAATTAATCCTTATACCAGAACGACTACAGTTTTTCTATATTCTCTCTCGCGGAGAAAACCTTAACAAGCCTGAAAGTTCCGTTTCATGCCGCGAGACATATCCGTAATTAAAGAATCGACTCGATCCGAACCGAATGAGTCACGTAATGACATTCCTATTCGCACCGAGTGAATCACACGTTTTCGGTTAGCGTAGGAGCGACTAAAAAGAGAAGCCTTGGGAACGACAAAGCGAATCAGTCATTATTGAAAACCAATAAACTGTTTACGAAGCGCGGACAATCGAGTAGGCGTGTTACGGTTGCGGATAATATCCGAATCGGCTCGTGCGGAAACGAGTTACTGTATCCTCGATCGACATCCACTCGAATACCTCAAGGATGGCTCTATGCAACTGTGATCTTCATCCTTGACACGTTCTCGCGTGTATGGGAGCGCGGCGGCGAAGTTATGAACAGAAAAAGATACAGGGAGAAACTAACGAGTTCTTTTCCCTACGTGTGCAAGATTCTAAAGAGTCCGGCTATACGAGGTTTCGAAGCGAGGCATCTGTACTTCGCACCTAACGATATCTCCCATCGTACAGTACTAATATTCAAAAGATCATCTAGCTATTCACTTACAACGTTCCATAAATTATAAATGCAAAAACAATGAATTATTATCATGATCTAGTAAGACGGAGGATGCCGAGTTAATTTATAGAATTATCAAAAATGGGATATTAAATTATAAATACAAGAATAATTAAATATGATTATAATTGTAGAGGATGGAGGATGTTATGATAATTTATATTTGCTTCCCAGAATAAATTTTACTGAATGTATCGATAAAAATGTCTGAGACTTGATTCATAATTAAAGACCGATCGAAACGCCTGAATCGTGAATCATCTTCATTTAAATTTAATCAGGAAACAAGGACGCAGGCTTGAAAATATCTGGAATATAATTCGGCTGTTAAAACTTCGGAACGTATTTTTTCCGAGCGTACGTAGAGCAGATCGCGTAACAGCTGGGGCACCTGCTGCTCCTCGCTTCTTCCTCCTACCTAAACGCAGCGAAGAGTAACCAGCTCTTTGTGTCACAGTATACCTAACGTGCACCGGGAGGCTTGCCGACGCAACGGCCGTCGGGAGAGCCTGACCGGGATTATAAGCGACAAAACCTGGGGACTTTCTCCGTTCTGCGGATTTATTTCGCGTGCGAGCGACTTCCTGCTTCGCAGCGAGGAAAACAATCGCGCCGGCTCCTCCGATGAATGGAGGAAAATAAGAGACCCGAGAACTTTCTTCCTTTAATTAATCCTTATACCAGAACGACTACAGTTTTTCTATATTCTCTCTCGCGGAGAAAACCTTAACAAGCCTGAAAGTTCCGTTTCATGCCGCGAGACATATCCGTAATTAAAGAATCGACTCGATCCGAACCGAATGAGTCACGTAATGACATTCCTATTCGCACCGAGTGAATCACACGTTTTCGGTTAGCGTAGGAGCGACTAAAAAGAGAAGCCTTGGGAACGACAAAGCGAATCAGTCATTATTGAAAACCAATAAACTGTTTACGAAGCGCGGACAATCGAGTAGGCGTGTTACGGTTGCGGATAATATCCGAATCGGCTCGTGCGGAAACGAGTTACTGTATCCTCGATCGACATCCACTCGAATACCTCAAGGATGGCTCTATGAAACTGTGATCTTCATCCTTGACACGTTCTCGCGTGTATGGGAGCGCGGCGGCGAAGTTATGAACAGAAAAAGATACAGGGAGAAACTAACGAGTTCTTTTCCCTACGTGTGCAAGATTCTAAAGAGTCCGGCTATACGAGGTTTCGAAGCGAGGCATCTGTACTTCGCACCTAACGATATCTCCCATCGTACAGTACTAATATTCAAAAGATCATCTAGCTATTCACTTACAACGTTCCATAAATTATAAATGCAAAAACAATGAATTATTATCATGATCTAGTAAGACGGAGGATGCCGAGTTAATTTATAGAATTATCAAAAATGGGATATTAAATTATAAATACAAGAATAATTAAATATGATTATAATTGTAGAGGATGGAGGATGTTATGATAATTTATATTTGCTTCCCAGAATTACGATTATCAAATTGAAATAATAATCCAAATAATACTCTAAGTTCTTTACATGACAATATAATATAATATAATATAAACAATATAATATAATATAAACCATTAATTACGCTTTGAAATTTATTATAATGTATACCTCGGATCGTATCTCGTTATGCGCAACGTATTTAAAACGCAAGAACAGTTTCAAAGGACGTAGAGACAAAATTCTATGTACGTCTCTGTTTAACACGCGACCCACGTATAAAAACATTCCACAGGCATGTCGCTAACATCCTTCGCGACTCGAGAATAACATTTCATCCCTTCGAGTTACAATTGAAACCATATATTGTTTACTACGCTCGGTAGCTACTACGATTACGTACGCTTTTTCATAACATACCCCATCACCCCGCGATGCCGACCTTGGTTGCAACCGAAACGTAAACACATCGTAATAGATGCCAATGTTACGCTTCTGTTTCACAATCGCCTTATCACGACTTTTACTACCATTATATTTGTAATACACGATGAATGCATCGCGCGTTACAAATTCTTTATGGAAGAACCGAGCGTCCTGCGAGGGAATTGTACGCGTGAATTCGATCCGTTATTGAGATCATCTGTTGAATACGTTTCGACTCTCGCGACGCTGCTACGTCGACTATCAAGTTATATCCGAAACTCGTAGCTGTCTCGTTAGTACGAGGCTGTACGTAGTACTCCGGTTTTAATATTACGCGAACAAGTCCCCCCGGCACGCAATCAAACGACTCTTTTTCGATGGTTGGAACAGGTATTCGGGGCGGTTCGGAAGGGAGCAGACATTGACGCGAAACGAAATTACCGCGTGTACGAGAATAAACCGCGACGAATTAGCATCGGAATTTCGGTGCGAATATTCGCCAGCGAGAATTAAAAGAGAATTCTCCCGTCGGCCTTTCACGCGGGATAGAACCGTTACCGCGAACAGGTAGCCAAGATTTTTGAGAATTTTCAAGCGAACGCCTCGCGAGCCATGTGCAAACTCGCGTGACTCCCTTCCGAACGCGCGGACAAACTTTGTCAAGTAGTCGAATATCGTACTCACGGTTCGGAGATTCCAGGCGTCGGTCCCACAGGTGAAGATATTTATCCACGTGCTGGGAATCCACTGTGTGCGGTGCACAAGTATAACACAACGATGGAACACTCGCGGGAATAAAAAAACTAACAGGTGTGCACGGTCGCCGGCACTAGCGCGCACGCGAGCAAGACGAACAATACGGGATACGCGTTGCCTCGACTTATATACAAAAACACAAAAAACGATACGCGAAGGACAAGTAAATCGCGTACGATGGAAAATCCGCGTACGTGTGGAAAAGAGACGCGCTTCACCTGCGAACTTCTCGCGATGCCGGCTGTGACTCTACTCCGGTTCGCCTCGGCTTCGGCGCGACGATCCGATCCCCCTCCCCCGTCCGTGACTACTGTCCCTACCACGATTTCTACTTCCAGCTCGTACTTCCGATCTCTTCGGCAATCTTCGGTAAACTCCGGCCCGATCGGCGTAGACCAAATGCAATAAGAATAATTCTGTCCTTGTCTTACTCGAAACAATTCATAGACTCATTTGTACGAAAACACGAGATAGAAGATATGTTTTATTTTATTCTGTTTATTATATTATATTAGGAAATAAATCGAGGCGAAAGATAAAGTGAAAAATTGTAATATTTTATTTAGAAAATTACATTTATCATATTGCTCTTTTACTTTTATCACCGTTTTCCGTAGGCGTATCTTTCTTTAATTCGTAAATCTATGAGACAAAAATGTATGTTATATTTAAATTCTAAGCATTATGTAATGACTTTTGTTCTGTTAATAATACCTGTATGTATGCTTCGGTGAGCGTGATCATTTGAGGCAAGATTTGAGTTACATGTAAATCCTGTAATTCGTACCACTGTCCGGTTGCTCTGTGTAAGATATGAACTCTGTACGTTCCTTGCCCAGGTTCACCGTCGTGAACTATGTTCGCTACTAAGTCGTACGTCGTACACGGGTGCCTTTGTTTCACTTCAGGTGTTAAGATATCTCCGAAATCTACATTCCTAAAATCCGTACATAATAAATATGGAAAATCGTGTTGATGATCATAAAATAATGTTACGAAAAGTTTCTTACTTAACTGGGAAATTGACTATGGTGGGATTCTTTTCTACGAAAAATGTATTCTTCGTAAATCTCTGCAAGGAAAAAAGAATATAATCGCTCTGGTAGGTTTTTAATACAAACGTCGTACTCACTTTGATATATAGTATTAGATAAGGCGGAAGTTCTGTGATCTCGAATCTCTTCATGAAATTCTCTTTATACGTTTTATACTCTTTCTCTGTTACAGCATTGAATTTGTTTAACAACGTGTATAAGTTTACCTAAAAAGATCCACGTTCCATCATTTTTGCTGCGGTTGAAATTCGTAATTCGTAACTTACTTGGGGAATGATATTCTCTGTGAATTGATCTTTGAAAAGTGGCGGAGGTGGGAGATCACATGTTAAATACAAGAATGGACTTTCTGTCACGGTTTCTCCGTATTCCACGGTATGAAGAAGTTCGCTTCTTTGACTCTCGTCCAGTTCAAGCGGTGGAATTTTTCTTGTGTATATACGCATGTGACCCAAAAATGTTTTGTATACTATACTAGAATCACGTTTCTTCGTACCATTTAGTGCCAAATGCAATGCATTCAAGAACCATGAAAGGAAATCGATTGGATCACCTGTAAATTTATATATGTAAAACTATAATAATCGCCTGCGAATCACATTGTGTTTTATACCTTGTTCGGTAAATTGGAATCTCTTTTTACTCCACAGGACAACAGCCTGTAGCATCTCATGTGGGCTGACATGGGCCTTAAAGTTACGTGGATTCCATAGCTTTCTCATTAGCTCCCCAAACCTTTGAACTAAAAGGTAAGAAGAATCCCCAGGTGGCCTTTTCACATGAGCATAATTTGACTCTCTTAAAAAGAAGTCTCTCAAAGGTGTAACATGAGACAGTGCCTGAAATGTTTAACTTGTAGCTATCTGATTAAGGACAGAGGAAGCAGATATATTATAGTACAACTTACTTGTAAAATAACGTTACAGTAATCATTTGCTTTGATATTATTCATCCCAACAATACCAGGCGAATATAACGAGCCATCTATTGCTCTCGATAATTTGTCACTTTTGTCCAGTTGGGCAATTTGTGCTTTGTCAAATGTTGGGTTTAAAACATACTTTATGTCATCCAATGAAGAATCTGAATGACAATGTATATATTACAAAATATTTACTGTAGCTATTGAAATCTTAATTAGCTTACCAATAATTTCATAATTGTCAGGTAGGCAATAAAATTTCAGTGTGTGCAGATTGAGAAAAACATGATGGCTCTCAGCGACACTGTGCGTATATGCATGAGTGTTCGTGCCTCTACCTTGGAAATATTTCCCACACACGAGGCAGGCATACACATTGATCCTAGACAATGATACTGAGCACAACTTCTCGAAATCGAAATCTAAAAATTGTCGGTTTATTGTATCCAAGTAAGGACACAGTCGTGGTCCGTCTGTACTCGTCTTGGCAACCTTAACATTCCCTGTAATCAAGAATTAGAGAGGTTGGATCTTAACCAACTCATGGGAAGGATGTGTTTTTGAATGGAATAGAATTATTTACGAAACTAATGAAGTTTCTGTTGTAATTAAATCTGTAGATCCTAATGTAACATGCAATTTCATTTAAGGTAGCGTACAATAATAGTAATTAAGGTAGGAAAATGAATGCTAACCTCGAGGTACAAGCAATTACCATTGCGTTTGAGAATGAACATAAGAAATTAATAAAATGATCGATAAATACAATCTTCAGATACTCACTGGTGCCTTCTTCCTCAGAATCATTTTCTTGTATCCCCAATTTTCGTTTTTGCGGATTTTCTGGTTTATCTGTCGCCATTTTCAGTAGTAAACTACTTTACTCCAAGCCTCAGAGTATATTTCCAATATTCTTATTGATAACTTCATTAATTTGTTATTTATTTAGGTAAAAACAGAAACAATGGGAGTGCTCACGCTTTAGATTCGTAATTAATGCACCATGCGGCTAATTCAAGAAAATATTCAATCATAAATGAGAGATCCTAACTTATGCTGTAAACAGAAAATGACTCCTTTAATTCAGTGAGTGTGAGTGGAAGGAAGAACGTAAGAAGTTCACTCATTTTACAGAAAATCCGATGAGGTCGATATTGAAAATCTAATCCTGATCATCTATACGAATATATTTCATTTCCTAACTTTGCCACTTTGCACAGTGGATGAGGAACGCGTTTAGGACGCCCCCTGCGAGAGGAGAAGCTCTTTTAAGATGAAAAGAGAGCAGTGTAAGCTAAATAATTGCCCCGCTACGGATGCCAGCCAGGCATCGGATTGACCGTATGTAAAAGGCCGATGGTGTGAACGCAGCCAGGCTCGCTTGTCAAATATTATCGGATAAATGCGAGGATAAAACTTGAGACGGAACATCCGCAGCAAGCGAGTCGGGAATTATCATCGTGATGCGTGACACAAGTTCTCTCGATCGCGTGAGCCAACTCTCCCGTTGGATCTCTTGAAGAAGCAGAATCGGCCCGTTTAGCTCGTCTGTTCTGTTCTGGGAAGACGATCCTTCTCGCGGTTGATATGGCTGTCGTCAAGGAATTCGATTATTTATGCCGCCTGTGCGCGACGAAAACTGACATACTGATGGGGCTGCCGATCTTCGAAGCCGGCGATCAGATGCGGAACATTGACAAGAAGATAGCCGCGTGCTTGCCAGTGCAGGTAAAATTGTGCACGGGAGGTCTGATTTCGCTGCGATCTCCTTCGACCCCGTCTTCGCCCCCTCTTTCTAATTTGACTATAAATAGAGGAAGAAAATTGGTGCAAGGTTCCACTATCCTCCCGTAACATTGATCTGGCCGCACACTTACCATTATAGGCGACGAATTCTGATAGAAGTCCAGTAAACAACAATTTCCTGATGTTAACAATGAATTATTTTTAGGTATCTATGTCAGATCAATTGCCAAAAGTGGTGTGCGAAGAGTGCGCTTACAAGTTAGATCAGTTGTTCGACTTTCGTGAGAAGTGTCTGCTCACCGAAGGGCTGTTCATGGAGATGTTGAAAGAATTTTCTAAGGACGATGTCGTTCATATAACTAAACGTGATTTGGAAGAGGCGGAGGAGATAAAAAGGATTCAGAGGAATATAGACAGAATACAAAGTGACATAGAAGATGCACGGAATCATGTGAATTCAGGAGACACGGGAGAGACTACTATACACACGATGCGAGTCATGAATGAAATGGATTTGGCTGGTGGCGAACAGGTTGTCACTCAGGAAGAAATGAGCCAACAGGATACGGATATTGAAGTTACTGGTATCGACTGTTTGGATGGAGACACAGTGAGGATGGTGGATGAACATATACGGGAAGTAAGTTGACGATGCTTGTTTTCTAAATACATTGTATCGTGTTACCATGAAATCTCTATACATTACTGTAAGTGGATCTTCTGATAACAGGTGTCTAATCATCAAATAGCTATGCACTTGGAAGGTGACATGACTGTAGTTGGTAATCTAACGGTCAGCAGTCATTTAAGCCAGTTAGGAATAAATTATGTTACTTCCATAAATCCTGAAGATCAGAACAGAGAGCCAATTGTACATTACTGCGACAGTGTCAAGTATGAGTCTGTGCCGATAAAAGAAGATGAGTATCACAGGTTGCAGGAGAGACTGACTGCGAAGAATCCTACGAGTGTACTTGAAAATAATGTAAGTTTCCATGTCATGATGTTTTTTAAATTTTTATTGATTGACCAATTTTTATGCAGGTGCCACATGAGAGTTTCATAACTGCACAACCAGAAACTGGTAGCGATATAGAAGAAGCGCACGTGATCAAGAATGAAGCCTCGATGCACGCTGCTCAAAATAATACGATGGCGTCGACGAGTCAAGTGACGGCAGGGAACGCAGAGATTTTAGTAGAATATACGAAAAGGACGAAACACGCGTTATTAGAGAGCACGTTGAGTAATCCTACAATCGATGAAACCGGATCACACTGGTATGTGTGTCCGTTCTGCAACAAGGCAATATTGGGTTCGAACAGTATGATAACACACTTCGAACAATATTTCTGTTGCTGTCCCTGTGGTTTATATTTTACTAGCGTAGACGCGTTAAGTGTACATAAAGAAAGATGCGACGAGGGGAAGGATAAAACGATAAACAAAGGAAAGGAAATAATAGAATCTGAACTGAATCCCGAGAACGATGGAAACATAGAAGAGAAGAAGCAAACAGCGGTGAGGCAGAAATGTCCCCCAAAAGTTTGTACTCATTGCGGGAAGCAATATAGAACGAATTACAAACTACAAGAGCACATGCGTAAGCATACCGGTGAGAAGCCTTTCCAATGCGTGACTTGTAACAAAGCGTTCCGTAGTAAAATAGGACTCGCGCAGCACTCGGCCACGCACACCGGACAATTCGATTACAATTGCTCCACGTGCGGTAAAGGTTTTCAGTCGAAGAGTTATCTCGTCCTTCACCAAAGAGTACATTCGGATTTAAAACCGTTTTCTTGCAACACCTGCGGGCAGCACTTCAAGACGAAACAGTCGCTGCTGGATCATCAGAACAGGCATTTAGGCGTCAAACCCTTTGTCTGCGAGGTCTGCGGCAGAGGTTTCATAACTAAAGGACTTTGCAAGAGTCATCAGAAGATACACTCGGGCATGGACAATCGCCAGTATCCCTGTGTAGTGTGTAACAAGATGTTCGTCAGTAAGAGTTATCTGAACACGCATCTGCGCATCCACACTGGCGAGAAACCGTACTTGTGCGAGGTCTGCGGCAAAGGATTCGTAACGCGCGTCGATCTAAAAATTCACTCGACGATGCATACCGGTGAGAAAAGCTTTAAATGCGACATGTGCGGCAAGGTGTTCGCCAGAAGAGCGGCGCTGAGGTGTCACAGAAGGCTGCACACCGGGGAACGGCCTTACAGATGCGACGTGTGCGGCAAGACGTTCACGCAGTTCACTCCCATGGCAATTCATAAGAGATTGCACACGGGCGAGCGCCCGTACCAATGCGACGCTTGCGGGAAAACGTTCGTGTCGCGGTCGACCATGATGTGCCACAAGAAGAAGCATCACGGTGCGGCGCCTGTACAAAAGGATGATTCGGTGTCTCGGCAGGGCGAAGCGAAAAACGAGATTGCGCTTCGGGAACCCCAGGAGGGAGTTTAAATAACTGTGGATCGAAGCGCACGATCAAAAGCAACGCATGATAGAGGGTAGAGGAATATCGAGCCTGCATTTTGTAAGAAAGACGTTAGTCACCACGATGTATTCCTTTACTGTAGAGTACGTTAAGAAATTGTATACAAAGAATATATTTTCGAGGATTCTTAGCAAAGGGATAACGATGTTTTCCAAACCGATTCGTAACGAGTAACGTGAAAACGAACGATTACATTATCTTTCTTTTTTAATGCCAGTATAGATAATTACCGAAGTGATTTTATCTTTTTATTTATAACTTGATTTATTTAGGGTTTCTCCTATTTCGAAACATATAGTCAATTGTTAGACAGGGAATACTTGCAAGCTTTTACCCTTGATAAATTCCTTCGTCGACTTGTACGAGCAAATCGTTTTAAAACTTTAGTAATCATATTACCTATGTGTATATATTATACAGCTTTTTAAACTACGATAATTGTTTATGATCATTTAAAAGGAGCTCAAATGAAATGATAATTGCATCCGAACCAAGGTGAACCGATTTAAAAAATGGATAATTTATTTTTAAAGCTTGCTTATGATAATAGAGAAGCAACTCTTTTTTATGGATCATATGAAAGTTTATACTTTATATGTTACGCGCGTTGAAGATTGTAATTATAAACGAGAGTTGGAAAGGATGCGATATCCTACATATTTATCTATGTATAATATAGATATTATGATTCAGGAAAGCGAAATATTTTCTTATCAACGCTAGCGAGACGTTAAAATATTATTTAACAAACGAAGGCTGATAGCTACTTTTACTGCAAGGAAATGTAATAAAGAGCGACGGTGATTATTATATCTTACCGATGATATACTTTTTTAACTCGATAAAAGAGAGTATATAGCTACCTTTGTAATCACCTTTGTTATTGCATTCTTCTGTGGCATCTCGACTGTAAACGATACAGCTTTCAGCACTACACACACAGTAGAAATTGTGATATATATATATTATATATAATAAAGAATTTGTAAATTTGTGATGATTGTAATATCACCGATAAACAGCTCGGCAAAAAAATATAAAAAAAATTACAACCCGATTGCCTTTCCTTTATTTGCACGTCCTATCTACGAGATGATAAATTCGCTTTTTCTACAAGGTGTCTGGCTGGTAGGTACGAAGAAGCTGAATCAACAAGCGGAGAGAGATAATCGGGCTTATTAAAAATTCATTTTATTTTGAAACGGTATTAAATAATAATGACGGCTGCTAAACTGATATTTGGCGTAAAACTGTTCATTTTAGCAGCGATAACATAATACGCGCATATTTCTTGTTTCATTTAAATGGACATAAACTAGACATTTTTTTGTCGTTTTCTTTTTAACTACATCATTATACTGACCTGTTATGCAGCTATTACATACGTACACTCATGTGGTTTCGCAACGTGGACCGCATCTACGTATGCACGTGTGTATGTGTGTCTAGCGTGCTAACAATTTTTTCCATTACAGTCACTGCTCGTATTGCCTTAATTGCCTACATCGTCCTACAATTGACAACAAATATTTCATCTATAATTTGACATTTACTACCTATGCAAGGCATCGACGACAAGATCTCGTTTTGTCTTCATCTCGTTACGCTATAACTATGCGATACAGGAGGAGGGGCCCCTAGAGTCGTGGATAGGTCATCGTGTTACAGAGTTCCGGGGACAATTTTCTTCCGCAACTGATGATTCTTTAAGCATGCCCTTTCGCGTGTCCATACCCGTGCTATCTCAATAGAAAATACATATAAAATTGTAAACGGCCGCGATAAAAACGGAAAAATCATATAGAAAAGTGTAACTTCGCCAGATACGAAATACGTCCATATCGTTGTCCCATGATACCGTGTATTAAGTGTACGTGTAATTTATTTCATTCTCTCTCATATAAATTCCTCGAGTCCATCGATTCTCTTCCCTTGTTACGATCGAATATTTGTTTTCAAGCGTGCGAATCGGGGCCCTCGCTAAATCAGTGGTCAATGGTATTAACAAATTCTCTAATAATTGGATTACACGTGTATCTTACAAAGCACCACGATTTAAACCTGTACAATACATATAGGGTGTCGTTTTTTTTCTTTTTACTTAATCCTTAAGGGAATCGGTACAACTGTTGCGTATTTATCAGATCCGCAACGGTGTAGTAATTATTATATGTTTCTTAAATCACTCGCTTAGAGAAATATAGCTTTTATCGTAGAACATGAATACTGATAAATCAGCAGTTAATATAACGATCGATCTTAGAAGTAAATTTATACAGCTTGTCATATCACGTAAACGGTATAATTAAAACGTACAAGCGCATCGTTGAACACCCTATATATTTTGTCTAGTTGTCGCTTACACAATAATAAGCATACATCTTTTATTCGAGATTTGATTGAAACAACGTTAAAATTAGAAATCTTTTTGCAGAATCAATATAACATTGAATCCAGTGGAATTAATCAACAAATGTGTATATCTCTATTTACTCCGAGGCGTAGTCTCTCTCATTTTTCGTAGCTTTAAAGATATACAGCGCGCGTATACAGACGTCGTGTTTCTTGTTCGAAAATTTCTTTTATGTACAATTATATTGATCCCAAAACTGATTTTTAACTTCTACGCTCTTATGTATATATATATAAACTTAGTATAGTCACAGCGACGTATTTATATATAAATTTATAGACATAAAAACCGACTATTTCATTAGGAACGCAAGAGGATCGATATTCGAAGGAAACGTTATTTGAATTCTCAATAAATTTAATTGAACAAACATTTCTTTTTCTTCGTAATACAGTCGTAAAGAAAGTCGAAAGTAAAAAAATATACGCGGCCTGTTCGAATACAAAACCTGTTCGCCTGTTTCGATGTCATAAACACACGATCAAACTTCCTTCACGTCGGTTATTTTTGATCTTGTCACAGACTCGACTCATCTCTTTTTGGCAGCATTAAACGCGTGTACAAAAAGTACAAAAACTGATTATATTTAATAAACGAAGATGACAGTTATCAAAAGATTCGGTTTGAAAAGAAAAAATGAGGAAATTTGATGTTGTATTCACACGAGTAACAGGCGCAAGGAAACGAAATACATTGCCACATAAAATTCATTTTATTTACGTCGATTCGAAACGATTTTACTAACGTGAACGCAACTATAATCCAACATATACAAATAACAAAAATTATATTTAACTTAATATACATAAATTAGAAATAATATATTCGTAAAACCTAAAGAGGATTTTCACGTAGTAAACGATACAAAAAAAATATCAGTGATCACTGGAAAAGTGTATCTGTATGTCATAAAATTGCGTGGTGAGCCGTAACAGTGCTTGCGCTAACTGCTATAAATTAAGAAAAAAGAACATGTGAACATTCTGCTCGCGTGGCGGCGGCGATGAGAT
>SHCU01000078.1:41764-57129 GCA_004307685.1 Ceratina australensis
ATAAACGATCTGAACGAACGCGAGAGAATTATAAATATTAGTTCCCTCGATTACTTAAGATTATAGGATTTCTTTAAATTAAATTAAATCTTGTATCTGCATTAATCATACCTTGTCGAACGATCAGCAACAGTTTCAGCCTGTAAGATGTTAAACGATTATTTATTATTTGAACGGTATACTTATCTTGAGGGTCCTAACAATCTTTATTATCACAAAATCGTGTAACGTCGAGCGATTGCCATGAACATGAGTACACGCGTACGTTATTGATTAATCTTTATTGGCATCGTGTCGCGGGGATTAGGAGGAGAACAGACGTCAGTAAAAATATTTATTTCAAACTCAAAGCTATACACAGCGCGTATGCCCTTACATAAGTGTATTAGACTAACGATAAGGTATTGATTTTTAGAAAAATAGCCACCGTGGGCGTGCTTTCTACCGAGTTTCCCATTCTCACACACGGTGTCCCCGTTGGAAAATTGTCGGGGTGGTCGGTCGGGTAATCGTCGTACACGTGCGTCAGACACAAACGATGATCGCGTTTATGTTTACACATTCTTAGGAGGACTAGTTCTAGCAATTAGCGTCATATCACAAGGTGTACGTATCGAGTTCGCGCGAGCCATTCGTTACAAACGCGAATAATATAGGATTCTCGAGATTAATCGCACGGCATTTTGTACACTAGAGCAAAACGTACTAACGACACGGAAACCAAACTAGGGATCGTACATTCAGCTTGCTCGCAATTTTAATCAAAAATAAATCGACAGATTCGATTGATATTGAAATGCTCGTCGGAGTTGCAAATAGCTAACGTTGCTACTCTGAGAATTTTCATTTACACGTTTGATTCAGACTTAAAACTGAACTGAACAATTGATTCCCGTTTCTCATTGCGTATGTAATAAGTGCGTGATAATATCAATTATAACTTTGAATCGCAACAATGAATCCGGTTTTAAAATACGCGACGTCGTAACTGACTTGTAGACTCTGCAGGTAAATCGAAAGGGTAATTGAAAACAGGTGTCATAGATGCTTCGTACCCTCCTTTCATTTACAAAGGACTGCTGTTACTATTATTTATACATCTTACGATTCTAAGCTTACAGTTACACGCGTTACGTCTAAAAATAATTATCGTTCATCCTAATGTCTTCAACCTTCGATGGTATACAAAGTATCTAAAAGTTTGGTCAACCGCGTGGCGGTCGAACGATTTTTGGGCGAGAATAATGCCTCTACCTCGTTGTTGAAGCATACTATTACCAGCGTTATAAATAAAAAAACGTCATTAATGATTTTCGATGCATCCGACAAGATGCTCAGTATAACAATAAAAAGGATTCGTAAATCGGTATACAATAATAATAGATGGTAATGATTAAATTTGTCGATTCATTGTGGTAAATAGGGAACAAATAAACTGATCAAAGTGTTCTCCTTCAATTAGTAATTAAAATTATAGAAAAAGATTCGTAAACTGATTATCTCGTTAATATTTATCCTTCAACGACGAGAAGAAACAGGATGTTTCCTATCGATCTAGGTTCGTACCTATCAGTTCGTCGTCAGAAGAAAATTCCTCGCGTTACCGATATGCAAATAAATTCGGAGCAACCCTCGGGGTGGATAATTAAGATACAAGCGAACGAAGATGCCACGTGACACTCTTTCTCCTGGCTTACCTCTCAATCTAACATTTGGCAACGTTCCAACAGAGTAAATCGCTGTATAACGATATGAAAGGAAAGGACAATATATTAATTTTGCATTTTTTTTTATACAAAACATCTTGATCCACGTGTGTCTAATTATCCGCACCCGATCGACTTAAGTATCGAGCAAAAACGAATTTTCAACTACTCCTACGCCTCCTCCTCGATTCTCTCTTCGTTCTCGCGCGCGTTTATCTCTTGCACGTATCCCTCGGTAAATTCTTTGACGATGTCCGCGATAGGCATCACAGGTAACGGCGGGTGAGGACCCGGGTGGGTCTTCCGGTGACAGATCAGACCGGGTTTCTGGGTAAACGCTTTGCCGCAGATATCGCAGACGAACGGCCTCTTCCCGGTGTGTATAAGCAAATGCTGACGCAGCTGCGACCTCCTGGCGAATGGTTTGTTACATATCAAACAGGAATGTGGCTTGCAGCCCGTGTGCACGGCCATGTGCCTCTTAAACGAGTCCTTCTTGGTGAACGTCTTCCCGCACTCGGCGCACACGATCTTCTCCCGCTTCTCGTGCTGCGTTAACAGATGCTGATCCAGATTCTCCTGCGTCACCATGCGCCGTTTGCATATGTGACACTCGTACTTCGGTTTGTAATGAGCCCATTTCTGGTGAACGTACAGCGAGCCACTGTTCTGGCACAATTTCCCGCATACGTCGCAGTTGATCGGCTTCTCTTTGTGATGGAACCGCACATGGTTAGTTAAATCGCCCTTTACCTTGAACTTCTTCGTGCAGAATTTACACTGGTGCTCGTAGCGGTCGGTGTGCTTGCGGATGAAGTGCGACTGCAGCGAGTGCTTCGACCTGCAAACGAAGCCGCAGGCAGCGCACGGGAACAGCACGGTGTTCGGTCGTTTCTTGGACCAAGTGTCGTGCTTACGTTCCAGGTGACCCGCGAACAGGCTCTTCTTGTGACTCCTGTAATCGCAGATCGTGCATATGTAAGTCCCGTCCTCCTGTATGTACAGCTTCTTCTTATGCGTCCAAGCCACGTGTTTCTTGAACGAAACCGCGGAGCTGAACGTTTCCGAACAAGCTTTGCACTTCAACGTTACACCGGTCGCATTCTTCGACGATTTCCTGCCTCTTTTCGCAGCCGGCTTCACGTGATTGTTCATCTCCAGCATGTCTTCCTCCAAATACTCCACTTGCTCCACTTGTTCTTGATCCTGATCTTCGTCTTGATCCTGCTCCCGATTCTGATCCTCCTGAATTTCTTGAATTTCTCCTGGGTCATCCTCGATCTGCTCCAGCTGCTCCTGCTCGTTGTACTCTTCCTGCTCCTCTTGCTCTTCGTTATACCACTTTCGTTCTAGATCCTCCTTCACGCTCACGACCTCCTCCTCGGCGGACGTCAATTTTTCTATAGTCACCATGCTACCCTCTACCTTCACCTGATACAAATCCCCTAATTTATCGTTATCATCGACGGTACCGTCCATGATACCGTTCAATATGATAGGTTTGATGTCGTCGTCAGCTTCCTCTTGCTGTTCAACCTTCGCCTCTAACATCTGCTCGTCCTCGTACAGCTTCTCGACCGTCGTATCGTATGGCAAATCCTCCTCTTCGTTGTACAACGCGACCGGCTCGTCTTCGTTCCCAGGTTCCTCGATCTGCTCGGGGATGTCTTCATCGGCCAGCGGCGCGTCGCCTTCAGGTACAAACGCGTAATACGGTTTCCCGTCGAACTCCAGGATCTGCCATTTCTTCATCACGACCGACTCCTTGTTGAAGATGAAGATCCCGCGCGAATGAAGCCCGCTGAGCACGAATCTGAAACATCATCGACCGATCGCGTTAATCAGGGGTCACCCAGGTGTTCTCGTTCCTCGTTCGGGAAGCTTTCAAAGCGACGCGGTTTCTCATTCATTACACGCCGCTCGAGGAGACCTTGTTAAACGCGGCTGTTAGCACGTCGAGCGGTAATTAGCGCTGGTCACAAGTGAGCCGATTATCACGAGAGGAGGAAGGTTTGCTAAAGGATTAGTGGCGATGCTTGAGTGAGCGATTATTACAGTGAAGCGTACGAGAGTGAACAATCGAGACTGCAACGGGGATCGGGTAAATAATACTTTATTAACTGTTTATTTCTTCTACTCTTTAACGTTGCCCTGCGATGTACAAGAAACAATTTGAAGAGAGCAGAAATTATGTACGTTGCGTGTACTGCTTGCTTGATGATGTGATCGATGTGCATCAGCGGCAGCGGATGCAACGTCCCATGAAATTTCTGTTACAAATCAAACCGGACTTTTGCGCGAACGAATTCCCGCTTACGTCGCACGTGTAAATCTTCGTCCCTGTATACAGCAGGAAGTGCCGACTCGCGCTGCTGTAAGTGCGGAAGGGTCTGTTGCACACGGAGCATGAATACGGTTTATCTCCCGTGCGCGTCCTTCGTAGAAATCGGAGAAGCTTTTGCAGCATTCCTCGCAGGCGAATTTCTTTTTCTTCTCGCGTTAAATCAATACGTGTTCTTTCAGGTTCTCATGCGTTACCAATCGTCAATTGCACGTATCACAATTGTATTTTCCCTTGTTTTCTGGTCAGTGTATAAACTGTGCTTGACCCTGCAGGGTTTTGTACAGATGGAGACAGCAAATTTCCGGTTTTATAAATAGTATGTATCTTTTTAAGGAGCAGAGTTTCGTGAATTTCTTGAGTCCACTTGTGGTGTTCGATTGAATACTTCCATCCCTAAAACAGGAAAGTAATTTATTTATTAGAGTTCCAAGTGTGAAAGTACTTGACGATCACTTACAGTTAGTTTCAGTTGAATTAACAAACTAGTAATTGTACTCTCAGTGGAACTTTCACTGTTTATTTAAATGATACAACAATCTTGCAAGAAAATATATTGTTTGATTGAGGTAGTAGAACTGACTGTAGCCGTATCTTAAATTGTTCACGATTAAAATAGCTTTTTAAGCATTATTACTCGTTCAAGATATTCAGAAAGTATTTTTAACCGTATCGACGGTGTTTATTCGACTGGCAAAAACCTTTAATAGAGGCAATCGTTTCTCTTTGTGGCACTTCAAGGATGCACAATTATCGATCAGTTCTTAAAGGCGAACATCCTGAAATAGTTCTACTGAATCTTTCCCTGAAACATAAAACACCGCCAATACGATTAAATATCGAGTAGGTATGTTAATAATCAATGGTATTTTACGAAGCGCAACAATACTTATCTGCAGTTTAACATACACGTTACCTAGAAAACAGTTTTGCATAAATTAAATAATAATCACACTAACACAAAAATCACAGAATATTATATAAAACATGATTGAATGAAATAAATGATCTGATTTATTTTATTCGGGAATAAAAATTCGCCAGGAGTTTCTGATCAAAATAAGTTCATATTATTTCATCTTGTATACAATATACTTCACAGCAGCTCTGTTCCCCGAAAGATCAATTCGTTTCTACAAAAGCCGTTTAATCTCATTTCATCGACCGAGAAGAGTTCGCCATGACGGACAGGAATATGTAAGAGACTAAATAAAATAAAACTATAAATTAAACAGTTACAATTAAAATGAAAAAAAAAGAAATAAAAATAAATTTGTAACTCCGTAACGATACATAATAAAAATTGAACAGAGAAGTCAAAAGTAGTATGCTGACACTGCTTGTCAACCCGTTCAGTTACACATGATGAATAAAAAACAAGAAACGATCGCCCCTTTTTACATCCCCAGACTCGTCCCCAACAGTTCAATTAATATCCTTCTTCATGAAGTCGCTCAGAATGTGTTCTATGTGCACCACAGGTAACGGAGGGTGGACGCCGGGGTGGGACTTCCGATGGCAAATCAAGCCGGGCTTTTGGGTGAACGTCTTGCCGCAGATATCACAGGTATACGGTCGTTTCCCGGTGTGTATGAGCAAGTGCTGTCGATAAGCGGTGCGTCGCGCGAACGCTTTGCCGCAGATGTGACAGTCGAACGGCCTGTCGCCGGTGTGCGTCATCATGTGCTGCCTCAGCCGATGATTCTCGTTGAACACTTTGCCGCACTCCTCGCAGACGAAGCTCTCCCGCCTCTCGTGCTGCAGCAGGATGTGCTGGTCCAGGTTCTCCTGCGTGACCATCCTTCGCTTGCAGATCTCGCACTCGTACTTCGGCTTGAAATGCGCCCACTTCTGGTGAACGTACAACGAGTTGCTGTTCGAGCAGGTCTTCCCGCAGACGTCGCAGACGATCGGCCCTTCTTTGTGCTTGAACCGCACGTGAAGCCTCATGTCGCCCTTCACTTTGAACTTCTTCCCGCAGTACTCGCAGTCGTACTTGTACTCCGACGCGTGCTTACGCTCCAGATGCTCCTTCAACCTGCGCCTGCTCGGGCACTTGAACTCGCATACGTCGCAGGAATACGAATCCGGTTCGGTGTAATAACTGTTCTTCTTTTTCCGTGGGGTAGCGGCCGAATGTTTCCTACTAATATGCGAGTGCAGAGTGGACTTGTTGGTAGTCTCGTAGTCGCAGAAGCTGCAAATGTACGTCAGGCCATCGCCGTCTTTCGCTTCTTCCTGCTCCTCTGCCTTGTGCTCCAACGCGACGTGCATCTTGAACGCTACTAGGCTGCGGAATATCTTGAAGCAGACTTTACATTTGTAACGGGCGGCTTGCTCGTGCACCGCGCTCTTGTGCAATTCGAGCATCTGCATCACAGGGAAGCAGATGTTGCATTCCTCGCAGACGTACATGCTGTTATCGTCGCTGTTATCTTCTTTCAGCGAACCCGTGTCCTCTTCTTTTATTTTAACGGTGCACTGATCGTCGTCGACTATTTCGTCCTCGGGAAGCTCTATCGAAATCAATTCTGTGTCGTCTTCGTTAGCTTTCGGGGCTTTCTCTTTCGTTTTCTCGCCTTCCTTCGGCAGGAAGGCGTAGTACAGGCAACCATCCACGTCGACTACCTGCCACGGCTGCATCGGAATCGTTTCGTTGCCGTATATAAAACGTCCGTCCACGTTTAGCGCCCTGAAAAGCACAGAACCGGTCAGTTAGGAATTTCGTAACAGCCTCCCGAATTAATTCGACAACCTCCACTGTCCGCCGGGTTCATTTATCATTAACGCGATTTCAGATGCTTATTTAATCGGCTGCATCTAAACTCGAAGGAAACGTCTCGGGCTTACAATCGTTTTGCTGACACGGCAACGTTCAATTTGGAAATGAACGCATGGCTCGCTGCGAATGGAAGATTAAACCGATCATTGTCTGACAAAACTTCTGGTTTCAAATGTGGGATATCATATATTACATTAAAATAAGAAGGTCCTGCGACAGATGTTGTACATGAATATCAATTATATACATTTGGAGCGTTACAAAAAGAGGCGAAGCTTTACAAATAATTTAACATTCTAATTTGGAAAGCGACGAGTCTCTTACATCCTACGAACTTGAAATACAGAGCAACGTAATCAATAGAAGATTTAATGCTTCATTATTTTTACATAACAAGATTAACTCGAATACCTCCATTGCACGAAGTTGTACATTATCTACTAGTGAGGATCTTTCATTTCAGTTGGACATAACATTCGTTCAATAAAAATACTTCGTTACGCGTACAACGTCAAAAAATTATTTTAACTGTCTCTTTCCTATCGCGTGTCATAGATTTAAAAAAAATCATTGGAGAGTCCGCAGCAGAATGTTCTGTACAGTCAACGTCAGTTGTTCATCACGTCGTTTAATATGTGATCGATCAGCACTCTGGGTAGCGGCGGATGTGATCCGGGGTGAGACTTCCTGTGGCTGATCAAGCCAGGTTTCTGCGTGAACGCTTTGCCGCAGATATCGCAGACGTACGGCCTGATTCCGGTGTGTATCAACAAGTGTTGCTTCAACGCCGTTCGACGCGCGAACGACTTGTTGCAAACGGTGCACGAATGAGGTCTGTCGCCTGTATGAACTCTCATATGAACTTTCAACCTGCTGTTCCTCGAAAACGTTTTACCGCACTCCTCGCAGACCACGTTCTCCCGTTTCTCGTGTTGCCTGATCATATGCTCGTTTAAATTCTCCTGAGTCACCATTCGCCTCTTGCATATCTGGCATTCGTACTTCGCCTTGTAATGAGCGAACTTCTGATGGACGTACAAGGAATTGCTGTTTAGACAGGTTTTCCCGCAGACGTCGCAGATCACCGGCTGCTCCTTGTGGCTGAAGCGTACGTGATTAGTCAAGTCGCCTTTCACTTTAAACTTCTTGCCGCACGTCTCGCAGTTGAACTTGAAATCCTCGGTATGCTTCCTCGCTACGTGAACTTTCAATTCGTATTTATTCTTGTTCTTATAATCGCACTGGTTGCAGTAATACAACGGAGGCTGTCCATCGGGAGTGCTGTACTTAGGTTCCTTGTGCTTCCTTTGTATGTGAGAATACAGAGACGATTTCTTATTCGAGTTATACGGGCACTCGTTGCACAGATATACGGGAGGCACTTCCAAATGTTTCTGCTTGTGTGAGTACAGCGTGCTGCGTTTCAGGCATTTAAAGTCGCATAAGTTGCACTGCCTCTCGACAGGTTCCTTATTCGTTTGCTTCTTCCGTGGGGTACCAGGGGTTTCGCTTTTAGATTCATCGATCGCTAGAATCATGGATTCGTCTTTATTCTGATCGAGCGAACAGGTTTCCTTAACTGACTCCTTCTTAACGACGTCCTCATCGTTGCCCTTCGTAATTTTGCATTTCTTTTTGGGGCTCACTTCTTCTTCTTGCTCCATGTCGATACGGTGATGATTCTGTACAACGTGTGAGACCAAAGTGGTGCTCCTCTTGCAGACGAAGTTACAAACTCGGCATGAGAAATACGCGGTCTTCCTGTTTCTATGCTTCTCCATGTGCACGCTCAAATTGGACTGATTATCAAACTTCTGATTACAAACTATGCACGAACTCCTCTTCGAATCGTCCTTGACTAACTTGTGTGCCTTCTTCGTGTGCATAGTTAACGCGGATTTCTTGCTGCAACTAAAATCACATGACTTGCAAGCGTATTTAGGTTTCACTGTTAACTTCTGTTTACTTTGTTTCGCCGAGATCCTGCTTTTAGACCTCGCTTGACTCTTGTTAGATAGTTTCTTGTTGAACAGGGAAGTGAGCTTATGTGAGATTACGTGTCTCCTTAGCATCCTCGGCGTTGGAAACTTCAGGCTGCATTTATTACAATTGTGAAAAATGACTTTCATATTCAGATCTTTCGCAGTCAGATCGCTGAGCATTGGATAGGTAAGATCCTCCGATTTCACGGATACCAGACATATCTTCGAAGCCTCTTCAGATTCTTTTCTATCGCCAGCGGGCATCAAGGAGTACCGCAATTTCCCTTGGGAGTCAACGTGCTGCAACAACTGCATCGGCACGAAATCCTTTCCGACAATCAACCCACCGGACGAATCTAGACCTAGAGTAATCTTCTTTTTGCTGTCTCGTTCCCTAAAACACAAAAACGGAAACGGTACGATTAACGCCGCGGTAATCGCGTTCGATTCTTCGTTTACAGACAGACGTTACTTACTGCTGATCTAAGCCGCCTTACAGATTGCGATTAACGTCTCTACGATTGTGTTTTACGATATAAAGGTGGCAAGTGTTTCTTTTTCAATTCCGATTACATTATCTTTATTTTATCAGTTCCTTACGGCACTTAAAACCGTGTAAGTGCTCGTGTTAACTAAATAAAAAAAAGAAATGGATATACACAGAATTTCGTATACATAAAGTAAAACAAAATTACAAATAGACATGTGCATTTCGCTTCGTGTGTATTAAAGGAATCTCTTCGAGGCGATGGAGAACTGTACAATTTTTCAAATAAATATAATACACGTATCTTGCTTATACCACTAATATGTTAAAATAATTTGACTAGAGGAATTCGATTTCAGCCTTCTTCGGCCCTGCCAAGAGGAACAGGGGGTGAGGTGAGATGCGCGTCAGGGTGTTTCCTACGATGTTCTATCATGTAACATCTCCTCTTGAAGGACTGACCGCACAGATCGCAAACGTGCGGTCTGTCCGCGGAATGGGTCAACATGTGTCGATTTCTCATGTGAGAAGTTCGGAAATTCTTCTCGCAAACATGGCACGTGTACGGTTTCACACCGGTATGCGTGGTGACATGAGTGGCCAGATACCGTTTCGTCGCGAACACTTTTCCGCAGTCCTTGCACTCGTAAGTTCTGCTGTGCTGCCGCATATGATTGTCCAGATTCTCTTGCGTCAGCAGCCTCTTGTTGCACACGTCGCAACGAAACTTGTACTCGTTCAAATGAGCCACTTTCCTGTGCTTGTACAGGGAATAGTCGCTCGTGTAGAATTTACCGCAGACGTCGCACATGTGCCGCGAGTTGCTGTGCGTGCCAACGTGGAACTTCAGGTCCCACTCGATTTTAAACCGTTTCCCGCAGAACTCGCAGGCATACTTGTAATCCTCCGTGTGCTTCCTGATGTAGTGCGACTTCAGGTTGTTCTTCGTCTTCGTGCGGTAGTCGCACTTGTCGCAGCAGTGTAACAGGCTCGAGTCGACCTCTTGGTGCACGAGTCTATGCGACTTCAAGTCGCATTTGTATTTGAACGTCTTGCCGCAGGTGGAACATTTGAAGGGACGATGGAAGCTGTGCTTGCTGGTGATGTGCCGCAGGATTTTGCTTTTCTGCCCAAACGTCGTTTGGCAAATGTCGCAGGTGTAACTGCCATCGTGAAGCTTGTACAGATCTTTCTGTTTAGAACTTTTTCCGTTGCTCTTTCTCTGTGAATTAGGACAGAGTCTTTTCGTTGAATCTTCATTATTTATTTCGAGAATCTCGCAGGGGTTGCTCTTCGTTTTAGAAGGATTATTCAAGTCCTTGTTCCTTCGTCCGCGGTTCCAGGGTCTTCTTCGTAGGGAGATTGACGAGTCGGTCTTCAGGCTTTGCTGCGTCGATCGTCTAATCCTAAAACATGAATAAAACGTGTCAGTAAAAGGGATTTATTTAGGCAAGGGATCTCATAAGATCTTTCCCTTATCTTCCAAGATTCTGTCACTTTGACATAGATAATACCTAGATATGTGCAATGCAAAATTAAAGTTTTCAATTATATTGTTATTAACACTTTGCACTTCGCATTGTAAATATTCTTACACACGGAAAAAGGAGACTCAAGTGCACGTTCGATGTATTTTCTAAAGTGTGCGAACAGTTGTAAAATGTCGACCTAGAAATTATTAATTGACATTGTGATACTTACACTGCGTACACCGTTCGAGTTCCCGATGATGTTTAAGAAGCCACTGACACAGAGAAATGCGATACACATGCTGACAACTTGATTTTTTATAATATTATTTATTTTCACAAAAATATTTTATGAAGTCTTTACAAATACGCAAGTAATAAAATACAATAAAGTGATATAAAAACATTATTATATTATTATATTGAACAAACAAACTTATATATTAAACAAACTTTGTCAGTTCGGAAATGAGTAAAGCCCGCAAGGGTATATATCCTCTAGCAAGATAAAGCAACAAGAATAAATAATAATACTGAGACCCTAACTACTAGACTATAACTTCTACTCTATCTTGGTAACCGTCAGTTTATGAATTTTTACATGTTGGAAGAAATCCTCTTTCTCTTTAAATACACAGCAGCAAAGTCTACACTCAAAAGCCATCAAGTGATGCAAGAGGTGCGCTCGAACCCGCTGCAATTCTCGAAATTCGGTTAAACACTGAGGGCATGAGTAGATCCGAACTCTGTAGTTTACGCCGTTTTTTTTCATCCACTTGCTCTTAAATTTATATTTCACGTCGACATGGATCGGTTCGTTCGAGTCGCCGATGGGAAGGCAAGCAATCGCTTGATTGGCAGAAGTCACATAATGCGAGTGAAGTTGGTATTCGTCGTCGTACACCCTTCCGCACACCATGCAGCGACACATGGGTCTGGCGAGGGACTCTCGATATTGCTGGTAATCGTATCTGTACTTTTTGCTACATCCCGAGTGATTATTCAACGAGCTCTCGTTGTCGAAGCTTTTATTGCACATTAAACATATGTACGCTGAGTCGTTCCCGTCTTCGCATTTTAAGGGTGTCTTGTCGAAATTATCATACCGATTGGCACACACGGAAGACATTTGTCGAGGGGACGGTTCGATTGGCTGTTCTAAAATCGTTATCTCGTCGTCACTGATCATTATTTCTTCTTTAATTATTACCTGCGTGTGCAACATTGTGTTTCCGTCGGAGTTCAACTCCTCTACTAGAGGCATCAGAGGCTCACCTAACCAGGCTGACCTGTAAAACGAGAGAAGAATTGGATGTGTTAGTAGGGTGGAAAGAATATATACGACACTTGACACCAAGAACACATAAATTCCCACATAAATTCTCGAGTTAGACATTACTGAAAGAAGCTGATGATCAGAACAATAAATCACGTTCTTCTTAAGCAACTATATCGAATCGTTTTTATTTCATATTTGATTCTTCGTATGATACATCTGAACAGAATGTAAAAAAAAACATTGCACTTTGTAGCACGATGGTAACTACTAAGGAAAAACATTTTAGATTCGAGATACATTAAAGATTAAGGTATACCTCTGTACAACGAGTCAGTAATACAATAATTGAAGTGTTATAGATAACGCGATAGAGGTACATGTATTTCATTCTTGAAATTTACAAATAGAAATTTTCTTCTTTCTAAGATTATCGATGTCTATGTTACATTTTTTTACCTTGTACTCTTATGTTAAACATAGAAAAGCTTGAAGATTTGGAAAGCCTTCACTTCCATTTCACGAGCAAGACGCTCAACGATTTTTTCGTTTAATACATTACAGTAATCTTACGCTGTACATCACTTCCTCCAAATAAATATAAATCATTTTTAAATCAACCAAGAAACAAATCAAAATTCTCTAACTTACCAGTAATTGGAATTCCTTAATTAAATTAAATTGCATTCGCTCGTAATTAGTACTAGAAAAATAAAAAAAAAATATATAATTTTCGTTAAGGAATAGAGATGTAATTTGAAAAAAATTAATGTCCATTTTCGTGATACATCGGTTATTAAATTCGTATGAAGAAGATTGTCTGCCCTCCTGTGATTGATCTCATCAATCTTATTATGTCCAACGCATTCCTTAAATGTATAAAAGAAATAGTTTATATATCACGTAACCCGATGAACGTTGTAAAAAAATTCGATGAACACTATAGAACTCAAAAACCATTGATCCCTGTGGAATACTGGATAGTGGATCTGTATTAATAAAACGATCGCGTTAGGTAAAACTGAGAGGAACATGTTAATAAAAACATGAAACTTTCAATTAAAAATCCATCAACTGATCGAAGACGTTAAATCAAAGAAGATCGCTTTTGATTCACTCCGATATCTAAGTCTGTTCCAGAGATACACGCTATCAAAGTTTAGCATTTCGTATTACTGGCACGGCCCAGTGACCTACTTTGAGTCGCAGTCGAGTGTCTAGACCGGCTGGCGGGGATTGAGGTAGGTCCGGGAGTGGGTCAACGTGCGAAAAGGATAACAGTAGCAGCGCTAAAAAATTGTGCATGCCTTTACGCGACGATATCTCCAAACCCAGAGATCAGATCCAGATGAATCAAATTGCATTTTGAAGAAGAGGCCTAGTATCAAACCTCCCGACACTAAATCTGATCTAACACATTATATACGTAATTGACAATTCACTATCCAACGTCCTACAGAGATTAGAACCTGAAAAACTCACAGAAATGAACGTTGTCGTTTCTCAATGTAGAGCTTTACGCAAAGGAATATATAAAACTCGTCGTCGTAGCACAGTTCTTTAGTTAGAGCTCTTGTTCACGATTATCTTATCCTGTACACCGTGCAGCAGGTTCGTTATCTTAATCGGCGGCGGCGGTGGATGCACGCCGGGGTGCTTCCTACGATGCAGCATCATCGGTGATCGCTGCGTGAAACTCTGACCGCAAATATCGCAGACGTAGGGCCTCTCGCCGACGTGAGTCAACAGGTGAATCTTCTGTGAGCTGAGACAACCGAAGGTCTTGCCGCAGATTGCACATAAATAAGATTTCTCTCCGGAGTGCGTCCTGAGGTGTTTCGTCAGGCCGTACTTCGACTTGAACTCCATCCCGCACTGCTCGCAAACATACTTTATCTTATGCAACTCCATATGATTGTCCAGATTCTTCTGCGTTTTGAATTTCTTCTTGCAAGTGAGACAGGGGAACTTCTTCACTTTCGTCTTATGCTTATAATGTTTGTGGAAGTACAGCGAGCTCTTGCTGGGGTACGAAGTGCCGCAGATATCGCAGACGCATGATTCAGTGTCGTGGTCCTTCATGTGGGTCGTGTAGTCGGACTGGACCTTGAACATCTTCCCGCACTGCTCGCATTTGTAATTGTAATCCTCGGTATGCCTTCTGATGTAGTGGATCTTCAGATAGGGCTTGGTACGAGCTTTGAAATCGCACAGGCTGCAGCTGTGAAGTTTCACGGGCTCGTCGTGAACGTCCATGTGCCTGGACAGGTGGGACGGCGTTTTAAAACCTTTGGAGCAGACGGTGCACTTGTGAGGTCTCGAGTTGCTGTGCTTCGACATGTGCCTCACGTGTTTGCTCTTACGGTCGAAGGTAGCGTAGCAGATCTCGCAAGTGTGCAGCTTCCTTCGACAGAGTTGCTTTATGCTTTTATTCTTTGTCATCGCCTGTTGCTTTCTGAAGTTCAACGGCGTGTCCTCGAGATCTTCCACGGAAGCGACGTTGTCAGCGTCCTTCTCTTCTTTTACTTGCGTCTTCTTCTTCGTTTCCGTGCTGCTTTTCGAAGCCTTCGGCGATTCTTTTTTCTCGCTAGTCTCCTTTTCTTCTTTCGGCGGCGGTTCCTTCATCATGAACATGCTCAGCGACGTCGGTATCCGAAAGTATTTATCTTCTAATTTTACTATCAGAAAAGTCGAAGAGAGCGGGTCTAGCGCGTTGCACCTAAAAAACCACAAAGCTAGTCAGTCGATTACGGTCTCCCTTAATTTCAGCAGGATTTTTTGTTAGTTCTCTGGTCTAAGTCGTTAGCATGCACTGTCTAAGAATTTACTTAAAAACACAGAAGACCTCACTTAAATTTATTTGTCCTCCATTTTTCTTAATGCGTGTTAAAGAACTTACGTACGATTACACTAGAAAAAAGGATAGTTTATTATTTCTTTCATTCATCATCGATCATCATACGAATAATAATAATCATGTCATTATAAATAATTCCGATGTTTGAAGTCTTTATTTCTGAACATACTAAATTTATATACAAATATACAGAGTACAAGAATGTAACGAATTACACAGATACGTAAAAACATGATTACTGATATCAGTTGTTCCTTCTCTTAATTAAACCAGAAGACGTTTATGCGTAATAAAATTAAAAACGTATTTATCACGAACCTTCGTACTTAAAACTAGTATGTATCGTAAACACAAGTCTACATAAACCAAGTCAGTAATTATATTATTTTCCAAATTATGGTTTGACGTTCAGCACGCTCTTGTCGATCTTACTGTTCTGCAAATTCCCTAAATAATTCTTAACCA
>SHCU01000078.1:58281-77394 GCA_004307685.1 Ceratina australensis
ATGTGCTGTTTCAGGTAGTGCTTCAATTTATAACCGCGGCCGCAGTGCTCACACACGCATTGCGAATCGTAGACACGGTGCAAATGCTTGATGTGCTTCTTCAGACCGTCTTCGGTCTTGTAGTTCCCGTGGCAGATCTCGCACTCCAAGAAGTAATCCGGTCGGTGGATCAGCTTGTGCTCCTCCATCGCTCGGGCCGTGTCGCACGTTCTCCTGCACTTGTCACACTTGTACATCTTTCGGTGAGCGCGTATCACGTGGTTTTTTACCCTCTTTATGCTGTCGAAATGCTTCTCGCAGAACGGGCAAACGTTCTTGACGTTATCCAAGAGTTGATCCATTTCGGGTTCGCTTTTCTTCAATTTTCCAGATGGATTTGGGATGTCAATTACTAATTTCTTCGAGTATCGTCTGATATTTTCATAACTACTCAAATTCAGATTGGACGACGGGAATTCTTTTGATTTAATATGCTGAAAATTTGATCTTCTCGTTTTTTCGCGCTCTCGTTTCCAAGGATCGACTGTTAAACAGTAAGATGAATTTGTGTCTTGGTTTCGTTGCTGTCCTGCGACAGGGTCTCTTCTGAAACAAGGACAGTACGTGTCAGTACGTGAGATACTTACTTGCTCGATTCTAAGCATACATTAAGTAATAAAATTCTAATAAGCTACAAAAGAGAAATTTCTACGTAGCCACAAACAACTTTAATCAATCGTTCCGCAGAGATGAAATATAATAAAAATATAACTTACTTTTCGGCACACTTGCACACTTTCTTGTACAATCTTAATCAGATTTTGTACGTGTGTACATCATTTCATTGAAATCTTTCCTATACATCAATAACAAGTCATGTTAATAATAGTGAAAATACATTGTACATTTAATTGGAACATATATATACTGGAAATACATAGGGATATCATTTTCCATATATTTTATTATAAAAACAGTCTCTCTCTATCTCATAAAGAGTTGAAACATGACTGAATGGTAAAACCCAAAAGAGAAACAAGTGTCATAATGATCATTACATTATCAACTCCTTGACGCCTATCGGCAAACTAAACATTTTATGTACTCTAACAACAAAATAAAACAGCATCATTTCTTCAACGATAAAACTGAGGAGTTAAGGGATCAAGTTATTCTTGCACATCATTTCGATCTTATTCTATGAAACCCTTAATCAATGAACGGTGTCAGCTTCGATGAAGAGTAACATAACAAACACGTTAAAACGAAGAGCGTTCAACATTTCATGTCCTTTGGAATGTTACACGCTTCGGTATATCGACACTCTAGTTTACACGTTCTCACTTTAATCCGTATCAGAATTCTGCTTCGTCTCATTCCGGAGTTTCTCGAGAACGTGCTTAGCGATATTGGCGATCGGCGTGCTATCCGTGAAAGGTGGTAGAGGTCCCGGGTGTGTCTTGCGGTGTCTTAACATGCTCGATCTCTGCGTGAAGTCCTCGTCGCAAATGTCACAGCGGTACGGTCTGATCCCGGCGTGAGTCAGCACGTGTTGATGAAGATTGCTGCTGCTGTTGAACGATTTAGCGCAAACGGGGCATTTCATCACGGTGGTCCTATGCTTCGCGGCTTTGTGCCGTACAAGGGAGCTCTGCGACGGGTATACCTCGTCGCAGTGATTGCACTTGAAACCGTCTTTGTGCAGCAACAGGTGATTGTCGAGATTGTTACGCGTCGAGAACTTCTTCGGACAGATATTGCAACGGTAACGCCGGCTACTGGCTTTCGTGGCTGTCATCTCGTGCCTCCATTCGTGATTCGCCACGTCTTTCACCAGTTTACCACAGATCTTGCAGATGTGACTCGAGTACATATGAATCTTCTCGATGTGCAGACCGAGATCTACTTTCAGTTTGAAACGTTTCCCGCAATGATCGCACATGTATTTCGCCTCGATGTTACTGTGCACGCGGATCTGATGATGCCTCAGACCAGCCTTACGTTTATATCGCAAATGACAGACAGGGCACTCCAGGTAGAAATTGTCTTCGTGCGCTTTTTGGTGTTCGAGCAGCGCCTGCCTGGTCGAGTAAACCTTGTCGCATTTATCACAGCCAAGTGTCTTCTTATGTATACTCCGTATGTGCCTTCGCATCAGGTGAGCAGACTTCAATTCCTTCTGACAAATCGGGCACACGCTCGAATCGCAATTTAACAAATCCTTCTCCTCCTCCATTGCTATCGTCTGCGTTTCTACCTCCACCTCGTGCTCCACTTCTCCCGCTTCTTTGTCACTCTTCTTTGGCCTGATGTCCTCGTTCTCGACCGATTCGCACAAACCTTTCCTCTTCCTGCTATTCTCGACGTATTTCACTTCGTCTTCGGTCAACAGTAGTATCACTTTCTTTTCGGTCATTTCGCCGGCTTTCAACGAAGCCGAGCATGGTATCAATGGTTTATCAGATTTTAATCCGAACGCGGTATTTCGCATCGATAGTTTCCCGTTTTTTTTGGTTCCTCCAA
This sequence comes from Ceratina australensis, assembly GCA_004307685.1. Classification (NCBI taxonomy): domain Eukaryota; kingdom Metazoa; phylum Arthropoda; class Insecta; order Hymenoptera; family Apidae; genus Ceratina; species Ceratina australensis. Next base: position 60,784 of record SHCU01000078.1, read on the forward strand.
ACGTCTTTCTAATTCTTGCCTGCTGCAAATTCGGCTCCGACTGCTCGTCGGGAATCACAACCGGTGTTAATATGTATTGCACTTTAGTCTGACCATCGCTGTCGACCATTTGCACGGGCACCCATTTGTTCTGAATCTGAGCGGACTGATGGATCATTGGGAGTTTTGGAATTTGCGGTAAAGGAGACTCGGTAGGTGTCTGCCAAGCAGGTTTATTGTTATTCACGCTGGTTGGGGGAACAGTAATTTCGCTGGTTGGGGGAACGCTAATTTCGCTGGTGGGGGGAACGGTAATTTCGCTGGTCGGTGGCCTCTCCTGGTCTTTTGTTAATAACAATGGAGCCGCATTATTGACGTTCGTGCTCTTTCTTGGAAGTATCGCTGGAAGTTTCTTCAGGGTCACGCTGTTAGTGTTCGTCGATGACATCGGTTGAATCTTGAATATAACCGACGGCTCTTTGGTTGCTACTTGGACTGTGGCGTTTGGATCGGCAGAAACTTGCGGTTGACGAACGATGCGAATCAAAACGTAGGGATGCTTCTTGGTGTTTTCAGGCTTGAAATCTTCCATAGATTTTTCCAACGATTTCCTGACGTCCGTTGATTGGATCAATCTCTCTTTCAGTATCGATCTTTCGATCACTATTTCGGGCCTCTTTTCGGGTTCTTCTATCAATATTTTTTGCAACTCTTCTTCGCACTTCGATCCTCCTTCGTATCTTAGTACCAACTCTTCTTCGCACGTCGACTCTCCTTCGTATTTTAGTTCTATCTCTTCTTCGCACGTCGACTCTCCTTCGTATCTTAGTTTCAACTCTTCCTCCATCTCTCCCGTGTAATCCGCCTCAAATTTTTCCAGGGGCCTGAAACACCGATTCGTTTAGTTAGTCGCTAGAATGAACCAGCGGGAATCGAGTGCAACAAAATAAGTTGGAAATTTGGTGGATCTGGTTTAGTAGGTAACAACTAATAAATCATTTATTGTAATTTCTGCCACGAGGCATTTTGTCATTAGTAAATGCGGGGCGGGAAAATGGGAACAGAAGAATTACAAAGAAATTGGTAAGAAACATTTAATTGTAGGAACAATGTACACAAGCGATAAATGTGAAACGATGATACATCGATAGTAATTGATCAAATGAAGTTTTAATTCATGTTACTTACATCAAAGGACATTTTCCCCAAAAATTTACACAGTTCGCTACTGCCGTCTTCCTATGTATAATAATTATAAAATCATCACTGGCAGCATCTTTATAAAGTAGTATGAATTACTTCATTCGAAATAAATGAATGAATCGTGAAGGCACATAAAATAATACTAAAACTCAGCGATTGAAGAAATGTTAATAGTATAGTAGAAATTTTCTATATTGTCAACGAATCAAAATAAAAAATGTTCGATTATAAAATTAATCTGTAATAGAAATAAAATGCACAGGGACTGATCTTCCTCTACTCTCTCGGCTCTTAGATTTCTTCATCCTTTTTCCAGGAACGTGTTAATCCTTCATTATTAATCGGCATCAACACTTTTCATCACGTTCTTGCTATGCTCATAGGGTTCAAGTATTTTTAATCTCTCTTGTCGACGAATACCAAAACTATTTTCACTGTCAATTCATCCGTGATTCTCGCTTCCAGGGCTGAAGTAATTTTTGATATTTCGCATTCTGTACAACTGGATTAAAAGTTAAAAAAGTAATTCGAACTCCGGTTCCCGTCAGTGATGGACAGCTTCCTGAAACATCCGTTTGTTTAGTCAGTTGCAAAAACAATTCATGAAGTTGGGAACGGAAAGAATTAACAAAAAAGATCGTCGATGTGAGCTGGAAAAGTTTGAATGACACGACGGACGAATAAAGGAGATTATGTGCGACGTGGATGAAGTAAGAACGAGTCTTTCTGAAAAGGATTTAATTAAAGGAACGAGTAATACTTGGTACAAGCATTGAATGCTGGCGTGCCGAGCATTGCACTGAGAACAACTCGACGTGACATTTACAGTCGGCTGTGTCTACTTACATCGTTAAAATTGTCACAGCATCTAGAACAACCATCGTTTTGTTATGGAACTCTCTCGTTCACTTTCCCTCTCTCTCTCTCTCTCGCATTCTTACAATCGACGTACAACGCGCAAGATCCGACTCGTACTCAAACGATCTACAATTAATATACACTCCTTCCACAAGCTCACACGGTTACCCTTTTAAGTACATCGAAGACGATAAAACTATCGTGTCCTGCGTCTCAGTAACATTTAGATTTAATGATAACAATGTAGCGTCAGAGATAAACTCTAAATGGGGTTTAAAAGATTTACAATGAAGAAACGAGTCATTAAGAATTGCAATTAGGAGATCGTTTGCACCGTTCATATATTAGTGGAAAGTAATCTTTTCTGAACGCAGCGCAACGAAGATAATCAATTCCGATGCAGATTTCGACGATGTACCAACACGGTTCCTTTCTGGCTGAAGGCAGAGGTACGGCTTCTCTCCGATGAGTATCATACCGTACGCTTCAAGTGCGCGCACGGTGGTGAACGTTAGGTCACAGGTCTTACAAGCGTACGGTTTCTCGCCGGTGCGTTTGATAATGCGCGACCGCAACGCGGATTTCTTGATGAACTCCATGCCGCACTGAAACTTCCTGGAGTGATTTTCAACGTGGAAACGGAGACTGTTCGCGGTTGTGAAACTCCTCGGGCAGATGTTACACTGAAACTCCCCGAGCCTGTTAGAGAGCCCGTGGACTTTGCACTTGTGGGATTGGAGTAGAACTTGTTGCAAACCTCGCAGAGGTGCGATTCCTTGTCCTTGTCTGGCTATGTGATCCCGTAGATAATATTAAGATATGAACTCTTTGTCGCTCTTCTCACAGTAATAAGCAAACGCGCCCTGGTGAATCTGACGCTGGTGGAGGTTTAAGAGCCGATTTGTCGTGGTAAATTTGCACTCGGCGCACATCCGCATTTTCGGAGAATCATTCAGAGAAGCTTGTGCCAGACTCATTGTATTTTCTTTTTGCTTCGAATTTCTTGATGACTTAGGGAGTACAGCGATTAAGCTGTTTTTCTTGGTTCGTGACACTTGATGCAAAGTCTGAGGCACAGTCGAAGGTGTTATCCCGAGGGTTCTTCTTATGCTTTGGTACCGGAGAAGTCTGGAAGCAACAATGTGAACGTTCAGCATCTAACAGATATCCAGATCGGAACTTCTGTTTGATGCTTCTTTTAATAATGAACACGAGTCGCAAGCTGATTGATGGTCCTTTACCGTAGGATACGAAGGGAGTGTGTGATCGTTGCACGTGAAACAAGCGTGATAGATCGGTCGATTAGGGGGAAAAACTCGCTACGCAGAATTCGTCAGTTTTCAATGGGTTATTGTTCTTTTATTAAACGTGTAATAACGAGTATCAATAGTCACAATTAACGTGGAACTTGCAGTCGATATACTCTCTCATTAGTTGAACGCGTGTACATCGATCAAATCGCGCAAAAAACGCAAAGAAAGTAAAAAAAAATAGAGAAAAAAGATCGATATTTCCAACGCGATACAATTTTTAACGAATAAATCGCAGTCACAGTTTGATCCGTAAATAAATTGATTAAAGGAAACTACATGAACTCGCAACAACGAACGAATAATACAGTCTCTCAATCGATTCGAGACAACCATTCGGAATCTAGTTCAATGCGGTTCCCTCAACGATTCGTTTTGTTCTATCACCTCCGTCGGCACTTCGTTTCGTCCGGAATTCTGCTCACGGCGGAGAAGGCACAACGCTGATTTAAACGCAGGTCGACTTCTGATGAGCCGTCAGATTCCCCTGGCACGAGAATCCACGGTTGCAGATCTGACAGACGTACGGCCGCTCGCCCGTGTGGCCCCGCCTGTGTATGGTCAGCGTGGACCTCTGGGAGAACGCTTTCGGGCACTGGTCGCACTTGTACGGTTTCTCGCCCGTGTGCACCCTCCGGTGCATCCGGAGATTCTCGGAATCGGTGAAACCCTTCCCGCAGATATCGCAGACGTACGGCTTTTCCCCGGTGTGTATGCGACGATGCTTCTTCAGGTGCTCGGCGCTGCTTAAACTCTTGCCGCAGTAGTCGCAGAGGTACAACTTGGTCGGGTTGTGGCTCTCTTTGTGCCGGAACAGGGACCGTTTCGTGGCGAGCACCCGGCCGCATATGTCGCAGGCCGTGCTGGTCACCTTGTTCGCTTTCAACTCGGGATGCATGCGCCTGCAATGAGCGGATAACTGTCTTCTCAGGTAGAAAGCGTTGCCGCACAACTGACAGGCGAACGGTTTGTCCCCGGAATGGATGTTATAATGCTCTTGGAGGTCGATCGCCTTGCGGAACCGTTTGTCGCAGTCGTTGCACTGGAACGGGAGGTCCGCCTTGTCGGTATGCCGCAGCATGTGGATGCTGAGAGCTGCCAGTACGGTGGTCTCGTAGTCGCACTCTTTGCACATGTAACTCGGATAGAAATGAGTCTTCTCGTGCCTCGTTAGGTCGCGGAACAATCGGAACTTCTTCGGGCAGTGTTTGCAGGTGAGATCGCCGACCGTGTGCCGCATCAGGTGTTTCTGGTAATTACTCTTGTGCCGGAAGACCTTGTTGCAAGTCTTGCAGAGAAACTCCATCTCCGGCTTCTCTTTCTTCACCTTCAAACTGTTCGAACGACTCACCATCGACGAACCACTCCCGGCTTTCCGGCCTCCCTTGCGAGTCGTGTGCTTCTTCATGTGCTTGCGCAGGTTCACGTACGTCCTAAACACTCTACCGCACTGCGCGCACGTGTTCTTCCGCTTACCCTTGTGCTCGAGCTCGTGGTTGTCTAGCAATGCTTGCGAGGCGAAGAACACGCCGCACAGCTTGCAGTGGTAAGCCAGGGGCAGATCCTCCTCGTCGACCTCGTCGTTCACCTCTTGCTTGATGAAGCTCTGCTCCTGGCTCTCGGGCACCGTCTCGGCGGCCTCCAGTGGACATTTCAACGACGCCGCGTGCTCGGTATTGCCCGCGTCCTTTTTCACCAGGTCGAGCTTCGTCAGCATCGCCATCGGGTAATACTCTTCGGTGAACGGTAGCTGGTTGTACCTGAAATGTAAAAATTCGAAGGGCCACATCAGTATCGGCGTGTCCTCGTTTTGTCGTCACGTATTTTCATTTCAACGCTCGCGTCATTTTTTTCTCTATTAAATCATATCGCATACCTGGAAGCGACGTGACGCCCGACGATACTACTTTAGACGGGGTCGGAAATTCGCTTTGTAATCATAATACCTATTTCACGCCGGAGAACCTGATGACACGCAGTCAGAGAGTATGTATTTATACAGTAGTTGCGATCAACGGGATGTGGAACAGTCGTTTTATTTTAACACAAGTGTACATCGGATGATTTACAATACTTCATAGTCGAGGATAGGAGGTCGTAGTAGTACGAGATAACGTAACGCTGCGAATGATATGGAGCAATGATACATGTTTATAGGAATAATTGCCTTTTATTCAATATGAATTCAGTTGGATTTACATTCGATGAAATTACACTGAAGATAAATGTATGTACACTCCTTCGTTCGTTTTCTCTCTTCTCTCGATAAGTGAATCAAGTAAGATCTGCTCTGCCTTATCTTCGAAAATTCTCATTTCTCGTTTAATTTCATATAATTCCTTTGTTCCCCCAGTTTGGTAGAATTAACATAACATAAATACAAATCAAATTGACACTTTGCAATCGTCGATAGTGCTTCGTCGAATGAATAAAAACTGAAGCACATACATGATTTTATTCCTTGATTAATATCTCACATAGATTATTGCTGTATACTGTTCAAAAGAATAAAAATATAAGAAAGTGAACACGTCACGCTTACCGTACAGACGATTCGTTGAACTTTTCGCTTATTCGTGCCCTGTTAACTTTCACAGCTTATTTTTACTTAGAACCTCTTCGGCTATTCAAGCGAAGAACAATATATCTTGTCATAAAAATTATTTCTGAGAATATTTAACATTGAGAAATAATTTAAAAATGATAGATTATCAGAATGTACATTATCCTTAACGTCAATTATTACATCTAAGTTGATCTCTCACGTTGCATAAAGAATGTTTCATATTAATACAACCTTATAATACCGAATCGTTTTATCGCCTGTTGCATCCTAATTAATAAATTAGGACGAGAATTAAAAATTATGGAAATGAAATCTGTAATGAGCTTGCATGTACAGCATGGCACGTTTTAAATCAGTGAGACTTTATGTTGCTGAATCAGTCTTACTATGAGATACAAGACTATCGGATATTTTTTACCTTCAATTATCTCTCACACTACCATTCACGCTTATCTGTACATTTCATAAGAAAATCTAACATAATTTCTCTCTGAGAAGCAATTACTTTAAAAGTATATACATGATATTAGTTATCATTAATTTTGCGGAAGTATAAAATTAAACTCGACCATTATGCAACCGTAGAAACGAATCGATACCTACTCTCGATGAAGTTCTTTATCACAATCTAATCTATCAATCAGACACATGCGTACGAAAACCGAATCATTTCCTCTCGTTGTGCAGCTTCATGTGCGAGTTCAACGAGCTCTGCTGCGTGAACTTTTTCTGACACACTTTGCACTCGTACGGTCTTTCGCCGGTGTGCGTCCTCAAGTGAACGATCAGGTATTTGTGAATGCTGAACGCCTTGCCGCAGACCTCGCAGACGTGCGGTTTCTCGCCGGAGTGAATCCTCATGTGAACCTGCAGGTAAGATTTGCTGGACACCGATTTCCCGCAGATCTCGCAGGTGCTCAGGTTCTCGCCGGTGTGAATCTTAAGATGAACCTTCAGGGCCGTCTTCCAGTAGCTCTCGAAGTTGCACACATTGCACTTGTACTTCTCCCGTTCCCCATGGGATTTCATATGCAAACTAAGATACGACGCGCTCGCATACGACGTGTTACATATTTTACAAACATGCGGTTTCTCGCCGGTATGCGTGATCACATGCCTTTCTAACGTCTGGTTCGTGTAGAACCCTTTGCCGCAGAGCTCGCAATGGGTCACGTATTCCCCGTTGTGTTTCTTCTTATGCAGACGCAGATCGTAGCCGGACACTTTCGATATGCCGCAGATATCGCAGGTGAAACGCTTGTTGTGCTGCTTCAGATGCGTCTTCAGGTACTCCTCCGTCTTGAACCGCTTCTCGCAGAGCATGCACTGAAACGGTTTCTCCTGCTGATGCATTTTTACTACGTGCTTCTTCAGTTTCTCTTCGCACGTGAAAATCTTGTTACACTCCTTGCACTGATAATCGATTTTCTCGTGTTTCTCTCTGTGTTTTAGGTACTGTTGCTTCCTGAGTATAGTCTCGTTGCAAACGTCGCATTCGTAGACGGATTCGACATCATCTGCCGAGGCTGAGTCCGTCTCGACCACCTCTGCGGTCAGGGCCTCATTGCTGTCGTCAATTACTATCTCCTCGTGACTGATCGAATTGAATTTAGTGATCGTGCATACATCGGTTTCGCTGTACTCCATCAGTTCCGCGGTGCTGATCACTCTTATCCGCTTTAATTTCGGTTCCTCGACGTTCATTTCCTGGCACCTGCAACGGACAACACGTCAGCACGTGAAATACAATCAGACGAATTAGTTGAGAAGGGAATAGGCTTGTGTTCTTTTTTCATTTAGAAGGCTCTTCTCTTTACAAACTTCCCACGGCTTTCTCTTCTGGTTTCGACGTTTTAATATCGAGACAGCGTTTTTTACGTAGATATCGAAGAGAGTTGGAGGATTGTAAATAAAGCAAATCAATTTTTATATCACTATTTTTGTTCTCACGTAAAAATCATTTATTTAATTATGTGATTACTCTCCTATGAAAATCAAAAAACTTAATCCGCACTACATTTACTTACCATTTGGTTTTTACATGCTAGCTGATCATATTTACATTTCCAGATATTTTTATTAAAATGATTTTACGATCTTAAATCTCTTTACAATTAATTTTATTACATATGTACAATGCGTAATTTATTGTATGTAATGTGTATGTAATGTGTAATTTATTGTATATTAGTACGCTCCGAATTACGATTAATATCACACTTCTATATGATTTACCTAACGCTAAGAACACGACTATTTTACACCTGGTTAGGAATTGAACTTCGACTTGAATATCAAATATCTTGAGGACAAGAAAATTCGGATAAAAGTTCAAGGCACAGTTTCTCTCTGCTTGGCGTTCTTGTGTCTTCTCAAATGAGCAGTGAGAGTGCCTCGCTGGGTGAAACATTTATGGCAGATGTGGCACGTGTACGGTTTTTCACCTGTATGAGTCCTTCGGTGCTTGATCAGATATTTCCTCGAGCTGAACGCTTTCCCGCAGTACTCGCAGATCTCCGGCTTCTCACCGGTGTGTATCCTGAGATGAATCTTCATGTATTGTCGACTGATCAGCGTGCCGCAGACCTCGCAAGCCACCTGACCCTCCCCCGTGTGGGTCCACAGATGTTCCTTGTAACAGTAACTGTAAAACGTCTCGAATCCGCAAATCTCGCATTTGTACTTCTTCCTGCTCTCCGGCTGGCTGTGAATTTTCATGTGGCTGCGCAGATACACGCGATTGCCAAATGATTTGTGACAAATTTCGCAGGTGCAAGGCTTATCGTTACTGTGCACGCTCATGTGCGTCTTCAACGTCGCTTTCAGATAGAATCCTTTATTACAGACTTCGCAGAACTCGGTGAACTCTTTGTTGTGCCTTCTAATATGGATCTTCAAGTAATACTCCGATGCCAATTTAGCACCGCACAAATGGCAAATGTGAGGCGATCCATGGATCATTTTGTGAACCTTCAGATATTTCTTTTTCTTGAATACCTTCTGGCACACGGTGCACGCGATCGGATTCTGTTCCTTCGACTTCAGTTTCATCTCTCTCGGTCTCCGCCGCTTACTTTTATCGATTTTCTCGCATCGAGCCTCCCGATGCTTGTTGAGAGCGTACTGCGACGCGAAGCTCACGCCGCACGCGTCGCACTCATGTTTCTTAGCTTTTCTTAACGCCTCGCGCGTGCGACGGATCGACTGCTCGGTTCTGTGCACAAGAAGCCCGGCTTCCGAGTCGAACTCCTCGTCGCAGGACTCGCACCGACGCGGGACCGCTTGCGCGTCCGTGACAACGTCCTCGACCACGAGGAATTCCTCCTCCTGAATCGCGCGGGATCGATCCGACCTGGCTGGCATCGTCCTCACGCTTTCCGCTCTGGAAAAAGACAACGGGCCTTGATCAGCCTTGATATCGGACGCTACCCCTGCACGCGGAACCAGGATATTTAGAGAGTTAATGCGGTTGATTTTGTAGACAGCGACACTGCGAGAGGACAAACTACATTCGAGAATCTCCAGATATTTTTTATTGTTAGTTCATACGAGAGCGAAGATGTGACTCGACGTTGAATGAGAAGATACCCTGTTACAGTTTTAGGACCGTATCCTTTCCACGTTTAAATACACGGGGCTAGTTTTAATGTATCTGAATAATTGAGTCAGCAATGATTTTAATATATTTATCTACTTATTAAATTGTGTACTTAAATACAAGTGAAATGGACATCTCTAGAATCATTTTACTAAGCGAAAGAATCTGATAAATGAAATTTGACACGACGCTACTTGTAGCAGGAGGCCAGAGGAACGACGATACTTATAAATTAACTTTTTTAACTGAAAATTGCTATGATTGAAATAAAGATTGACGTACGTATAAAACAGAATGTTTATTGCATCATTTATTGTTCGGATTCGCTTACAAAAGAAGACTATCGTTCTACCCGATGAAGGCAACAAATGAACATTTCGCTACCTCGTGGAAATTATTATAAATATTGCATCGTACGCTCGATCGGACTCACGCAACCACTGATTTATGTACACGTTTAATCATGAACTTAAGAACTAAAGATTTGGACCTCGCCCCTCGAGGATCCCCGAAGGTCGTGCGACGAAATTTTCACAATCAGCACTATCTACATTCGATTAACTCACGTTACATTTAGCGCGAACGACAATTAAATAGAAATTCGTGTCCCTTTTCACATAGTGTACAACGTACAAGTCAAAGTATCGTGTGCATTATAAATTAAGCGATGTGTAATGCAATGAATTCGAATAGTAATGCCTTAACTTAACTGCTACATACACGTGCAATCATCTCATACGTAAAACACAAGGAAAACATGATCACAAATTGAAGTACTCGCAAACAAACAGTGTGATTGTTCTCACGCTTAATTTATATTCGCTCGTCAAAGTATCCCCATAGCTACCATGGATCAAGAACTTAACGTATGCATCCGTGAACTACGATAAATTTGCTGCGTTGCGGATTCGTTAATTCGGTCACCTCAAATGCATATCCTTCCTTCTCTCCTCCCGGTTGCGTAACAACTAAGGCACTATCGTACGTTCCCTCGTTTACTAATTTAAAGCACCTCTCGCAAAATACTATGCAATAGCTATAATAATATATTATATATTTATATGATGTATATACGTTTACGAAGAAGTGGTAAATCACATGTGCGTGTAAAAGAAAAAGCTGAGTATTCGAGGGAATATTACAATGTAAAAGATGAAGCGTGGACGGCATGTGTGTCTTCGTGAAATCGCGCGTAAAATTATAGATTCGAACGAAAGTAGAAAACGTTTCCCATTATACATTTCTGCGTTTCGTACATCCTATTAATACCACAACATAGAAATTTGATTTGCAACCATTAATAAAATGGAATCCTCGCTAGAATCTACTTGATTCTCGTATAAGATACCAGTATAAAATATTTAAATGCAAATGTAAAAAGAAAAATAGATCGAAACTATTCAAACGTTCCCCGGCCACGATTTGAGATTTCCGTTATTTGAAATACGACAACGAGGAACTCGTACATCACTTCTTCATGCGTCGCAAAAATGCCCTCCCCGAAGGTTTACCATCTCGCATCGCATACCCCACTCTGAATTTCGACTGAACACGGAACTATCCTGAACCTGAAGTATTACGAACGCCAGCAAGTATCCATTGTCCCTGTGCCACGATATCGTCTCCGTATAAAAATAAACCAGGATTCGAATTGAAAACGACTCGAATAGCACCACGTTTAAAAGTAAATATACTCGTTCCTATGGAAAGGCCCTTCGTTGATTTCATATCGACTGTCACACAGATCACCCTAACTAGGCAACAGGTCCTGAATCTGTGTGCTAACGTGCTGTTCCAGCTGTTGCTGCCGCGCGTTCTGCTTCGCGTGGGTTTTCAGATGGGAGTTCAGCATCGTTTTCGAGGCGAACGACTTGTGACAGACCGTGCACGGGTACGGTCTATCGCCTGTGTGTCCTCTCAGGTGAACCACGAGGGTGGTTCGTTGGGTGAACCGTTTCTCGCAGTGGGTACATTTATGCGGTCTCTCTCCGGTGTGCGTGCGCCGATGCACGCTGAGATAGTTCTGTGAGATGAATCCCTTGCCGCAAAGATCGCATACGTGCGGCTTCTCGCCCGTGTGTTTACGCAGATGCACGGTCAGGTAAGTTTTACTCGACACGGATTTCCCGCAGACGGGACACACGTATTCGTTCTGAGGACCGGCGTTTCCGTGTGTCTTCATATGGACCAGAAGTACCTGTCGCCTCGAGAAACGTTTGTTGCACAGTTCGCAGTGGTGCTTCCTCTGCGGCGGCACGTAGTCGGGCTGGTGTAGCTTCGCGTGCAGCCTGAGCCCCTGACGATAACGGAACGTCGCGTTGCATATCTCGCATTGGAACTGCTTCTCGTCGCTCGAATGATGGATAGTTTGGTGTTCCTCGAAGCCGCTGGAAGAATCGAAACCCACGCCGCAGATCTCGCATTCGTACTCGACGTTAACCTTCTGGTCAGCCGTCAGGCTTTTCTCATCGCACAACTCGACCTCCTGACTCTCCGACTCGTGTTCTAATTGATGCTCGTTGAACTCGGGCATCGTGGCGAAGCTGCAGCCGCAGTGCTCGCAGACGAACTGCTCGATCTGATCTTTATAGTCTTCGTCCATCTCCACGATCTCCTGTTCGTGCATCTCCACGTGCCGGGCGAGCGCCTGCTCGGACACGAAACTGTCCTCGCACAGGCTGCACTGCACGACGCCCTCCGTGATGATTATCTGCTCGTTATCCGCCTTGGGCACGTCCAATCGATCTAGCAGCTCTTCTTCGACCTCCTCTACCTGTTCGTACATTTCGTTCGCGCCGCACTCGTCTTGATCCTGAGGTAGCAACTGAAGCTTTGACACAAAATATCTGGAAAGAAGAGAGACACAAAAACGGTGGTGATCAATCAACGTATCGCTCGGTTATACTGTTATTTCTTTCCTTTTGTAGGGCAGGGCTCAGTATCTTTTGTCAGTTGTTTCGGGGGCGATTAGTTTATATGTCCGTCACGAGATTAAGTGCCTCGGTGCTTTCCAGTATTTTTTTTCTATTGCGTTTCATTGCTCGTTGCAATATCGATTTACTATTCGACTCGGATACAAAACGAACACGTTCGTTCGATTATATTTGTCAAGGCGATCCAGTTTGTTCTAAAATTCTCATACAAATTTAATTTGCTACGATATACGATTGCAAGGGAAATAATCATCGCATCCGTTGCATTACATTCTGTCGATTTTCTTCTATACACACTTACCATGTGTCGCGTCGACGACGAGATACACTGTCCTTCTTGACGCGCGTTACGTGCCGTCTCGAATTTATATTGATACGGACCGAGTAAAATGTTAATTATGATTTACGTTTAATCAAACAGAATTGTAAGAGGGGAAAGGAATTTTTCGACAGAAATACTTGTTTCAAAACGCTTTTGGTTCTTGAACTTAATAGTAAGAGTTAGGATGTTAGAAATAGCATACTGTACCTGCTGCAGCCGAAGTAGCAGCAAGAAGAAATGAGGACGGTATTTTATAACATTCTAGTAACATTGAAAACTTTTAATTGTAGACGAAAAATTACATCGATTGGTGATAAAGTTCTCCGAAATATTTTAGCAACGATTACGTCCAACGATTAATTGTTATAACTATAATAATATCGATCAGCTTCGACGATGTTACATAAAGATATTTAAGCGTCTTCATACTTACGTTCCGTACGATATTCAGAATTTGCGGTGACCCTGTACTTACATTAGTTAGAGGCACATGAATTCGTTTTTCTATTAAATGCTCGCACATGCCGGCTGTACCGATTCTAAAATAACCGTATACTTGTACATATATTAATGCTTCTCGATCTATTTTAACGATAAACATCGTACGCGACGACTCTCTCTATCTATTTAACATCAAATATCTTCTAACACGATACGTGTACTTACAACGATTAGCATCTCTAGTTTAAAATGCCTTCTTCCATTTGTGTCGATTAAAAATTGTTCAAAAATTCGATCATTTAGGCACATGATAAGTTAGTTGATTCAACAGGTACTAATTTTAGTTGACGGCTAATACCTACGCTACGAAAATCGCTGATCCACCTATCCCGTAATTTTAGCAGCATTTAGAATGGACAAACAGTATCACAGTGACGACACGCATTTTATATATGAGATTTAACTTAGTACCATCTTACCCCCCGTAACAATGGACAAATTCCATTACTACGAATATTCATATTGTGAACGTCTTCTATTTAATAAGATCATCTATTTGCAAGCGATTATCGAGGCACTTTGCGAGTTATTTAAAAACATATCACAGCGATAAACGAAACGACTCTCGAGACGAAAAATACTATCAACTAGAAACTGAGATACCGAGATACTCTTAGACATTCAATTGAGAAAATAATAACTTTCACGTAGAGCTTGTCGTTAATGAAACGATCCCCTCAATGCTTTTTCATGTGATTCAACATGATGGTTCTCGTAACGAATCCTTTACCACAGAGAGTGCACGTGTACGGTCGTTCACCCGTGTGATACCGGCGATGCACGGTAAGCGTGGACGCCTGGGTGAACGATTTTCCGCACATGGCGCAAAGATACGGCCTCTCGCCCGTGTGGATGCGCTGATGCACCACGTAATATTTACGATGCGTAAACCCTTTGCCGCAGACGTCGCAGACGAGCGGCCTGGACCTGTGCACAGCCTTGTGCGTGGTCAAGGACTCGACGCTCGCGAACTGTTTCGAGCAGGAATCGCACGGATACGAGACCGCCGACTTGTTCGACGTTGAAACCGCGATGCTACTGGTGACCGGATCGCCGGGAGACGGCACAGCGTCCGTCAATATCCTATCGTTCACGGTTAATACCGGCTTATGTGTTTTCGCGTGATGATTGTACAGGTTTCGGGTCTCGAAACGCATCAGACATCTGGGACAGGAGTACGGTTTCTCCTGACCGACCTCGTGCATCCTCCTGTGCCGTTCGAGGAGCGTGCGGTACCGGAAACTGGCCTGGCATCGGTCGCAGGCGAAAGTCTTCTCGACGTTCGTCTGCATCGCCGGTATCGGTGGACAGGGAGCTGAAGCGGCCGGCGCTGAATGCGTCACCTCGTGCATCCTCAGGTGGCTCAGGGCGAAGAAACTCCGCGAGCAGACTGCGCAGGAATACCTCAACGGGTTATCTAAACCGTGCTCGAACTCCGGCATCACCGGGTGGCTGGTTCGCACGTGGTAATTCAGTTTCAGGGCGCTTCGGAACTCGAGGCCGCAAGTGGGGCACGGATGGGATTCCGCGACGATTTGGACGTGGTCCACGAACGATTGATCGGAGCAGATGTTTTGCAAATGGGACGGTACCGTTTGATACATCATCGACTGATTGGAGAACATGGAGTTGTTTTGAAGCAGGGTACAAGTTACGGACATGCTCGGGTCTCCTGTCTCGGGCGACGGCGAGAGTATCTGACGTAGCATCCCTGACAATCCGCCGAACGTCTCGCTCCCGTCTCTGAAATCGACAAAACCCAGGACAATGCAGCGGCGTACGGCCACCGGTGTTTACATCACAACAGGCATTGTCTTTTGATTCGTTCGATGCGTGACGATTTGCGATCTCTTTCTTGCTGCAGGCGGTGAGAAAATATATATATATAGAGACAAGCGTAGAGAGAGAGAGAGAGAGAGAGAGAGGTTCATGTTGCGTGATAATAATTTGATATAAATACTTCTGCGCAAGTGATGGTATATCTACGTATATCGTGCAAGGTGCTTGGCAATTGTGATTTTCCATTTTCGAGCTTGTACAGGGTGCGAACGTGCGGATCGAGCTTAGAGAGTTTTGTCGTCGTCGTTCTCCGTTAAGCACCTTCACGATCTTACTTCTGTTCCATTTGTAGATATTAAACGTTTCGTAGATCGTAAAGAATATACTTTAATCTTACTTCTTTGCCTCTCAAGTTTACACAATATAGATGCCTTATACATTAAGGATTACTACTTAGTTAATAATTAGTTCTCTGCGCAAGAAGCTATTAAATAAGAACGTTACGCTTACTTCTTCTAATCGATTTATAAATTATTAATGAATCCGATTGGAAGAAGTGAAATGTTCGCGCTTACAATTATATTAGGAACTGTCGATTACCTATTTACGTCTCTAGACTCATTAGAAAATACTAAAGTACAAACTGAGGAGAAACAAATTAAAGGTATCTACAGCAAACCAGCAAAAGAAAAGTTAAGCCAGAAAACTTGGCAGGAAAGTTAGTTTTAAAAGAAACCCTTGCTAAATATCGTTTTACTAAAATACAGTATCGCTTCAGAAATCAAATTAATGTTAAATGAAAAATGGATTCTCACCTTTTGTACAGTGTCCAACGTCCCTGAATCGTCTTCTTATCTTCTTTCAAATTGAAATTTACATTCTGTTCAATGAACACCGCGCCATCGAGCGACGTTAAATCGCTCGAAAATGAAAATAACGTATGCTCAAGAGCGATTTGAGACAGAAATAACGCAAGTCATAATCGCAATATAATTGCGCGGGTTGGACATGTAGTCATTTACATCAACGATGCAAACTAATGAAAACATGTCGCGTATAAAAATATAAAGACGCGCATCGTAAAAATGATCCGCATTAATCGGCGCGTAAACGCGGCCTGGTTTTACGCAGCCATTAAATAAATGAAACACACGTTTGTAAAACATGTTTTTTTTACCTCCTGCGGTTCGCAAAAAAATTATGCAACGCAGGATTAAAACCGGCTGAGAGGCAGCGGATTTCCAACAAGCAAAATGCAATGCTGAATCCGCGCTCTGCGTCAAAGAATTCAAATTAAATTCTTTGCTAGATATGAGAAAGTTTGATCATAAAAAAATACTTATGAACTATCAAATAAATGGAGTTTTACAATATAGAAAACTGTGATACTCGCCTTGAGCAATATCATGATGTCCTCTTCTTCGATTCTTCGTCTCTTGACAAATTAATAATCTAATCGCTTTTATTTTACAAATGAAACCATTTTTACCATTTTCTTTTTTTTTCATAAGGGACACACAAACTGGCGTCTAATAATAAAGAGGCCAGTTATAAATGGTATC
>SHCU01000078.1:78570-103335 GCA_004307685.1 Ceratina australensis
AGAATTTTTCAGCGGGTTTGCACTTACTGACTAAACGCGGAAAATATTATCGACTATGTATGTGATCCTGACGATAATGTAAAAGCGTAGGCATTGGAAAGCACGAAGACGACAAGAAACGGTACTTGATATTTTATCTCTTTTCTCGCATTATCTTTTCGTTTTTACGAGTTAATTTGTCTTAGCCTGGTGGCACTTTTGTTACGCACCAAGCGTCTATTGTATCGTGACGTTAGCTTACAAAATATTAGTTTGTGATTTTTGGTCGGCCCATTGTTGGCCGTGTGCGGCATTTTGTGCCTTCACGTAAGCGTGGGATATTGATACTGACAACATGTAAACATCTGGTTCTCAATTGAACAGAGGGATCAAACACCGTGGATCAACCGGTTCGCTAACATGTACAAATTGTAAAGACAGGCTACGACGATATTAACAGAGTGAACACGAAATTAGTAGAATCCCTCTGTCCATTTATTGTACACGTATCAATAATAACTAGAATGGAGCTCATTTAAATAAGGAAATTTCAATAGAAATACGTGTGTACGTTCCTGAATATCATTACAGATGTTCTTATTGAAATGAACTCCAAATACGTACATGCTATCACATGTAAGAATATTCAGATATTTTGCAATTTGTGTTACTGCAATTTTACTTTATAGGAAAGTATATTTTAAAAATGTACTCTGTACGATCAATGATTGCGTATGAAAATATAATAAAGTCTCAACTCGTTAAACGTCAAGGATAACAAATTGCAAAATAACAGAGAGCCAAAGATGGTTGTGGGGTGTGTGTTAACTTACCTCAATATCCCATTGCACCTTATTCGATCGAATCAGGTGACTAACTCTCATTTTACTAAGGGGAGGATTGAGATCATAAAAACATAACAATTTCAACAATAACTATCAACATTTTCTCGATTACTAGAGCTACAGTCGCGTCAGTAAGTTAACGATCAGTATGCTGCACAACGTATCTAGTAAGTCCATTCCTTTTTACATACATTTAGTACTATGAAATAAAATGAATTAGTGTACAGAGGTAGCCTAATGCTTCACAAGAAATCAAAAGGAAAATAAAATATGGAGTGTGGAATAGTAAGTTAACGCATCGTACAATAAATTATATTTTAATATATCATATGGCAATCTTCTGCTACTAGAACAGCTTGTAGACGGTTTGGTATACTGTGAATTTAACTTTTAATTATATCTGAACTAATATTCTGCCATTTATTGTATACAGCATGAATAAAAGTTGTTCTGCTTTTCCCGTCATCCATAGATACACTTTTTTTCTAAGTAGTTCCATAAATGCTCAATGGGATTTAGATCCGAACTTTGTGGAGGCCATTCCAATGTATTTATATTGTTATTTTCTAAAAATTCCATAGTTAGTTTCGCTTTATGCTGAGATTACCCATCTTCCAATCCCACTTTTCGTACGAAAATGAACAAATTGTTTTGCAATATTTCAACGTCAATTTGCTGTCTGTGATAACCAGGTCTCTAACACCGTGTATACTAAAACAACCCCACGTCATAACGGAGTCACCTCTCTGTTTGAAACTTCTATTGGTTTTCTTCCGAACATTCTGCCGCCTATCATTATTAAGGATTTCAAATTTCGATTCGCCGCTCCGAATAACCGATTCCCAAAACTCAATTGACTTTTCTAAATATTCCCTTGCAAAGTTCAGGCGTTTCAGTGCATTACTTTTTGAAATTAGTGGTTTTGCTTGACGCACACGATCATGTAAAACTGCTTTCCGTAAGTGTTGTTTAATTTACGTTAAACCTATCGGGAGTTCTAAACATCCTTTTATTTCACGAGCCGTAATTAAAGGGTTCTTCTTTACTTCGCAAACAATATGAATATCTTGACGTGGCGTTGTTTTACGTTTTCGCCCTGTTCTTGGCAGAGATTCAGCAGTACCTCTCTCTTCAATGCAGTTAAATTTTTTTAACTCCTACTTTCGAAATTTTAAATAGATTTGCGATCAACGACAAAGAATATCCCTCCCTCGTAAGCTTGTAGATCTTTAGTTTTTGCTTAACAGATCGTTCTCCACTTCTTATCACGCTTAAAAAGATATTAATCGATATTACGTTAGATACTGCTAAACGTATCGGATTTTAATATCTTCAAAAAGACATGTAACGACACGTATTGCACTGGTTACTTACAAGAATTCAAGAATTATTCAAGCGTTAACTTACTTTCTGACTATGTAACACGCTCTTCTAGAATCGTGGACTTCATAAAATGAAGAATTCTTTGTTGAAGACAAATACCACTGTTGGTACACTCAATAGATGGTCACTCATTGGTTTTTATGTATTTTATCATTACTATGTAACGCGTTAACTTACATACTTACGCGACTGTATAGGACACGCGATATTTCTACTAATTAATACCAAACCAAATATTTCCGAGGATACGCGATACGTTAAGGATAACGTAACGATACGTTAAGTCGAAAATATAAAAAACAGATAAGGCTAAAATGTTTGTGTGTATGTTTGTGATCTCCACAACAATAGAATCTCATCTTTGGCCCTTAGAACATAAAGAATAGGTAAAAAACTCACTCAGATTTAGGATCCTCATCGGCGGACTGTGGCAATGGCATCTCAGACATCTCCGAGATCTTCTGCTGTTGCAGCCCCGATGGACCAGCTTCATCACACGCCAAAGGGACATTTACAAACGTTGTAGGCTCTATCGTTCTATTACTGAGCTCCTCTTCGCTCTCTTCTTTAACGGTTAGGCCTGAAACAAAAATCAGAATCATAATTATTATCACTCCCTATACAAAATAAAGGAGTATCTTTTTTAAAACTGTTTGAAGGTTACCGTCATCTCCGTCGCATTCTTCATCAGAGTTCTCCTCGTCGTCTGTGTCTCGTTCGTCCTCGTGCTGAGCGGAACTCGTCCGACTCTGTGGTATTTGGTTGGGTGCGTTTTGTGAACTTGTACCAGGCACAGCCTGAACGGTTTGTATGGAGGTACCACTTGTGTCCATAGGAACTGAGGTGATTTGCTGCTGGTTAGCGCTGGATATGATGATAGGGATACCCAAGCCCATATTGTCCATCATACCCATGCCCACATTATTTTGATGATCTCCTACATGTTGAATCACGTTGCCATCTAACCTGTTCTCTGTGCTCTGTTCTTTCATTGTGGTCTGAAATCAAACACAGGAACATATATTTCACATCTTTCAGGATACTCTTCATGTAAATAAATTTAGACTATCCATTACAAGTTCAGATCACTATAACCATCAAATGTTCGGTCATATTGAAATGTCAAAATTTCTAATGTATACTTGACGCACAGAAGTAAGCAATTTTAAGAAATGAATTATATGAAAAACTTACAGTTATAAGAAATCAAATATATTTAATTCGAGCAATAGCAGAGTTACTATGGCAAACATGGAGCTGAATGTCAAAGAAATAAAGGAACGTCTGTGTTTGCTAACTTTGTTACACACTGAACACAGTGACAGTAAATAAAAAAAAAATTTACCGTGTTCATAACGTCTGTAATGTAACCCTGTTTGTCCTCCAGATTTACTTCTCTGAGCCATTGTAGCAGCTGCTTCTCTGCGCTCGCAGTCGTATTCCAAAATTGATAAAATAACTCTACTTTGTACACACAGTCTTCACAGATTTTTTTGGGTAACTTATCTTCTCTGGCAACCTGTAATCAGTCAGGAAACGAGCAAAGTTCAATAAAGGATTATTTATTGTAATTCCTGTATACATTCAATAAATTACGCGAACGGTCTTAAAGTACTGTAATACAATACTAAAATTACCTATTAACGGGCCTAGTTTAAAAAGAGAATATCCGATTATAGGCGTTGCGCGGTTTATAATAGAAACAAATGATGAAAACAAGATGTCGAGGAAAGAGACGATGGTTGTTGCAATAATCGTCAATACGAATAATCGCGTATCTGTGTCCGCGGGCAGGGAAACGACACCGAATATATTTGGGTAGATCCGCAATACATTAAGGCAGGGGAAGAAAGCGCGGCAAAAGTTGATCGAATAATTTCTCGACGCCGTGGCCCGAGCTAGCGAGAACGAAAATAGAAGAAAAATCGGGATAAATAGCCGCAGAGAAACGGGTAATCGTTCGGGCGTATATCGCGCGGGGACTCTAATTTATTGAGTGCTCGGGAGCGATCGTGAATTACCGCATCTACTGGGAGGTCGAAAAGTCGTGGACGATTTCGAGGAAACGCGATGTGGAGTTTCTATGAGAAGTGATCAAGATGGCGGATCGCCATTGTCGATGCAATGCGATGTCGTAGTTAGCTTACCTTGACCGGTAGACAGGCGGCGATCTTCAAGAATATTTGCCGTACGTCTCCCTCGCCGCCGAAAATTGGCATCGACACACGGTCCTTCACGAGACACAGCCGACACAGGTCCAGATAATCGAGGGAGGACATTTTACCACGTAAAACGCCAGCTCGAGACAGGAAAGCCACACTCGTGGACGCCAAACGCTGTTTCAACCCAAGCCGGAGAAGACCCCGCGTTCTTCGGTACGCGTCGCTTGTTCACCGAGCCTCGGGCAGCCTCGTGCGCCTTCGGCTCTCCCCGCCGCTCGTCGTACCGTCTCGGAAACATTCGACTATACGACTCCGTATCGATCACGAAGCCAACTGCTTTTACACACGACCGTCGCCGAGATCCGTTTCTTTCGGATTCATTGTCATTTATTATGAATGGACCGCGAAATCATTGCCGCGCGAGAGAGATTCGGGATATCACGGTACCCGCTTTATCATTCCTTCCTTATTAATTCATTTCGACATCAACTTTTATGTCGTATCTCGATTGATTTTGATTCCGTCCCAAGATGGCCGTAATCTCGCGATTTCCTTTTTTCAATTTTAAACTACGAACGCCTATCGTGCGATTCCGATAAAACGCGTTTTTGATAAGTAATGATTGATCGATCGCTCAGGTGTCTGAAAGGTCGGCGGAGTTAATGCAAAGCTATCAAATTTTCATGCACAATTACTCCCACTTCTATGCGTTGCTACAATCACGCATGATCAAAGACCAAGCACGTTCGATGAATAAGAATATAAATCGTGGCTTCGCGGAAAAGTTGCTCGTTCAATTATTTTTTTAATCCAGTTTCAATATGTAGCTTGGTATACTTTTTACATCAAGCCCATTTGTATGAGTTGCGCGACTTGCTAGATAATAGAATGCACTTCAATTTTTGTCATTATCATATGTTTTTGACACTGTTACATGTTACATTTATTTATTAATGTAACGTACTGTGACCAATTTCAGGCTCTAGCATGTATGGATGTAGTAGTAACGAAACCAACTGTCGATATGTTTGTGTGCTGTTCCTTTTATATCCTCCTTATTTTAATCCAGTGGGTGGAGGCACCACGAGAATGTAAAAAGATGATCAGCAGAATGAAATTAACAATCGCGAGGTAACATGCTCAATAACTACGTCTATTTACGTCTACGTCTATAATTTAAAAATTGATCATAATAGTTGTAAGCAATGAATGTCGCCGATTGCGTCCGATATTTTTTGTATCGAAAGAATGTTAGAAAGGTAGCTATAAATTTTAGCAGCTAGTATGCGATCGACAATTTTTTATATTGTCTGAATAAAAGAGATAGGACAGATACAAAAAGCAAGCGGTGGCAATACTGCTATGTAACTTACCCTCGCGATGTGCCATTGAGTCAGTATCAATGACCTGGCTTGCCTTTCCCGTACGTCGTTGTATGTACTTACTTGGCTGTACGTGACAGCTTGATTTAAACTGCGGCCGCGGCCGCTTTCAAAACTTTTTCTCATGTACAATTCTTTTGCAAGAAGATTTATTGAATTTTTAAGAAGCGTAGATAACAGAAAAATCATTTAACCAAATGATGTGCGCCAAGGGCGAAAAGATCATTATAGTTTTGACTTGCAAAGAAGATTTGAAATAGTCGCAATTAATAATTGACGTGTTTGAAAAATCGGGATAAGAAACAGTAGATTCGTGTTAGATAAAAAAAACTGCTTTATTGTGGCAGAGCACATGTATTATCATATACCAGCATATAATTAGGAAGTCCATAGTAATTTACAAATTACGATCCACTTAAACGTCGGTACGCGTGGCGGTGTATGCAGGCAGATTTTTGGAACCGATTTCGATCACACGCATGCCGTTACCGTGTTATCATATCGTTTTTTTTATCATCTCGTCATATATATTTTCGACCCGTTCAGCTTTTGCGTATGCGTCCCGTTTGAATTTGTCCTTCGATACTTGTTTCTTTTTTATTATATTCATTTCGGACGAGGAAGGAAAGAAGGGGAGACACCTTCTAAAGATCCTTGCAACGGTGCGCATTATTTATAATACATGAAAACGAGGGGATATGTGGTCTTCTTCCGTTTCGATTAGCGAGAAAAATTGTACCCGTACGAGCCATTTGGGATTCTCTGTTTCCGTTGTCCCTCTTTCCCATATTAATGAGGACTCTTGTTACGCATCTTACAAGTAATTGTGATTATCGCAAGTGACAGTAAAGTACTCCCACGCATTTGGTTTTTCCGTTCCTCAACGAACAGGTTCCCGAGTCTTTGTTTTCTGAATAAGAAAGAATATGAAAACCGAAGTGAAAAATCTCGCGTGTTCAGCGTAAGATAGTTTCTCTTCGGAATACGGTTCGATCTGAGAAAGCGTTCGTCGTTCCTACTATTAATTTATGTACACCTTAGAGAGTCTTCAGTTTTTATTTATTTAAATACTTTGTAGATGTCATGTGGTTTCTTTCCTCGAGTCGCCAACGCTCTTAATAAACTTTTCCATTCGATTAATATAAAGTACGATGAGAGTCTCAAATAAGAGGACAGACTATTCGGATAATTTAACGATAAAAATTAATCTAAGATACAGAATACTCGTGGAAGAATGACGAAATTCAAGTTCCATAGGAGGGCTAAATCGTTGAAAGAAAAGATACGTCCGACTTTTGCTTGTTACAGTTTCCCTTGTACGTCTTGGCTTCTCAATCGTTTAACTTTAGTCTGTGGTGTCAATGAAACCGCGACGAAAACTTGTTACTTCGATGCTCATATTATATCAGTTAATTAATTAGTTTGTTAATCAATTTGTTAAATTCGTAACTATCGTTTACTTACACTTTATGCTATAACAATAATAGCAAAATTGCGTGGAATGTGTGTCTAAATATTTTTTTCGTTTTTCTTTCGTTTATCTTTTCCGAGTTCGTCGTAAATTGTAAATTTTTACAGCTATTACAAATATTATTGTTTATACTCATGTAAGGTAACATTAATGGTATTTCTCGTGTCTCGTTATCTACTAATACAAAGATAAAAATGCGGGAAGTTTGGAAATTTCGCGGTCGCGTGGCCGCAGGATATTATGTTCGTGTGTTTGTTATACGTACATGCGTGTCAGAGTTCGAATTCGTCGCTCGACACGGAACTGAAATTAACAGAACGTGTCATCGACAACTAGCGGTGCAAACTGATATCGTAAAAGGTGTATCACACGCGAAAATCATAATAGTACAGATTTTTCTGCCTCGATTTACGAACCCCGAATGCTAAATCCGACACGTTCTCTTAGCTCCAATTTCCGTCTTGAAATTTCGAGAGCCAATCAACGGTTTATCAAATTTTAACGCGAATCACGTGTTCAACACGTTCGGATCGAACCGATCGTATGCGGGGAAACAAACGAAGTGAAGATTCCTGCCGCTCCCTCACGCTTTCGTTACACCCGGTGTCTATTAATCGGTACACTCTCTCATCCTCCTCCTTTTAAATCGATTAAATATAACTATTATTTACCATCCCGTCTCTTAGTGAACATTTAATATCGTGATTAATTCGAGTTCCTTGAAATTCTCAATCGATGCAACGCTACGATTACGCTAAAGAGGTATTAATTAATTATAATATACCTTCGAGAACTTTTGAGCCCTTCAGACACCACGCATACGCTACTCCCATTTTTCATCCCTCTCACATATCGTCAGGTATCGGACCGATGCTTCCCTTTTAAACGGTTCGCTCTCGGCTTTCTTATCCAGCGATACCGGGACTAGATTTAAGCTAGCGTTGGTCGAAGATCGTTGAAAATTTTATTTAGCACAACTCACACCGTATCGGCACAAGATCTCGCGTGTATGTGTGTCTTTTTTGTCATTTTTTTTTAACAAGCTAAAATGATCAAACATCGATGGGAAGAAGATGGTAGGAAAACGCAATCCTCTACTATCCGCGATCCGAAAGAAGCATAGTATTAGGTACATCTGAACCGGGTGAATTCTCTATTCGTACACTTTGGTGATTAGCTATTATTTGAAAAGTCGTACCTCTTAAATAATTCGTTCTATGCAAAACTTTGACGTTAGTAAAATTTTATCAGTTCGTGGTTTGCCCCGTTACATATCTAGAAACTATTTAATCACCGTTGAAAAAGTACTCTCGCATGTATATACTCGAGATCAGATACGAAAATGAAGATTTGTAAATATATAAACGTTTGGCAGAACGATAGTAGTATAATATATTAAAACGAGTGGTGTGATAAAAAAAGAAAGTCTTCTGTGACGAGTTTTTCTTTTTTTAATTACTGGTGAATACTAACTGTTCTTATGGCCATTTGTACTGCGGTAATTCTTGAAAATTGTATATCGTACAATTGGAATTGAAGGGTTTGCAGCAAGAGTTTCAATCATTTTCGAGTCGCCGAAAGGAATCGTTCGATAAAGTAATGATACCATTTCTTTGTATGTATACCATTTTGTTTCTTTTATTATAAAAGATGAAAAAGAAGCGTGTTCGTTCTCTCTGCAAACTCTTCAAGCGTTTCGAAGGCTTAAAAAGTGACAAAACAACGTTATCATTAATTACAGATTAATTTCTATAGACTATGATCTGTAGATGAAAGTTTTTTTTTCTTGTTAATGGAAACTATCTATGTAACTCGTTATTTATCGATTTTGAAATACACTTGATCCTTAGTAATACGCTTTACCAAAGAAATACAAGGATTCGAACATGCATAAGAAAAACGATGGCACTTTAATATAATTCGTGACATTACTTTGAGCCTGCGTCATATGGGAACGTCTTCAATTGATTCCGTCTTTTTTTATCGTTTTCTCATCGTTTTTTTTTCTTCGTTAATTATACCAGTTCACGTTTTTTTTCCTAGTAAGCCACTCAGAATCGATCAGTTAATGTAAAGAAGCCTTTTTATACACGCCTGTTCTCTCCATCAAATATCTGTCTCTATTATCAACGTTTCGTATTATCTGATAACGTTGACTAAACCCGTGTTAATTTTTACAAATGTAAATGTATTCGTGCCAGTCGGATTGGAACAGACAGATATGCAACATTACTTATTAATTTAGTGACGAACCATTGGTATCAAACAAATCTTCTCGATTTATCCCGCGTAAGCGTAAACTAAATACCACTGCAAACTTCCTAAGGACATTACGATCGTTGTACTATCTTAACACGTTATCACACCTATTCGAGAATAAAAAAGATGATCGTTAGAAACTTTATTCTCGTTAGGGGATAATTTGTATCCTTTTTCTTTCGGTGTAATCGTTGGTGGTAAATGAGCAGGGAATGATCGGACAACTCGGAGCAGGGTAATCACCATTCGTCATTTTACAACTCTTCGATTATCATTCCAATCGACCTAACATGTTACAGGTTCGCCATTCGTTTCAATTCGCAGTTTCTGAATCTATTCCCCTGAAAATGTCACGTAACGAAAGCGACGCGAGGCGAAAATGAAACGAGAAAAAAAAACAAAGCTAATGCTTTCAAAATGCCTGTTCCATTGTTTTCCTCTGGTTTGCCGTTTTTCGAGTGTTTGCACGAAACGAGGTTCATCGCTACTTACGCTACGCGTGTACGTGTGTCTGTGGTGTGTGCAATCCAGTGGTGTGTACGTCTTAAAAATACTCGAATACGTTCTACTTGTCGATAAAAGGCAAGAGAATTGTTCCGCTCGTGTTCGACTATAGTATGACGTATTATTAATTTTTCTTTATCTATTCGGAAATATCTTTTTTTTTTTTTTTTTACGGTGCTTTCGTGTCTCGGTGGATTGACTTTTCGTAGGTAAAACTGGAACCAATAAAAGATCAAGGGACGATAGTTCATTTTAATATCTCGTTATCTACGGCTTCTTGGATTGGTTATCTTCGTTTAGATAGTTATATATATGTGTGTATATATATATAATTTTTTTTATTTCGTTTAAATTTAAATTCCCTCCTGACCGAGCGTGACGAGATCTACGATAGCTAGAGACTCTCTACAGTTACAGCCACGATCTTCAACGATCTGGATCATTAATTAATTAAAACGGATTAAGTTAAGTGGAAAAGTCGAGAATGGGTTTTTTCCTTATCCTTGCTCACGTACCCGCGCACTCACACGATAAATAATATATAATGTACTTTTTTTTTTATTTCTTGATTCGTTTAATCTCGCAAGTTATGGTATTTTTTTTTTTATACACATCGTAAGATCGAAACGTCTTAATTCCGTACACCTAGATTTCGTACGTGTAATGTTCTATAGTTTCATTATATACAAATCGTAATATGTATCCTCGTGTATGCTCTCTGTCCTGTGTCAGTGTGTGTCTCTGCACGAACAACGCGCAGCGTACGCGCGCGTACGTGTATGTGTACGTGTGTGCTTTTCTTAATGAAAAAGATCGTGTCCTCAATCGTGTGTATATAATATTTGTTTATAATATATATATATTTATATCCTTCCTCTCGTAGCAGTGTGAACGCAGATATACTATAATAGTTTCTTCTCTCACTCTCTCTCTCTCTCTCGCTCTCGCTCTCCCTCTCTCGCGTGCTTATTTGTTTGTCGTCTTTATTATTCTCTTTTTTTGTTTCAATTTTTTTTTTGTTTAATGCTTCTTGGCTACGGAACACATGATCGCACTCGCACATCCCTTAATTTCCTCTTTGCTTTGTACACGCGCACATCGCTTGCCTCGGATCAGTTCACCGCCCGATCGCATTTCTGACAAGATTCTCGATCATCTCTTCTTTTTTTTTTCTTTATTTTACTTCTTACACTTAAAACAAGTGAATGGAAGATCTTGCAGCGAGCGCGTACAACAGTATTTAAAGTATACCTCGGAAGAAGTAGAAACAATAGGAAGCACTTGAATCGGAGAATTCTGTAAATTGCGAAACGCATCGAGCCACGTGAAATTTTTCGATGTCACAGTTCGATTTTGTTGCAACGATAAAGTCTGACTGGAATCTTGTCATCCCATGCAATTGCTCCGCGATAACCGTGCCGGTCGTTAGATAATCGGTTTTTCAATAAAGGAACGCGATCAATCGACGAAACAATGATATCTAACAGTTTTTTGGTCGATGCCTCGTGGGACTATTTTATACGTTTAGTAAAAAATCTACGAATGGCTCATGAATGGAAATCCTAGCGCGTGTTATAAAATCAGGTACAATTAAACCAGAGAAACGGTGCGCGGGGGGGAGAAAGGGGTTTGGGTAAATGTCTCGTTATCTAACTGAATCGCGCGGTACGGTTAATCGCGGTTACCCGGAAGTGAGAGACGGTGAGAGCGGTTCCCTGTACGATTTGAAATTCGTTAAAGCAGTCATCGACAACAAAAGCTCTCTCCACGTCTCGTCGTTCCCATCCGTCGTTTTAATCATTGTCTCTCTCTCTCTTTCTCTCTCTCTCTTACTCTCTCTCTCGTTTACGAAACGAAAATAAATAAGTTTAGCCTCCTCAGACGGACACCCGTCGCGGCAGTTCTTGTTCTTGCTCATGTTGCAACAGCAGCGTGCTGACGGTCGTCGGTCGTCAGATGCTTGCGCGGTGTTGATGCGGCGGCAGTTGCAGCAACGGCGTCAACGGCGGCGGGCGTAGCTCACTGCGCATATTCAACGTCGACAGCTGCTGCATCGGCAGCAAGTGCGATATCTTACCGGGCGAGCGACGGACCGTGAACCGCGGTCTCCGTCGCTTCTTCTGAAATCCGCTGCAGCGGCAGCTGCAGACCGACGTCTCGTCGTCCAGCGATATCGTGTCACCGTGGTTGCCCACTTGCCCCGATAGTATCGAGCCATTCGCCGTTATTACGTCGCCCTCCAAGCGCACCGCCCCTTGCGCAGCCTGCGTCACACACAATTTTTCCCCTTTTTTTTCTCTCATCTAATTCACCTCCGCATCTCCTACCACTCTCCTGGTCCCCGAGTCGTTACCACACGACGTTTACCTATTATTTCGTATCGTTTCCCGATTCTCGACGGGTTCGAGGGACCCGGAGGGAGAAGCGAGGGAGAGCCTTTCTTGTATTGATTCGCGTTAGGCTACACCGAAGCTTGGGTATCAACCCTTTGCGGCCTGGCCCGGCGTCACGTGGCCCGCCGCAAAGAATTTCACTTCCGTTTTACGCTAACGGACGTTACTCAGGCTAAATAGGTTTACTCTCCCTCGCACGGTATTTGTTGCCTCGTTTAAAGCATACAAAAGAAACTGAATATTCTTTTCTAAAAAACTAAAAAAAAAAAATATATGATAAGTATTCACGGTGTTATAAAATAATAAGAAAAAGAAGGATCGTAAATGATTATTTTATTTTCAGAGCACGAAGGTGATACCGTATCGAATTGTTCGATGAACGAGGTGGGGTGTATTCTTACCTGTAGAGCCTCGGCCTCGTCCCGCCTCTCGTCCTCCGTGTTCATGGTGACAAATCTCAGCACCAACAGATTGAGGGAGGCGGCGACGATCGCTAACCCGAACAGTATGAATATTAACGAGAACATCACGTACTCCGGCTTGTTGGCCAGCGCGTTGTCCTTCTGCAACGCGACCATGTCGCCGAAACCGATGGTCGTCAGGGTGATGAAACAGTAGTAGATGGAGTCGAAGTACGACCACCCCTCGTACCGTGAGAACGCCGCCGCGCCTCCCGCAATCGTTAAACAAGACAGCGTCGTCACCACGCAGATTAGATTTATTTCTGAGGCCTGAAACGTTTCACAGTGTTCCACGCCTGAATTTTCTCGCGGCATAATCATTATGGCTTTCCATTTTGCAAATTTTTTAAAATGAACATGTAGATTTTAAGAATTATTTATGTGAGCATCGGAGCAAATTCTATTTCGCTTTCCACCTGTTTGACATCGATGCAGAATATTTATTGTTTCAATATCGGGCAAGGTGGAACTACTATTTTATACCCAGGCATGCATGTTAGGGTTCGAGTTTACGGTCCTTACCTGGACGTCCTTACAGTTAAGGAGCTTCTTTACGTTCCGTATTACGACGGACGAGAACTTATTCAGACGCTCTCCTATGCTTTGGAACATTACGAGTCCTAACGGGATGCCGACGATCGCGTAGAACATCGTGAACAGCTTACCGCTTATGGTGTACGGCGTCGAATGTCCGTAACCTGGAAATTTCGATCAATAAACAGGTTGTAAATGCACTGCGACAGATTCAGCGGAGATAAGAGTCAAATTTTGATATCCCCGATAGAGTTAATAAAATGTAACGTCAAGGTACTTCGTAATACTATAACTAGTAGTACTACTTAAGTCATGCAGAAGAGATAAATGACTGATTGATCGATTAATCTATAGCTTGTAGATGCAAATATGCTTGCGTGTTCGAATAATTGAACGTACCGATAGTGGTGAGGACCGTGATCGCATAGTAAAGCGCTCCGGCAAATTTCCATTGTTGACCGGCTTTATGAGGTTCCGTCTTCAGCACCACTGTTTCCATGATCTTGAAGTCGTCCTCGCTTATATTGTACTTGCGTATAACCATCTTTTCAATGTCTGTTAAAAATACGACTCCGTTTTAATCATCTCCCAAGCGGAACAAAATTTATACAAACATATTTTCTTCTCATTTATTTTCGTGCAACTTCGACGTTTTTAAAACGAGTTGGACGACTTGTTTAATGGAATTTATTACACTTGCAACCGGTGCCGCGGTTTCAAAGCTACAAAACAAACGACAGAAAAGCAATCGGAAAGTCTATTTCCAGTTTTGCAAGACGACGTAAAATCGATACATTTAACAAAATTACGTCCCTCTCTCTGACCGAATCAAGTGACTCCGTGTTTCTCGCGATACTTTGAAAAATGAATCCTGGCGAAATTATGCTGTGCAACTATTGCGGCGAAGCCTGACAACGGGACAAGTTTAAGGGACCGTATCAGTTCTACCGCTAATATTATTAGTACAGTTCCCGGGAACTACGCAAGTTCGTGTTTCAACCGGAAAACCACATCATGGGATTATACGTTTCGAAACTGCGCGGCCGCGGTTTAATAATAAAATATCTCCGTTGCTCGTGAGAGTATTTCGCG
The DNA here is from genome assembly GCA_004307685.1 of Ceratina australensis. Classification (NCBI taxonomy): domain Eukaryota; kingdom Metazoa; phylum Arthropoda; class Insecta; order Hymenoptera; family Apidae; genus Ceratina; species Ceratina australensis. The sequence continues at coordinate 93,036 of SHCU01000078.1, forward strand.
TTTAAAAAGCTCGTTGTATTTTATTAAAAACGAACGTTGCACTTTTTGTTTAAGTTATTCCTGGAGGGGGCCGTGCGTACCGTCCAACGCTTCCTTGCGTCGTTTCTCCGTCTCGGACTCGAGAACGTCGAAGATTGCAGCGCCGATGAGGAGGTAAGTGAACGTGACGACGATCAACGATAGGGTCCGGAGGTTTTGCTTCTTCATTCTCTAGTGAGCCACATGCTCACTAGCAGGGCCCCGGCCCTAACTACTTGCATCGCTCAATGGGGTACGGTTTGGTGTGCCGGGCCCATGACGACCCCTTCTTTTTTTTGGTGATGCTGCTCGGGGGGCCCTTCCTCTGTTTACCGAGCGCTACAGACCCGGCACGCGACTCCTTTTCTTCAGGGTATCCTCTTCCTTGCAAAGACTACCTTGTAGCCGCTTTCGTTCATCTGAAAAATCATCGATTATCACTCGTTCTCAGTACAGCTTCGGATCATTATTCCGGACCCACTACTGCTTATCTGTGACTTCCCTTGCGGGACAATATTTCCAAGTAGTAAGAAATCTATTGGTTTATGTTTTAATGCTCCAGGAAGAAGCTTTGGCAGCATCATCATATGCCGGAGCATTAAAACATAAAACAATAGATTTCTTACTATTTGTGAATATTGTCCCGCTAGGGAACTCACGCATAAGCGGTAGTGAGTTCGGAATAATTGTCCGAAGCTGCACCACAGAAGCAATGAATTCGACTCTGAATCTCGTGTTAGCTATGAACCTGACCTGGGGTTATTGCAAGAAATTAGGTGGACGATCTCAAAAGAAATGAGAGTGGCTCCTCGCGATTGGCTCGTATAATCGAATCGAGTGACGAAAAGGAAAATGTACAAAGGGCCCGTTTTTCGTGGGACGATACTCGAGTGGTACCAAAGGATCTCTCTTCTCTTCCCCGGGACGTTAGTCGCCGGCATTGGCACCGACGTTAAGGTTACCCTTAGGAAGATATAAAAAGGCATAATCGTCCTTGCCGCTAAAACGGGATTCTTTTGAGAATCGTCCTTTTCCCGTACGGATGGATTCAACCGAGCGGATACCTATCTGTAAGGAGGGCAGGCCAGGTAGCTCGAGCAAAAAATCTGCTGATATAGACTGAGATTCACCTGCAGCCTGTTCCGGGTTCTCCTTTACGTACGACAAAGGGTTGAGCAGAATGATATGGCAGTGCTTTCGCTGCTCCCACTGCCACGTTCCCTCCATTCCTCAGCTTAGCGCCAAACGTTTTCAGTGCCGACTGGAACAGAACATTTACCGTCTGGATAAGTCTCTCCCAACCAGTTTTACTCGGACGATACCGAAGGAAATTTTTTTTATCAACAATAACATCGAGACGTTATTATGTCAGGCCCGAGGGATTAACATTCACGTAATTATACGAAGAATCGGGTACAGAGCGACGGTAATTGGAATTCATCTGCCATCCTCGTATTGAATTCACCGCCGGGAATTTCTTAAATACAACTCTTTCAAGTATGAAGGGATCAAGAATATCGCGTTATTAAACGAATAGCGATCCGCTCATAACATAAAAGTATGCCATTCTCCCGGTCTGTTACAATCGTCGCGATTATTCCTTTAAATGTCAGAGACCGTGCCCCAGATAAGAAATCGAGCATAAACCGAGTGGAGTCGCGCTGCACGCCTTTAATTTATTTCACGTCGCCCCGTGCCCTCCCTCTCTCTCTCTATCTCGAGTTTTCTGCCCACATCAAGTTCCCCGAACCCGCGTCTTAACGGCGGAAAACGACGTGTCAGAATTATAGAAAGTCGAGAGTTTAAAAACATGTTCTCCCGACATAATTCTTTATCACAAACAGTGTCTGGACTAATGTAAGAAGAAGCGATATTGATAGGATTCTAACAGCTAAGGCGCGAGGTAAAAAGAAGGAGCTCGACCAGACCAAAGGGCATTTACGAAGACGCAAAACTTTTTGAACTTTTGGACAACTTTTTTCCCTCTCTGAAGGAGACGCATCGTACTCTTCTCTAATGAATCGTATTAATCAATCGCAGTACGCGCATCGCGTGTCATAACGCGAACAGTCGATACATCTTACACTAATTAATTCGACTTGTTATATCGGGTTTGACAACGAAGTTACGTTCGAAATTACCGGGAGTCTGTGTGCGATTAACATGATCACCGCGATATCACGGCCGCCGTGTGTCATGAATATTTTTTTCGCGGTCGGGAATCCCCGGGTCGTCGAACCCGTCATTGATTCGCCAATAGATTTTCTAGGCTATCGCGAGTCCCTATGAATAATGCATGCACCGGCGGCCCGTTATGCCGCGCTCCACTCATTATTGCCACGACCGCTCCCCCTCTCCTCGGCCTATTAATTCTGGATTTACGTTAATAATCCCCGCTTTGTGACCGTATACGATCCATACAGCGTCACGTTTGTCAGCCGCGATGAGCCACGTTTTACTTTGTGTCGCCGCGTTTATCGGCAAAAGTCAGCGGCAGACGCAGTCGCGTAATCGCGGTGCACCCGCGGACGTTGTCACGTGTTTAATTATATTCCCTGTCATCCGGCCGCCGGGTAATTTTTATCATATTACAAATACGACCCGGCGGATCGTTTCATCGAGAAAGAAACCGGGTGAACCCCGGTTGTTTATCAAATGGTAATTAGGTTCCGAGTTAAGAATGAGATTAAATAGAGCGGAAATAGGGCATCGGGAAAGTTTGATGAAATAATAATTAATTGGATGTGCGGTAACGCTGTTAGGGAGTTTGATGAAATGATAATTAATCAGGTGCAGAGAGCGAAATGTACGTGTTGTACCGGGTAGAAGGGGGTTCAATCTCGGGCGTCCTTCCAAGGAGAGAGCCCGTGGAAGTGCCCTCCGGATCTAGAAGCTCTTGATTACGCCACTTAGGATACGATGGGAGCGTTTCCAATAAGTCGCCTCGCTTCCCTTCGAGGATACTCGTTCTATTTATTTTATTTGAATAAACGATAAGTATCGACGGGCCGACCGGAAGGTTCGATCCCTTCTGCAAACACGCGTAACGTACACTTATCAGGGCACGTGTATCCGGGGCAAATGTTTAATTCTCTGTACAGCCTTAACGAGATCCAATTACCATCCCTTAATTATCTGGGCGGCAAACAGTATCGGGGGGGCAGCAGAAGTTGAACTTAATCGAGCCGCGGCTTTTATCCGAAAGTATTTACCGTACGCGGGGAAACGAGAATTTCACAAAGAGAGACCAGATAAGACCTCGGCCGGGAAGTAACTCGAGTTTAAAATAAGTGAAACGCAAGATACCTTGGCAATCCCAAGAGTTTAAATCGATTCCGCTCTACCACCCTTTTAAAGAGTTGATAGTACGTTTAACAACGGAAGTTGCCAAGAGATCATTTAATATGTATGTTGTACTTATTCCTCAATTTATTCCGGCACGATATTCAGATCGTATTTATACGTACAATTCATATCGCGGCGAAGCACTTTTCGCTTGTTCGCAACACTGATTAATTTTGTAAAGGGTTTAGAGCACTCATGAAATTTCAACCTCTCAAAGTATATGTTAGTTTGTGTAAATTTTATTACCACCGAGGTTATACGTTATACGGAGAAACAACTAGCTAGGAAACTGGCAAAGTTAATTTTCCAAGGACGATTCGTGATTGCCTGTGTAATTCTAGGAGCTAATTCGTTCCTTGCCTGACAGAATTTAGTCAGCTGAATTTCCAGTTAGCTGCGAAATCTCTTCATGAAATTTGTAAATCGTCAGGGAGGCTACGCAGGAGTTCGTTTTCCTTATCCTAACACCAGTTTCCTGTTTTCAAATTAATCGAACGTGTCCTACTGGACCGAGTCACGTTTCATGATTTTACATTCATATGTAATTGTTTCACGCGAAAGGCTCGTACTTTCAGTAATCAGAAATTGACAAGTCCTAAGTTGCATTCCCGAACAAACTATTCGCAGAATTCCTTTCGGTATTTTTGTTGCGAATTTACCAGCGCCGTCGTAGTTATTTCAACTAAACGCGGTATTTCTTATTAAAGAAGCCCCAGGGAAGAGGAATCGAATCCTCGTTAACACTAATGAGTTGAATTTCGGCTCGTATAGCCGGGAATCAACGGATTTGCGACCGCACCGCAACGTTTGCAACGCGACTCCGATATTACAATTACAAAACTATGTACTAACGGGCCAGCGGCTGGCTGCCGGGTAACGTTAATACCGGTGACCCTGAGCGAACTTGCTTTATAATCAAAGTTTCCGGTTTAACGTTAAAAGCGCATTAACTCGCCTCCGTGATTCCCAAAATGAAACGCGACGTGGAAGTCAGGCCGCATCGACGCGACACCGTGCCCCGTACCACCGAGAACTTCGTTTCAACTTCCCTTGAAGATCTTCATTCTGTCCCTTAGGCAATCTGCTAAATATTTAGACCGTGAATCCAGTTATGAGAATTTATTTCCTTAAGAGACATTTCGCGTTCTACGCTGTATCGCTTTGACTCAGAATATTGAATGATAATATTTTACTATATGGGTATAATATAAAAAAAAAACAGACAATTGCTAGAAAGTGATAACACATATTTTTATAATTTTAGTGAATACGTTGGTAAATCGGATGCAATTATTACGTTACACTGAATCTTGTGTAAAAGAATCCGAAAGTATAATGTTAACCAGCTATTCTTGCCAGCATATTAGAAAGTATGCTCCCCAGGAGATGCTGACTGCGTGACCGGAATTCCAGCACCGCTGCTACATGCCCTTCTTTTTCTTGACGTTCCAATCGTAAGTTTCGGTTCCGAACCAATTTCGACCAGTCCGATTTCGAAACTTCGCGGACCAAATCTCTGACTACGAACTTCTCGCGAAAGTAGATTTATGAATACCGTCCCGTCGCCAGTGTTCCCGAACAAATTCTCGGAATTCAACGATTTCAGAAAGAAAACATCGAATTACAAATTGCAACGGATTCAATAGCGGCACGATTTCATTACCACGGTATTTATCCGCTGATTTACTTGTTCATCGAGATACACATCGTAGCGGTTATCGTTTACGTCCCGATCTTTCATATTGCACTTCGCCGTTCGTTATTCTCTTTTTGCCTGATCAAAGGAATTGATCGAGTTCCAGCAGTCTCTATCTCTCCTTTCGACGGGCACCGCTGAAAGCATTTCCTTCGGTTCCTTCAACGAACCCCATCCAGCTATTTACGTCGAATTTTTTTCCCTCCGGATCATTCCCCTTTTTCACGAGTTCCCGATAAAAATCATCGCGTTACAAGAATCGTTATTTCTCTCGCTTTATCAGCGACCCATTATAACAAAAACGTGGCTCCTCAACTTCCCTCTCGTTTGTCTCTCGGCTCCCAAAACTTTTATCAGATTCTCATTACGAGCAAATATACCGAACGGTTGTCTATTAAAACGCGAAATAATTCTGGTTTCAACGACGACGCTTCTCATAACACGCGCTAAGCGTGAGTCGTTTCATATGAAATCCGCTGTCATTTTTAACAATTTATTTTCATTTACCCGAGTTTCCGCATGAAATACAATATCCTTCCGCTTCACCGTTCGCATCGGCCGTTTCCCCGCGTTTTCACGAGCAACAAGAATTTCTTAATCCTCGCTCACTTTACTCCGCCCACCTCGGCGTACGTTTATCTCGTTTTGTTGAACGCGACTAATGCCATATACCGTACGATGACGATATCCCCGGTTCGAATCTGTTTCTTCATTTTTTCCGCCTCGTTTACGTCCGTCTCATATTTCTCCGTCGCGCCGCTTCGTCGTCGTCTCGTTTCCCTTCCGCTTATCCTGCTTATTCCCGGTTGCCCGGTCGAAATTACCTTGGCCCCGGATAAACGCGGGGACAGAGACGGCTTTGGAAATCCGCTGCCAAGAGAATTTGCAATGGTAAGCGATCGCGCGGCTTAAGATTAGGATCTTACTCCTTCTTCCATTCTCTTTTCTTTCGCTCCTGTTTAACCGCTATTTCCTTTTTTCCCTCGTCGAGTTCCAGTTCCGCCGATCGCCGGGACTTATTCGTCGTAATCGAGACTCACTCGCCGTCGGAGACGATCCTCCCTCATGAATTTTTCATTCGCCTAATCGGTCGTTAACTCGCGTATAATTCATCTTTGTTTATAATTCGATCGAAAGGAAAACAGAATCCTTACCGTAGGGAAATGTAAAATAAATTGGCCAGGTAAAAGGAGACCGTCCTTTGCGGTTCCATTATTCATCCGATAGAAAGCTGTTTTGATAGAGTCAAAACGAAAGTAGTGAAAGAGATTGAAGCGGCGAGGATCTCCCGGTGTACCGTCGCCGTGGTATTTAGTTCTCAGGAACCGCAAACACCGCTTGTGTACGTACGTATCATTTCGAAATTGAGCCACGCTCCTCAGTCATTCAGTCGAGACACATTTACTCCACGCGTAAGTTCATTCATACCGAATATGCATTCACGCCGTGCTCATTCATACTATATGCATATGCCACTTGTCACTGACACCTCCGCGCGCCGGCCAATATTTATGTTACGATGCACAGATACACGTTTCGTCTACCTCCACGCTGCGAAACGCGTTTCTTCTTCAACCGAAAATAAAAATTATAATTAGCGATTGGTTTCAGGTTTCAATAATTAATTTTCTCTCTGTCTCGGATTACCATTTTCTCTGTACGTATCATTATCGAATTTCTAGAAATAAAAATTACGTTTCGTCTGCCTATGAATGAAATAAAATAATAACGAGGAGTTAATTCCTGGAATTACTACATCAATTGGTTTTAGGTTCCGATAATTCATTTTCTCTCAGATTACCACTTTCCCTCTACGTGTTATTATTGAATGAAATATGGTATAAATGTAATGTAAATACCATGAATCATCCCCGATTGGCGTGATAAAAGTCCACGGTGGAATGAAAGGGTATCTCTGGCCGCGTCGCGGTTCAAATTAACGCCGGATCGAGCTCACCGCGTCTTATTGAATTTACGATAAATTGCTTTTATAGCTTCCCTCTTTCGAAACCAGCCACGAGTTCCCTCGGCCAGCAATGATGTCCGTTCCCTTTCTCACGGCTCTCTTTGCCACGCGAATCAGTCTCTGTCGTCGCGTTTCTTCCGGCTACCGGGACAAGACGCCCTTATTTCCGCGGCATGGAAATTTCGTGGCCGCTTAAATCAATCTAACCGGTCACGGAAACGATTTTTCAGCTGTACAAACGAGACAAAGGGTACCTCTGAAAAAGATTTCGATATGAAAGGGAATTCAGAATTTTCGCTACAACGTTACGCGCTCGTTTCGATGTATCCCATTTTCTGTACTACCGTGAATTCGTAGCCTGCGAAAATTAATCAGTGCCATTTCGTAAATTAATCCTCTCTGATAACAAACTTAATCCAAACGCTCTGGGTTAATGATATTACTTTTACTTTCAGCTAACGACTCGAACTTCACGTTTAACAGATTATTATATAGAAAAATCTACGATCCGACTGTTGTATCATCGTTGAAAAACTTTTTGCACGATGCTGGAGTACTAAATATTGGCTGAAAATCTTTAGAGGATTTATTGCGCGTAGAATAGGATTTTGGACACTGACGTTCTTTTTTGTACGCTGAATGTATTCCATTTCTATGTGTTATATTTGACGAAGGACTTTGAAAGAGCAGCGTGCTCTGATTCTTTCCGGGTTAAACCCGGAGCCCCGGTTCCGCAATTAGCCCGTCGATCGGTTTCGGCTGCTCCGTTTTTCAGGAATGAATGGGCCCGGGGTTGCACGTCGAATGCCTCGCGGAATCGAACGACGAAAACTGGCACTGCGGCGGTGTGCACACGCTGCATTGCGCATCAGCCGATCTCTGCCCCCCCGCGAACGTGTGCGTTTCTGCCGCGATGCACGCGCATCCGCGCGCGATACGTTTTTCAAGTATGTAACTATCTAGACGGATATCCTGCTACCAAGCGAAAATCGCCATTCACCCTATTCAATTCCATCGTATATCGCGGAACGCATTGAACGCCGCTTCAAACGGCCAGCTTTCGAGGAACAAATTATTTTCTTTCTAACTTGCCACATTCTTACTTACAAATCTACAAAAGGGATGTTCCAAATTTCTAACAAACATTTATACATTCTTCTTTTCGGGCAATATAAAATTTTAATTTTGCATACCGTAGAAAATATATCGTAGGCTCTTAGAACGCGCGAGCTTACATTGTAGGAGGGTGTTGGATATTCTTAGTCATTTTAGCTAACTTATTTAGCGTTCAGTTGTAGATTGTATATTTTAGGAGATAAGTTAAGACTGTGCATGCAAACTGAACCTTTCTACCCTTATGATTTCATCCTTTCAGTCATCCGTAATCTTCAACCTTTACTCATAACGAGACCCACTCCTTTAATTTCCCGCTTTCTCCGAGTTTTCCTTTTTTAAGCTAGCAAAAACCCCAACCACTTCCGATCCGCATCTCACGTCGAACACATCTAAGACAGTAATATAGTCTACCTAGCCAAGCTCAAGAAGTCACAGTTATTTCCGACCTTTGGTGATCTAACAAGGGTAAGACAAGAAGGCGACGACACACGGGCAGCGTGTGCTGGAAGTTTAAAAGTACAATGTAACGAAACGGGCGGACCGACGACAACGGAGCGTCCGATGTCTCGAGACTTTGTGCCTTTCGAGAACAATTAGATGGAGTATAGGTCCGAACAGGAAAGGAGCTGGTTCTTAAAATAAATACGCTTAGAACTGAGGCACTATTTGATTAGTTACCGCTCCTTCCTGTCCGCAACATGTCCATTTTTATATTTGTATATTTTTTATTTATAATTTCGGCTTGATACCGTAGATATTTGATGCGAGCATGATTATTGACGTCTTGCATCCTGTAGCGGCACGTAAGAATCTTCGTGAACTCCGTCTACTGTCTGAGCATAATCTGCTTATACTACTTGCTCACGTAAATACGTGTACCGAGAATAGCGCGCGCATCTGAAGCAGTTTCTCGGGTTCGCGTACACACGCATGCATTATCTAACGACAGATGCTTGTAACACGCGAATAAGGAACCATGAATTATATCGCGAATACAGTGTTTACTGGCTAAAACGAATGGTACAACAAATCGTCTTGCTCCACTTTCATTCGGCAGCTCTCAGTTTACACGTCGATTGCAGCGATTAAAGAATATAGATTGTCAAAGTTGAATCGCTTTGCCGGGGAGATTAAAAATAAATATATTACAAATTACTATCTTGTTGGCCGTACGATTTACGAGATAATTTGTATGTGATAGCTCCTTCAAGTATGAAAGTGCTCGGCTGTAAAAACGGAATGGGGAGTTCTATTATAGTAGCAGTCACGCTTGTAAATCGAGTGCGCAGATTTCCCAGGCACGAGGAAATGAGAATATCACGGAATGAAAGCTCTCGAAATTAATATCCACAGCGAAACCTCGTAAAGCTTAGAGGCTAACGAAAGATAAAATATAATTCTACGCGCACGGAGACAATTAATATTATTAATAGAATCGGAGTAACTAGTTCGCGCAACATTTAAACTAATTGATATCGAATCGCTCGATACTCTTGAATGGACTGTAAAAACGAGATAGAGGCCTGCAGTAATCACGTTTGTAATCAACCGTGTAGACTTTCTAGAAGCGCATCCCGCCATGAAAGAAGCTGAAATTAATTTAATAGCCCCTGTGTACTATATCCGTCTGTGTGTGTCTATGTGCGTGCAATCAGGCTAACTAAAGATAGAAAATAGACGTCATCAATTTCAGTTTGCTTGAACGTGTGCCTCGCGACTGAATAGTCGCAGATGCGGCTGATGAACGGAGACCAAGGCATTATACGACCGAGCGAACGCGGCAGCTGATAGACAGACGGGAACGATCGAGAGATGGATGCGGGATTATTAGCTACCGTGTTCCACGTTGCACACGATTCTTCCCCGAATCGCTGCACCCGCGCTACATCCCCTAATTGGGCCATTAAGTAATCTCAATTATTTAAAACTCAGACTTTTAGCTTGAATAAAATTGCAAGTAATTTACGAAGTATCTCTAACGCGTGGAATTCTTTTAACTAACTAATAAGGGAATAAAACTGCTCCGACTAAACTATTATCACGTGAAATTTTCGAGCTGTTAACGGAGGCTGTAACCGTTAACCGAGTTTATGACATGAGGCCGGGTGAAACAAGAGTAAAATTGTCGGCTCGTTCTGTTTAATCGGATGCAAACGAGA
>SHCU01000078.1:124308-146201 GCA_004307685.1 Ceratina australensis
CGTTAAATGAATAATAGATATTTTATCAGTACGTCGAAAGAAACGACGTAGTCAATTAACAGGGAATGATTGCTTCAGGTAGGAATGAATACCTTCAAAGGGTTAACGTACACGGGACTAACGAACAGTTTGCCGCCTAATCTCGTTTGAAAACGAGTCTCTCCATTTTTTCGTCGTCCGGACGTGGCGCAAATTGACTGGCCTCCTTCTCGCGGTCCAATAAATTGTTCCGGCCGATTCGATTTGCCGTCGCGGATACACGTACCGTGTACCTGCCTATGCATGTACGTACATACACGTGTACATACATGTATCCGCGTTCTATCCTTTGTGCGATCGACGCCGGTTGATGGCTACGCCGCAGGCTCGGTTTAGGAGTTTGCGGATGAGGTTTTCGGGGACCGTGCAGATTTAGAAGTTACGGGTGGGACAGCTGCCCGTACGCAAGAGCAGGCCTCCTCTTTACATCTATGTTCACAGCGGATTTATTATCTATGCCTGGAGGCACAATATTTTTTCCTGTCCGTTCAGAATGTAATGAACGTATCCTCAAACGCCCAGCTTCCTCGGTTTACGTCAGCTCGGCGACCCCTGGGTCCTAAGTGGATTTCGGATCGGGTTTTCCGGTCGATGCTCGTTCTAATCGTACGCCCACGGTGGTAGTTTCCAAACTTTCAGCCGTGCCTCATCTACCGATTGCAAATCACGTTTCAAGGCTTAATTAAAAACGCGTGAGAAATAAATGAATTATAAGATAATTATAATTTATAGGGCTGTCGTTTGATGGAATGGAATTGAATGAAATTTGGAATTTGATCATGGAAATCGGGCAGTTCTTATCGTGAGCGTCAGCGGATGGAATGAATATCAACGGGTCCATCGTGTAAATGTAAATGAGCAACGTTAGGATAGCATAAGCTTAACCGAGCGTGTGTACGGCTGCAAGTTTGCGTACGAATGCACCCGTGGACGTGGTCTTGCATACATTCCGACGAGCGCAAATAACATTTTGTTGCTGCCCGTACGGGTAAACCTGTCCTCACGACGACGCGGCGACGCGAAGAAGAAAGCGAGGCGAAACGGCTGCCCTTGTTTGGACCCGGCGATTATACGTTCGCGCTGTTATCTCTATAGAACATTCGAATGGGAATCCGCGGTGTCTTCCAAATAGGCTGAGATAACATAGTCTATTGAGTTATCGGGATGAATTTCGAACGGCAAACAGCGCTGTGTTCCACGAGCGAGACTCGGTTTTCTCAAATAATTCCCGGCCGTTTCCCTCATTCGAAATTCGCGATAAACGATTCTCAACTAATTATCATTTCCCTTTCCAATCTAAATTAACCCTTTTCACTCGAAGAATTTTTCGACAAATATTTATTATGAATTCATTACGTGCAAATTAATGTATTAAAATTATTAAAAATTTTTTCTGTCGACAGTTTCTAAATTAATGTATATATGAATTTTATAATAATTAAGTTTAATTCAGTCAATAATATACTGAAGCAGTAATTATTTATCTATATAACAATTATTTTATAAAACAGATGGTGACTGAGAGTCACCACTCGAGCGCAAAGGGTTAATATCATGTTTTCCAACGATGTGTTATTTACGAGAGAAAAAAAGATAGGTCCATTTCGAGTGAGCAAATTGCGAACAATTTCACGTCAGAAGATATCTCAATTACGTAGCTTGGTAACGGATCGTTCTGCTAACAGCGGCGGGGGAGGTAACAGGCATCACAATATTGTCAACGATTCCGCGACCGCGTGGGTACGCGGGTCGGCTGGCTCTGTGTAGTAATTACCTAGTAATTATGCGCGTGCAACAACGCGTGATCCTGATTAACCGCACCGCGTCGACTTAGGGGGATTGGAAATGCTTCCAAAAGTGATTAAGGCTCACGTGGCCGCGCTGCGGTTAAGGTATACCTGCTGTGCGTGCATCAATATAATACAATCTGAAACTAATTTCATTTGTATCGGGCAGAGGTAAGCTTTATCATTACCCAGACGTTCCGGCATAAATTCTTAATCCAGCAAATTCACCAGCGAGCACGTTCGCTCGAAATACGTCCTACAATTTTTTACATTTAACAAATTGCGAATTCATACTATTTATAATATCGCGAATGTTATACCTTGAAAATATAAATACCGGTTCGTACTAATTTTCCACTAATTTGCACTAGCTAGAAACTGTGTAAAAAAAAGATAGCGACGGGGAGTAAAATCAACAAGGGAACTAAGTTCCCGGAAGAATCAGGGCATTAATCACTGGCCGTCTTTAAGAAAGAGCCACCCCTAAATGGCGGAGGAGCTCACAGTTTTTAATTAACTCTTGACCGAGTTGTATTCTCGCCGGTACGAGAAGACGCTAAATAAATGTCGGATACAATGCGAGAACCCCGGTCAGTCCATCAGGGGAGTGGAAGAGGAGGAGCGGAGTGACTGTTTGTCGAGGTAGGCTCCAGCGGTTAGAGAACTTGCGCTTCCTATTCTATTCCAAATGAATTGTCTTTTTAGACAATGAGCACGGGACCGTCCGTTCTTTGTGCCCGATTCGTCAGTCCCGGAATTGGAAACTCCGCGTGGCTCCCAGAAATAAGAATAGTTACGCCAGAAACTCTGACGGATCCTCGTTGCCTGCTACAATCATTAAACTTAATCAAGTTTACGTTTACCGTCTAATCTCGAGTCAGGCCACGTTTTATTGAAAGGACTTTTTAACGGAATTTGACGCGGCCCGTGAGAATTCGGGTTACTGCCTTCGAGTCACCTACATGATCTGTAAGTATGATCAATGTACTTGTTGCACGCCCGATACAGGGGCAAGATGTTTTTTGGACGATGCTTGAGGACCGAGGAGCGATTAATCCGCGCAGACACGTGCTCGATTGCTTCTCGAGAGACCTGTTCACGTGTCAAGCTTCCGAAGCATGTGGATATAGACAACAAATCATTTTACGAACGCTAAATCTTCTCTAACCCGGTAAAATTGTTACGTGCCACATCGTACAAATTTTACAGATCTAGAAACAAACGGTAAAATAAAAATGATTTAATTCTACAAAGGCAAATATTCCCTCTAAAAAAAAAAGAAAAAAAAACAACTAGTCTGTAGAGTTCACTACCGATATTCGCTGTCCATCACACGCCACACTTTTGAAAACGTAAAATACTCGATAAGAGAGAGGAGCTAGCTTTTCCAGTTAACTTTTCAGGACTTTTCCAGTTAAACGGATACAAATATTCCAGCACCTCTTTTATAGCTCGTACACGTCTGTATAAATATGAGAACCGTCAATCTTTTGCCGTTAAAATCGTTCCTTTATTTTTCGGAATTCTCCGGTTTGCCCAGCGCGCGAAATAAGGTCTAGACGATTGTTTCACGCTTTGGATACGGTTTCATAAAGCTCGAACCGCAAACGTTGGAGCGACGAAATTCATCATTAGAAATTCCATTAACCGCGCGTTTTAATGCAAAGCAGCAACCGCGCCGTTTTAAATCCGCTTAATGGCTTTATTTGATATACTTGTAACTCTACTTCCGCTTCTTGACAATTACCACCGACAGTGACGTGTATAGCTAATGAAATCACTTTTAGCTAGATGAAAATGAATCCAGCCTGATGATCAAAGAATCTTATTCAAATGAAAAGTAATTAAATGTAATCGTGATCGCGCTGCTCGATCGCAAATGCCATATTTTTATCTACTTTTCAGACTGCTCTAAAATCCATTGAGTTTATTACGCGACACCCGATGAATTTCTCAGAACCGCGTGAAACCCTAAGCTTATTACAATTTAAAACTATGCTACCGTCTGCAACGATCAGATTAATTCGCAAAATGTAGTACATTTCCTCGGTCGGTGATAACCGATTCCGGTGGTGCAGCGGGTATCGGTATTCAGCGATGCCGCTTCATACCGCGCAAACATTTACCAGGTCATTCGCGTTGCGTTGAATTATGGCCTTCAATCATGTTACGCTGGGTAAACAGTATATATTCGTTAACTAAAACGACTAAAACGATTCATATTACAGGTTCCCATCGCGATAGGTAACTTCGGCTCGCCGGTTCGATACAACTCGAAAACTCCTTCCGTTCGAAGCGTTTCGACAAGAGATTTCGGAGATGGAAAAACGTGAGGGTTAAGAAACCCTTTTTCGCGGCGACTCATTCACGCGGATTCCGTCCCAACCCAACCCGGGGCAGCGATTCGGTCGTTCCGTAGCCTTCGGAGCTGCTCGATGACGCTAGTCGGGGGGCTGTTGCAAGGGACAGTGGCGCAGAGCGTCGCGAGCAGCCAACCCCGAATGAGGGTAGACGATGGTGGTGGTGGTGGTTCGTTCGAGAGCAGCGTGCGTCATCGTCCGGGCCGGCGAGTGTGAACGTACCTTAAAAGCGGTTGAATGGGTGCTGTATTTTCACGTAAGAGCTGCTGCTGGCGCGCTCGCGCGCACGCGAGCGAGGGAGGAACGACGGGAGGGTTGATGCTGGCCTGGTTTCATTGAACCTGCACCGCGTACACCTCGACCGGCCGCAGCCGGCCCCCTCGCCCCCGTGTGCTCGCAGTGCGACGGGAGGCGGGGGTGCCCGGGGCGAGGGCTATGCATAGCCCGCGACGGCTATATATAGGTCGTGCTTTCTATAAATAGAACCTCAGCCCGCGCGCAGCGCGCCCCCGCCGTCCTCCCCTGCGCCGGCGGAACCCGTACGCGGAAACGAAAAGGAGGTACGGGCCGAATAAAGATGCGGGGAGGCAGCACAAAGCGCGGTTTACGGGCAGAGAGAAAAGGGTGAAAGGATGGAAGGGAGAAACGTGACGCCAATTTGCCCGGCGAAACGTCTGGCTTGACTGAGCCACGCCAGCCAGAAACCAACCCTCCGCCGCGTTTTTCTTCCCCGTACTTTTTATAACCGGCCGGTAGATCTCACGGATATTACCCGATTCGTAGATATAATTTGCTCGCTGGTACTCGTTTGAAAATAATGATTTCTGCGTCTACCTATCTCGGAGGCCGCGTGAAACGCTTTCTGGGTATTAATGGGCCTCCGGGGAAAATAGTAGGCTGGCTTCTTCTGTATCGCGCGGTATCGAGTTTTCAGGCTTCAGCCAGCTTTGTTTCCTCTTATTTTTTTCCGGAGAGCACTTAGCTGTACATCCGCACAGGCCGTTTGTGAGTTCGACTCGGTCCCGCCACCCTTTTCTTTTTTTGTCGCGCGCGAATATGTACTTTCCCGGGGGTTCTTTCACTGATAATGGTCTTCTTGAAAGGGACCGCGCAGAGGCGGTCGCCGACTCTCGCCTAGAAACTCCTCGCCCGGTGATTATGATCTCGCGTTCTCTACGTGAACTACTTTGTTGAAAACGCTTTCCAGAGACGCACCCCTTTCACGCGTGTTTAAATATGCATAAATGCAATAACGCACGTGAAAAGCACCAATTCTTCTAATGCCTCGCGAATTCACGCGCCGATATAAATTTCATATTTTTATCTCTCGCACGAATCCCGCGAAATTACGCACGACGTGTTTGTTAGATGTTAAACCGTGGTTCCGCAGGGTTTTTATCAATTTTCCGAACGATCGAAACGCGGCAAGCCAATTAAGGGAACGCGAGTTCTTAAAACGAAGTATGCTCCTCGAGCTTAATTGAACAAAGAGGTCCTGAATTTTTAGTTAAAGTCTGATTTAACGAAAACAACTGCATTCCCTTTTACCTTGTTGCTTTAATCAACGTGAACCTACCGAGCTACCTGCATACGTCCCTTGTAATTGCTGCAATTCTTTTGCGTGTAACTTACGTGAATGTGTTGCCGGATACAACAAGGTACACGGTCTTACCTGAAACAAAAATTACCATCGTTTAGTTAATCGTAGCTCAGTGTTTTCCTTTGATTTTACGTCACGTACAAAATTACTCGGTGTCTTTATACCCAACGTACTGAGAAATCGTATAAACGATAAGCTTCTCTGAATGAATCGCTTTAGTCTACAATTGTGAAAAGCGAAAACAGTTTTTAACCAGGTATCACAAAAATTCAATTCGAACAAGTAGCAGCATGCGAGCCAGATGAACAGTGCTCGGGGCGTGGTAAATAATAACGAGGTTGTCGAGGAACGACTAGTCGGCTGGCGTCACTGCTATCAAACGGCAGTAACAAACTACCGGCGGCGCGGTGTGCGTAATTCTTTACCAGAGAATTACACTGCAACGCGAGGAAATTGAAAATCGATCCTCGGAGCCGAGGTCCAAGGCCGATTTTTCCCATTACGTATACCTCATCCTTGTGCGAAACGCTAACAATCACCGAGTCACTCTCAGTCCTACGAAAATCCTCTGTACAACCTAGCAATAGAATATTTGCACTCGAGGAATTTTTCCATATATAGTTGGTGAATTTCTTACTTAAGGTAAATACATGCAAATTAATATGTAATATTTGTTAAATAAGCTCTGCATTGTTACGTATACATATAATTCTATAGTAATTAAATTCAATTTAGTCATTAATATATAAAGTAATAATTAGTTACTACATAACAGTTATTCTACAGAACGACTGGTGACCGTTGGTCACCTTTCGAGTGCAAAGGATTAATTCATTTATTTAGTAAATTAATTTGAACTCGCGGGATGTTAGATAGAAGTTTGCGACGCGATTGACCACTCATCTCAGGGAAAGAAAGATCGCTCCCATTACGTATACCTTATCCTTGTGCGAAACACTAACAATCACCGAGTCACTCTCAGTCATACGAAAATCCTCTAGACAACCTAGCAATAGAATATTTGCACTCGAGGAATTTTTCCATATATAGTTGGTGAATTTCTTACTTAAAGTAAATACATGCAAATTAATATGTAATATTTGTTAAATAAGCTCTGCACTGTTACGTATACATATAATTCTATAATACTTAAATTCAATTAAATCATTAATATATAAAGTAATAAGTAGTTACTACGTAACAGTTATTCTATAGAACGACTGGTGACCGTTGGTCACCTTTCGAGTGCAAAGGATTAATTCATTTATTTAGAAAATTAATTTGAACTCGCGGGATGTTAGATAGAAGTTTGCGACGCGATTGACACGTGTTCGGCCTAATTCAGCGTTATTTTTTTGAGCCATTCGTCTCGGGGAAAGAAAGATCGCGCGGGCGAGATCCCATGGGGTCGTAGAATAGCTATCGTCGTCGCGACGATACCCTACCTACGCGGGGATGATGGAGTGCCGTCAATAACATCGGCCGTCCGGGAGTGTACTTTTATCGGCACTCGACCCGAAAATATCCCCCGCGCCTCGCGTAAACGACGGCCGCCTTCCTCCCGGCCCCGGCCTGTATCCCAACATTTAACTTATTGATCAACCAAGAAGCAATAAATAGAGGCACCGCGGGACGCGCCACGAGCCTGATTAAACTTCACCTCGCCGCTAATGCTTTATAAATAGGCGATGACTCCTCTGGCTATCTCGCTCACGCCGACACCGCCGTACATCTTTCTCTACTTTGTTCTTCTTATGCAGTTGCTCGTGAGACGAACGGCGCCACACTCCGTGGCAAAGGGGGCCTGCCGCCTGTATTTATTGTGGGCTCATCGCATTCTTTTATTAAGTATGCCCGCGCGCTGGAAAATTCCATCAATTATTGTTGCAATTTGAGACTCGGTATATTATCGCGTCTATTAATTGCGTATTATTCCGTGAATAACGTAGCTAACCCCCGTGAACGCATCTATTAATTGCGCGCTGCGATCGCAGTTTTGTAAAGCATATGTAATTAGCGGACCGTGCATTTATACGCGTCTACGAGGGAGATCAATTTTGCACAGGAAATTTACGGATCACGTATGAAATATTCGAGAGATTTATCTTTATTATTTTATTCGATACAAGAATGATTCGGTGATTATTATTCTTAATGAAAAATATTCCGTTTACTTCCGCTCCAATTTGTTTCTCGGATTTTACGAAATTCGCACGCACTTTCGAACTGCTTACAGCTGGAACGTGGAAATACGTTCACCCGGCGCTTAATAATTCGCGTGGCTGTTATACGACGGTAGGAGAAATTTCAACCTAACAAGGGGAACCAAGTGCCTCGGAGCCAGGGTAGTTACGGTATTCACGGAATAGTGGAAACCAAAAGGCGTGCGGACCGAAAATTCGTATCGGGTAATTCGTCGATACGGCGCGAGAGTATCGATTCGCCACGGGAAAATGCCCGGAATCGAAATGAAAACACGTTTAACCCAACAAGTTTTTCGATACCGATTATTGATATATTCGTCGGGGAATGCCTCTGTTTTTTATTAAACGCAGGCCGAATGAATTTTTTAAAAACATTTCTCTGCTTCTGTCTCGGTTCAACAATTTAAAAATGCACCGCGTTCAGTATTCAATCGCGTATTTTTGAAAAATCGCTTTCCCTTGTTACTGATATTATTATACAATGGAAAAACTTGACGCGTGAGTGGAAACCACAAAATGACACTTTTACACGAATTCTAAAGGATCAGCGGGCTAAACGTTTGAGAGCTGGCCATAATAATTCACCCCCGTGGATCGCTTTCCCAATTTCCGGTTTCATTCGTGGAACTCCGAAAATACCTAGATTAACGGAAAGCCAAAACCGGATAGGCGACCCGTGGGCGACGGTAGATATAACTGTTTCGCATTTTAATTGAATCGTACTTTATCGGCCAGCTCGCACAAAGACCCGCGTGACGCGAATCAAAGAAAAAAAGAAATCAGCAAAAAAAAAATGGATCGCCGTTCGAAGATTGGTAATATCAGCGATATATCACGCGCGAGGGATTGAATTTTTCAGATTGACATTATCCTGAAACCACAGGCGTTACTACTATTAATATTACTTTTCACACAACTGGTTTCCAATGTTATTCATTTAACAATGCGTTTCATTTATTAAATGTAATGAACACGATATTTTATTTCAATGGTATACCGTTTCCGAGAATTTATGATCGATGAAATTATACTCGAGGTAATATTCAATTAACCCTTTGTCTTCTTCGCTCCGACAGACCAGCGACCCAGGGGCACAGATATTTCGGAATTAAAAAATCATGAAAATTCGATAGATTTAATATTACAGCGAGAACCAACTTTCCGATGACCGAGCTAACAAATCGAGAAGCACGATAAAAAATCGACGAGATTGTGTTTGATCACTCTGCTGGTTTAACGAATTGATCGAGGATCGGTTAGAAATGAAGTCGTCTCTCCAGGCGAATGGATAAACTCGGAAACGTTACGAGAGCGTCGATACATCTTCCCTCTGTCTCCTTTTTTTTTTATTCCGCTTTCGACGAGGCCCGTGAATAGGCCATTCGCGAGGGGCGTAGGTCGGATCGATCGCCGAGTAAAAGTGAAAGGACTCCCACGCGACACCGGCTGCCATGCCGTATCGTCAAGTCCATCCGCGAAATTAAGATTTTCACCTCTATCCAATCATTTTACAACGACGCGAATCATCAATTTATTCTTTTATTTGTTTCACTGGTACATCCCGCTGCATCTATTTATTCGCGATTATTTATCGCGCGAACGTTCGTTCGGGTAATTAAAAGCGTAGCAATGAGAAAAAGTTGTCATTTAGATTTGAGTAACCGGTGTACATCATTACTGGGAATGGGAGAACTCGGTGGCAATTTTTTCTGGGGTAGCGCAACGTTATTCTCGCAGCCAGTTAATGCACTTCATCAAACCCGCTATTTATGCGAGAATAAAGCGGGTTAATCACCGAACGTTTGTTATCCGACGAATACATGCGTCTGGCACAGCCCGGCGTGGTAATAATTACGCGAGATAAATCGCGTTTCTTTGAAATCTGGTTCCCTGCGCGATCCGACCAATTTTTCCACCTCCTCGTTTCGACAGTTTCGATTTTATGTAAAACATATTTATATTTGATTAACGAGATATCTAAACAATTTTTATAATGCCCGGTTTATATTGCCCGTTTTATGCCTGTTTATATGCCCGTATTATATGTTTTTCGAATCGAATCGAATCACGAGTATCAAGATTATTTTTTCATGAGGTTGAAACACTTATTTGATACCGTCAGGTCATTATTACTGGAGTTATTGAAAATTCACGGGTAGCAGCGTTTAGCGTATAATTCCGCTGTTGGCGAAATAACTCTACCGTTCCCATTCCCATTATTGTTCTGACCGACAGAGGCTTTCATTTACATTTTAATCGCGCCGCTTGATGCGTCTCCGCGCTGCCGATTAATCAATACTCGTGTCACAGAAAGTTATCAGTGCCCCGTTCCGTGTACAACTTT
The DNA here is from genome assembly GCA_004307685.1 of Ceratina australensis. NCBI lineage: Eukaryota > Metazoa > Arthropoda > Insecta > Hymenoptera > Apidae > Ceratina > Ceratina australensis. The sequence continues at coordinate 134,643 of SHCU01000078.1, forward strand.
TCGCGACACCGTCTAATAGACCGAGGCTAAAAACACGCGATTGAAAACGCGATAAATAATGTTCCCATTGCAGCGTCATTTGATAATAATTACTCTCGTCATTATTTATTTCTTCGAGCAGCAACGTTCCATAATAGAGAGCTTAATGCACTCCGATTCACTGAATAAACGAAACGAAACTTTTCCCCCGGCGACTGCAGGTGTTAATTTAATAAGCAGTTTTCGATAGAACTCCTATCGGAGCGAGCCAGCCGTTTGAACAAAAATTCCCGTTCGACATTGTTATCAATTTTCCGGCGAACTTTCTTCGTCTAATTACATCGACCGTTTGCGTTTAATTAAGGAACGCGACGAACAAAGGAATGCAAATAACTCTGATTAATTACCATTTTTCTTCGATCCCCTCGCAAGAAGAGATCCCACGCTTAATGACTCAACTAACCGATACCCCACCTCCAACCCTTTCGCACTTCTTCCGTTTCTCACTAATTATGCTGTTTCTTTGCATATTCAAATTCCATGCCATTCAGAGTTATTAAGTATCTCGCTTCGATCAATTACATTAATGATGAAACTAATTACATGATCAAGTGTGACCGCGGATACATTCAGTTATTATCATTTACTAATATACAGTTACTGATCTATACGGTTAGTGAATTTTCTTAACACTTTATCGACCGGTCGCGTTTGAGGCTGCCATACCCTAAGTACCGGCTTAATTCTTAATTCTTTGCGCTTATTCCTTTTGTTCGAAGGAATGTAATTTTATTAATATTTATACTCTATTTTTCATTTATTTTATATAATAAAGGGCCTCATGAACTAACATACATAAAATATATTCAAGGTAATAATAATTCAATTTTTTAATAATTTAATAATTCGATAGCCCAAAACCGATTAATAGGCTATCGGTCAATAAAGTGTTAAGCGACGAAGCGAAGAATTGACCGAGGGAGGTACTAGAATCTTTGTCAATGTTCTTGATATAAAGCTTTTAACCCAATGTCTGCAGGTAGCTTCTTCAAGGGTAGGAAGAGAGACTGATAAGTTCCTGAGCACATTAGTTCCACGAGTACGAATGCAAATGAAGGAGGCTGATCGGATGAGGATCTCGATCCTATCGATTCCGCTGCTGGTTGAATTATCTACGACCGCTCGTACGAGTGTTCGGCCGACTGACTAACTCCCTTACGTCGCACCCTCGCAACGGGGTTACGCTTTTGATTCGACCCGAAAATTAACTATCGAGCCGCGGTAATTTATATTTCATCACGATTCGCGTTAAACGAAGATATACCCGGTCGCTGTATGAATTTTCTATCGCCCTCTTTACATAAATAAAATAAGCAATCAATAAATGAGGAGGAGATAGAGGATAAAATTAAAGGAGGATTATATATACATATATATATTTATACACGTCATCCTTTTTGATTACTCAGGTCGGGGGAGCGTGCTTTGATTCAGGAACATCTTAGGACTGATTAACAACATTTCCCGTAAGGAACTCGAGACGGTACAAAAACCGGGTTCCTATTTCCTGTTTACTCCGTTCGCTCACAGCTGCGTTACTCAAGGAACTGGTCTCTCCCCCGGAGATATCGGATTCACCCCAGGGATTCACGGGAGGCGAGCGAAAGGACCAACGACTTATCTCGGTCCTTCCGGTCGGTTAAACCCCACGATGTCGTCGGATCCAGGTGCCACGATTTTCCCTTCGATTTTCAACGAAAACACGCCCGTACCGACGGCCGAGTCAAAAGCTGTTTAATTTGTCAACAAGACGTAAAGTGATCGCGCTGAAACGGTCAACCGGTGACGCGGGCCGTAAATTATTCTCGATGAAAACGCGAGGATTGTTTCTTGGAGAAATCAAAGGTGGAGAGAGAGAGAGAGATCGTATCGTCGATTATCCCCGGTGAGAGCGAACCTCGGTCGTCTATCGGAGAAGCTAATTCCGCGTCAGTCAGCGTGACTGGCAAACTCAGGTAAGGAACGTTTCCTGATCGTATCCCTTTCGCGTTTATTCTTATTCTCTGGGAATTGAACCCCGCTTCCGTCGAATCGATCCCGAAACAAAGAGACCGAGGAAAAATCGGAATTCCTGAGCGGCGGGGCGTCGAACCGTTATCCGCGAGAGAAGAAGCGCGTGTAACCCGGAACCGACGAGTGAAAAGCGCGAGCCAGCTCCTTATCGGTGTTAAATATTCGGGCTGTCGCGCGTGGAGGGACCGGTGAAAAAAAAGGGGGGAAAGAAAAGCCGAGCGAATAATGCGGCCGAAAGGCGTTCGGGCTAAGGCGGCTCGAACAATGGCCCAGGCAACCATGGAAATTTGCTTGCCCCTGCTGAAAAGCTACTTTCGCTTCTTCCCTCCGCGAAAGAGCCTTTCCTCCCCTTTCAGCCTTTTCTCTTATTCCGGGTTCTTGTTCCTCTAACTGTTGCTATTTGCATCGGCTTTGATTCTTTGACATCGTCCGCGCTTATGCACGCGTTCGGCAACTTATAAAGGAACCCGATTTAAAATTCAATTTTAGGTAGAATCGGTTCCCACCGAGGTTCATTAATTCTTCTGAATTATTCCGCGGGAATCGAGTGTATGAACTATTTACTTGAAAAACCATCGGAGAACCTAATTAAAGTCTTGGACAGGAAGAGAAACGACGCGGGGTGGAAAGAAAGGGGTGGAATGAAATTGGCGATGCAAAATTTACGAAGTGAGGAAGAGACTGGGAATCGTAAACTCCGGGCATGCACGGCATCCAGTATTTCTATTAGGGCAGCTCCTTCTTATATTTTTTTCCCCCCTCGGTTCCTCTGCACTTTCAGTTCCACGCGTGTGCTCCGCGTCGGTTGCATAAAAGTTTACCGAGGTTCCGGGCCGTGTAATAAATTTCGTACGCGCCACGTCGACTAACCGGAACTGATAACTTGAGCCATTTACGTTTGTAAATTATGCGCTTATAGCTTCCGCCGAACCTCGATCAAGCCTCGTGATAACGATAAACCTGAGTTACTAACATACGCCGTGTCTAATAAAATATCAGATAAAACGGCATAATGCGATTCCGAGCAAAATTGATCGACCACAATTTAAGGGCGTACACTCGGTAATAAAAGTAAAAATTGTTTCGTATTTTGCTAGCAGCTAAATTCAAATCTTTCTAAATTTTCACCTTCAAATTTAGGATCTCATCGTTTTTAATCCGAGAGGAATATTTCGAATTGGAGAATCGAAAGTTGGATCGAATTCGACGACGATTCCTTTTTCACCTGGATCTTAATTATCCCCGGTGCTAATTCGAGATTCCCAGGGACACCGACTCGCCTCGAGTTCTTACACCGAGCGGTGATTAGACCCGCGGGAACTCCTAACCAGCTGCATACTTTTCGCGCTCTCGCGATTTCGGTTTTCTTCTCGTTGTACCCGAGGGAAACAAAAATCGACAGCGAGAGGATCTTTATTCCCATGCAAATATAACGTCTACTTGTCGCAGTTGAAAAAACTTGGCGGATCGCGAAACGAATCTCGTTTCCTCTTTCGCTCACCCGGGGAAAAACTAGTTTACTCCTATCCTTTCCTGTTTCACTCCGACCTCTTTTTCCCCGGTGAAACTGTTCGCGTTTTTTTCCATGTTTCCAAATTTAATTCACGTCCCACAGTTTGGTTACGGTTTATTAAATGCAATTATTCTTTTGTCACGCAAAAAGGTTCGATCATTTCCCTCTCGGTTGTAAATATTCCCGGTTTTATTCGATTAAAACGAATCCGATTCGTTTAACGAGAGCCGACTGCGTATTGAAATTTTTCCGATGGCCACCGACGATAAAACCCAGGCCTTTGTCAAACAACGAAATTGTGTGATTTTTACGCGTTTAAGAAATTGCACGATGCGCGTGGGAAACGCGAACGTTTGTTGTGATAACGGTATTCCGGTTCGATCGCTGCGAACACGTTTACTCAAGCTGTACGATATCTGAATAACAGGAAATGGCACGTAGTCGGTCATAGATGACTAATATACAGTCGAATATTACGGTCCGCGGAATGGGATGAAATTTAGTTTAGTTGATGCGATCTCGGGGCACGGTAATTCGATCATTGACCCGAATAGTTCTGCCCTAATTCGGCACGATCCCATACGGACCTACTGTCCATCTTACTTCGCGATACCTAGTTGAAATCTACTTAAGAATCAGGTGATCTTGATCGCAGGAAAATTGTTTCCTCGGAGTTATCCGAGTGGAAACGATCTTCTCCTGCAAATTATTCTCACGTCCAATTTAACGAGAATTATAATTACACCGAAGACCCAGGAGTTCTCGCCTGACTTTTCGTTGACCTATACCACTTAGAAACTCTACTGTTATGCCCTGATCATTTTTATTCCCATTATCAATTAAGTCTGACGCATATTTTCTTCACACGATCTGGATTACAGGTGATATCAAGTAAAAATAAATTTGCATAATGCTATTACGATTGCGTTAAGAAGCGAGGAACTCTTTGCCGGACTTTTCGCCGACTCGTACTACATAGAAATTCTGCTATCGTACCACGCGAGGTTTAACAAACATCAGCAATTAAATCTGACGTATATATCCCTACGAGACGAACTAATTTCATTAGCCGCATTAGACTGACACTTTTAGTAACAGACACAGAGTTAACGAAGTGCGATTCCACCCTTCCGGAAGTATCCGACCGCCTGTTTCACCCAATTCTTTCTCTCTTCCCTAACACAAAAGCTCGGCACTTGCGTGATCCAATTTGCGGATAGAGACGGGAACAACTAAGCAGAAGAGGGCCCCGGGTCTCTCGCGGCGTGCGTCTCCGCGCGAAAGAAAATTAATGCGGCTTGCACCACTTAACGACATAATTGAAGTGCCAAACCCCCGGTCGTCGTTTCCTTCCTGACTCTCATATATTTTTCTTTTTACCGCAGTCGTTGCTTACGTCCCCTTGCGATTTTGTATTTAATTACTGCGTGCTTTCGGATTCACCGTTTGCCCCGCGCTTCTTCGGTTCGCCTCACGTAACGTTTTACCGTTTCATTGGCACCTATAATATAAAATAATCGTCATTTTTATTTTCGAATTCACCGTTTGCCCCGCGCTTCTTCGGTTCGCCTCACGTAACGTTTTACCGTTTCATTGAAACCGATAATATAAAATAATTTATACGTTATTAGATTTATATCTGCCTCCGTTAGATGACACAACAATTTCTTATTAACGAAGCCAGTTAATCTCGACGATAAATGACAGCCCATCTATACTCACTTTCGCTTTCCCTATCCCTGATCCCTTTCCCATTACTCGGGACCCAACCTCTCTACCCGCATACCGTCGCCTATTTATTCCTTAACCATCACCATTCTTTACTCCCGCATTCAACGTTCTCCCTAACCTTTTTCCGATTCCACCATTCTCCCCCTCGGCCACTTCTCGCTCCCTCCTCTCGTCCACACCTGTCTCTCTACTCGCGATACAAAGAAAGTAGAACGTCAAAAATAGTCGGCCTCTGCTTGGGAAACGAGGCTGCGCGAAAGTTCCCTACGCCGCTTTTTCGCTCAGTCTTCATTTAGATAGTCACGAATTTTTTCCACAGTGAAATACGTACAATTTCATTCACGATTAGAATCGACGTAAATTATTACTAAAATCGAAGTCTTTAAAGTTATAGAGAAAGGAAGCAATACAAATGTACGGACTGTCTGACCTAAGATTGACTTTTCTACTTACAAATAGTCTGACTCGTACATCGCACGGTGGGAAAACCACTGTGTATTGTTTGATGAAAATCTGATAAATATATTTTTAGCAGGAACAATGCAAATTTCTTTTTTAAATAAAACAGTTTTGAATATATCTTCAATTTTACTTTATGATGCAAAATATTTCCGTTCCAAAAGTATCTCAGGCAGCCTTTGGGGAAACTCGAAATCGAGCATAACTATTTTAATTTGAAACGCGCAAACGTGACAGGAGCAAAAATCACATTGTCAAAAAATCATTTCGCCTCTGTTTACTTTACTTTAACCACGTACGCGTTAACATGACTGAAAATTAATTTCCAATCTCATTTCTACGTACTCGATAGCGTACCAAAATTGCAACGCGTTCTTGATATCAATTTACATGTTACGATGTAAAGGTAACTGTACGTTCCAGAGTTTTTAATTACATCGAAAAATGAAATCCCTTACGTAAAAGGGATTTCATTCCATATTTCGATGGAAAATAAACAGTCGTTAATTGAGTTTTTTCCAATACAACGATTCCAATAAATATTTCCCGGCGGCAATAAATATTTTTGAATTTACGTTACCCAGCCGAAACGCGGGAAGCGATAACTCGAGCATCGGCAAATGAACGCTGTAAACAGGAGATGAAAATCCTGCCGGTTGTATCTACGCGAAAGAGAAAAATTTTGTAAAAGTAACCATGACGGTTGGCAGCAGTAAATAATTAAGTTAATCCATCCGTATTTACTTAATCGAACGATGATGCATGTACGCACGCGCAATTAGCATCGTGGATTCTCACTGTGGCTTTGCATGCATAATTTAACGAAATTAATTCGTCTCTCGATTCGTGCAACGCTTATAGAATGATAATCGCTTTATGACTCGGCTGCCCCACCGGCCCCGCCGCCTACCCGTCGCATATGTTCTCTAAGCGGAAATGATTATCGAGTACGACTCCGCGGTTACCTAATTGCTACCAATTCCTTCCGATGACCCAAATATTTACTGTCACTCACTGGCCTCCGCCAGAAAATCCTATCGCTTCGCTTTACAAACGTCAAGTTTTTTAATAACACTAGAAAGACTGAAACTTAGTATACAGGTATATTGCCCAGAAGTAGTCAAAATGACTTCATGGTGAAAGAGAAACAAATGTGTAAAGAAATTTATTTGAAATTGATTTTTAATATTTTTGTATATTATTTACAGTTATAAAACAGGCCTTCAATAAATATTAACAATAAAAACAATTTCTAAGAAATTGTATGATTATATACACACTTTTGTTTCTAACAGAAACTGACAAGCAGTCAAAATGACTTCCTTGGGCAATCCAGTGATAATCAAGACAATTCCTCTTTTTGTTTTTCATCGTGGAACGCCTGATCATTTGACGGGTAAAAATGTCTTTACAATTCACACTGTTTCTGCAAATTAATTGGAGTTGAATTCTCAATTGTTTTCGAAATGTCATACCGAAGTTAAATGATCAAAAATCTGTTCGTTTACGTCATCGGAGGTTTTACACATACCACGCGCGTGTTATCTACTCGTACATACGTATTAACAATCGTTGCGCATTGAATAAAACTTGTAAATTCATTTTCCAAGTTAATACCCGGAACGCCGGTTATTTTCAGTAACCAGCCCGCATCCACGATCCAATAATCTCATCTCCGCACAACAATTTCCGATGAAATGTTTCTCCCATAGTAGATGGTATGATTATTCCCGATCGAGTATCGTTTCGATTTTATTTTACGCGAAATAAACACCATTCATTTCGCTGCCATTGTACATTCCATTCGTTTCGTTCCTTTCTAATTAATAACACTCGATGAATCGGTCTGGAAAAAATTCCATCGATTTTTACAAATTTCTGTTCCGAATAATTAATTCGAAAAATGTGAAGTACATTTTATTACCGCTTCGATTCTCGTCGAGAACGTAAACAAATCGATTAATCGGAAAGAGAGTCGAAAGATCGACGAGAGTGTTCGACTCTTCCAACGGTGAAAGGTAAAACGATGCGCGACAAATTGCAACGTGAACTCGGAAAGATTTCCCCGATATTCGGCGGGGTGGTAGTAGGCGCCGGTAATAATAGGTACGTAACAATGCAGCGCGAGCAACGGGATATCGGAACCAACCGATAATGGGGTGGAACTTAAATTTCCGCCCCCGGGCCGCGGTAGAAACCGATCCTTCGTGACTATTTGCAAATGAAACGGAAACGTTTAGACGACTGGAGATAACTGGCTCGCGAGTGGGATTACCAGCGTCTACGGAAAATGCGACTGCATCCGCCCCCGCGCCGATACCGGATATAACGAACCGTCGACTAATTGGAAGCCTCCATTAACGTTGTAAACAATACGGTCGCCTCGCCGTTCCCCTCGCCCCGGAATCCTTAATTAGCTGACAGATCTTCTGATATAAGTGGCAAAACGTTAACCTCGGTTGCTCTCTAATAAGACCTGCAGCTTGACGAAAGGAAATAAACTTATCGACGAAAACGTATTAGGACCTTGAATAAGTAATCGCTGTCTTTTTTTTCAAAAGGTTTTTTCAAACAAAATTTTTACTCCGTGCATGGAATTTCAAATGGTAACGCACATTCAAGGAATTACTGTATCTAACCTTAAATTTCAGTGTATGGTAGTTCACTTTAGTCTAACATCTGCAGCTGAAGCACATAGAATTCTTGTTGAGACCTACGGCGACAATGCTCTGTCGAATACGATATGTAGAGACTGGTTTCGACGCTTCAAAAATAATGATTTTGATCTTGAGGATAAGGAACGCTCTGGCGTACCAAAAAAATTTGAAGACAAAGAATTAAAGAAATTAATCGATCAGGACCGATGTTAGGCGCTAGTAGAACTTGGAAAAACATTACAAGTAGATGAGTCAATAGTTTATTCAAAACGTTTAAAAGTATTAGGAATGATCCAGAAGCAAGGAGATTGGATGCCGTATGAGTTGAAGCCGAGAAAATTTTCGTAGCAAAACAGCGAGAACTTATTCATATTCCTACTATTTGTTGAAACGTCTGAGAGATTCAATTTGGATATAAAATACTGGTTCTAAACGAATGAATCCTGGAGTAATACCTCACATCCGAGGCTATATTTCTCGTCCAGAAATCTCTGCATAGAGCGTACGAGCCGAAGAATTATTTTACCCCTGGACGGAGAATTGATCACACCGGGTCCAGGGCCAATTTCTTCGTACGAAAACAATCGCCGTCGGCCTAACGTTTCCCTCGGTCAGCGAATATTCGATATTTATTCGCGGACCTGTCCCTCATTCATCCCGTCGTTCGCTCATTTTTATGATGGCTCATCCGTTAGCATTGATCCACGGGAGGAATTACCCGGGGCCCACGGCGTACGAGTAAAATTAAGAGTAACGATATTCTTTCGTATCAGACAACCGGTCTTTCCGACTCGATGGAATTTCAACGACTAGAGTTGAATTTATGGCGACAGTTAACCCTGGGAACGACTTCCGCTCCGTTTCAGCTCGTCAAAAACGAATTTACTTCCGCAGACGCGGGTTCAAATGATATCCAAGACCCTCCGCCGGTCGAAGTAATCGGAATTAAGATTCGACGCGCCGATGAAACGGTGAAATAAAAATGTCGACAACGCGAGAAACAAACGGAGTTGAAGGAATCAATTCCGAGATTAACAATAAGGGTCGTCGGTTCGAAAGGGACATTCGGCCGTGTCCGAAATAGACGATGAAAAATTTAATTCCGGGTAATTCGTTACGTCGACCATTGACAGGCTCGTTAACCGGGAAAGTTGAGAAGAAATTTCACCGACGTTTAACCTTGTACAGAAACTTAAGCCCCAATTGGCCCAGCTAACGAAGTTAATCCTGAATTCGTTCTCATTAAGAGTGCCATTTAATTTCATCGTTCCTCTCGGTACGTGAATCTGAACTCCCTGCGACCGTCGAGTCTGTGACCTAACGGACGAGATAAAGAGGATTTGTTACGATCAACATTAGGAGATAATAACTGCGACCCTTGAACCGAAGCTACTTAGCTTACCCACGGAAAAAAATGACAGGTTCGCGTGTCCCTTAGTCTTAAGTGATCGTACTAACGCGTACAGTTCTATCCTTCACGTGATTCTAATTTCACGCAACGAGGGAAATGAAATCTCCGTCGCGTGTTCCCGGCTTTAAACTCGACCGACGGACACGATTAACGCCGTTAATATTTATGTCCGCATTATCGTCGCGGACGTTTCATTACGTGGAACCCGAGTGGCGGGAATTTGAATTCCCAAGTGGTTTATCCCTGCCCCCATCCCACGGCACTTTAATCCAACGTGCTTTTCCTATTCCGCGTCAGATTATTTAAATCGACTCGCCGCAGCCTGAAATCGACCTCCTATATACGTGACAATTCAAACTGACCAGATTTTTCGCCAAGAATAAAATGGTACATTTACTACATATCCCGATTCGATACTATTTAACACTAGATTGCCCAAGGAAGTCATTTCGACTGCTTTTTCGTTTCAATTAGAAAAAGAACTATGTATATAATGATACAATTCCTTAGTGATTTTTAGATAATATAAGAGAACATTAAAAATTAATTTTAAATAAATCTCTTTACACCTTAGTTATTCTTGCACAATTAAGTCATGCTTTTGGGCAATATAGGTATACACTAAGTTTCAGTGTTTCTAGTGTTAATTATAATTTCTTGTTGCTCGATTAAATTCTGTGTAGAAATTACTACGCGAGATAAAATCAAATATGACGTTGGTAATATTTATGGGCGCGTGTGTTTTGGGCCAGGTTTGATACGCGTGCGTGGACGAACCACGTGCCGTTTCCAGCATCGACCAGAAGTTTTCGCCTCGCGTAAATGACACGGGTTGGCCAAGGGTAGACGAACGGGATGATACGGACGAGAAGGGTGGATGAACCTAGCCTCTCGCGGCGAAGTAATGGGAGCGAGGGGAGCAGCAGCCCGGCAGAAACGCAAACACGGAATTCGTGACAATGGCCAACCGTTAGGCTATACCCTCAAGCTGTGGCCGATCCACGATTACCAAAGGTTCGCCCCGAGGACTCGTTTCTGTCTTTCATAATCCCATCCGCAGGAAGGAACGGGCCGGGAGGAAATCGACCGGGCCAACTTTTACTCCGGCACAGATCATTTCTCGTCAAGTGATTTCATTCTTTATTATCGGATTTATTTTCCTTTTCTACCTGCCTGATTTCTACCTGCCATTATCCAAACTTCTAACGTAAAATGTGATTTTACCGCGTGTCAATCAAATTCTTCTCGCGTGCGATTTTGTATTTAGAATAGAACGCGAAACACTTGGCACAGCCGTTTCACGCGCTGTGATTCAATGTGACGGATCGAACCTAGAAACGACAAGTACATGGCATTTGACTTTTGATTATTTTACAAATGGAACGGCCCTCGAACCTCTCGAACAATGTATAGAAGATAAATTTCCAGCCCCTCGAAAATCAAACGGTTCAATTCGAGGGGTCCCAGTGACCGTGAAACGAACGATATCGCCGGTGAAAAATCTTTACGGTACCTCCGGGCAAGGGGGATCGATTCGGTGGATGGTATACGCCTGTTTCGTTTACATCCGGACAAGGGTGGAAACAGACCATTCCACGGGAATATATCCCGAGATGTTTCTACCCTTCGGTTTTTTATCGCTCGCGATTTTAAATCACGTAACTCGACTCAAATTATTTACGAGACGTAATTAAATAGCAGGTTCCTAATTATATTTAATGGTACGAATTTATCAA
>SHCU01000078.1:161662-171865 GCA_004307685.1 Ceratina australensis
AGCATGTTTCTTCTTTCATCGACATCGTTGAATAAATGCCCATTATTCGTTGTGTTGTATGTCTCATCAATGAAATTAAACCAGTCTTCAATGGTTTCTAACCAGATCCTTCATAGTCTTTCATTCATACATGAATTTTGTGTATTTATGTGCATCGTACTCTTTACCGTAGCTACGAAATCAAATAACAAAAAAAATATCTAACAATTCATTGTACAAATCGCATTGCAATAGCAAATAAAATGGAAAGTATAAAGAGAATCAGAATCAAAGATGAGGAAAATATCTCATGCATCAATGTTACTGTACAATGTAACAATGTACTTCAAACAATTATACAAAATTACAATTAAGGCAAAAGAGCCGCTCGTAAACAAAGCTTACCTAGCTTCCTCGGCGCTGTTCAGTGAATGGTGTGTCACTTGTTTATCACACCTACGCTGTCGTTGTTATGAGAGAATGTCAACCATGGAATTAAATAAGTCGCAGTATAGTTTTCAAACTAAGAATTGCATTTATTTTCTCACAAGTTCACTGCATAGTTAGCTAACCACGACTGACCAGAGTCGTCGAAGACAGAAAAAGGACTGATGGAAACTGCTTCGTGAAACAAATACAACGTACGCACGTAGGTGATAAAGAAACGAAATCCGAGAAGTCCTTCAACACGTATTGTAAACATCCTTACGAGGTCCCATACAAGCCCCATCATTGATTCGTAGAATATCTACGCGTCTGTACTTCTCCGAAAACAACTTCCACTGTTTACGCGTGTATTTTCGAAATATGATGGTGGGATGTAAATTATAATTCGCAAATCGATAACGTGATAAAATATTTTATTTTTGGCATTATCAATAGTAAAAATGGAGAGTAACAAAAATGATAGGTGGACAGCAATAAAATAAATAAAATCTGTTGTGCTATATAATTTTGTTCCAGCTTGGATTAATACTTTGTATATAGAAATTTACCAATCATTGCTGTCGGCCAAATCATCATTTCCTTGCCTCAGTGTAGAAAATAGTACATCTTTTACTTTTGGCTTTGGGTCTTCCATAATTTTCGTTGGTATTGCTTCCGCTTGTCCCAACATCCATTCCAATTCTGTAAAAATTAATTAATAGTTCATACAAATTCAAAATAGCAGAGATTCTTCATGTAATTAATCCTTTGTACCTGCTTCAGTTAATTTCATGCCTCTTAATTCAATTGGCCCAATGAATTGTTTCACCATAGTTCCATTACGATAGATAAATATTGTAGGAAGATTTTTGTCTGGCCAGTTTGGAATACAAGTAGTTGAAATACTTTTTAAGAATTTGGTTGCAGGAAATTTCCTTGCCAAGGAAGCTAAGTACTGATTTATCAAGGTACACAGTGGGATGCTAAAAAATGATATTAAGTTTCAGCATTCAGAGTATATTTAAAAGTTGTAGGTCTATTTGTGGACATTTACCCAGCTTTGTACAAATGAAGAACAACCCAAATATCTTCTCCTGCATTGTTCACTTCTTTTACGTAATCTTCAGCTGATATTTCTTTAACTTCACCATACTTAGATTTGCTAGCTAATTCCCTCATTTCTGCTATTCTCTTCTCCCTATATTCCAATAGAATTTTCTCATCCTCCTCATCTTCTAATTCATCCAATTCATCCAATGTTTTTCTCTCTAAATCATCAGTAGCTGCAGAGAATAAAACATATTCATATTTAATATTTAATTACAATATTTACATAAAATAAATAAAGGAATAAATTAAATACTTCGTCCAGTTTTTTCATTTATGGTATTCTCAAGAATGTCCACTATCTGATCTTCTGTAACTTCCTTCGGTTTTTCAGGTATAATCCCTTTGCTCCTAAGGATATCATTCCACTGTGTATCCTCATTTGGATCTTGCTGCGGCGAGGAAAGACAGGTTAGATTCTAACCTCTGTTAAATCAATTCTTATATACGTACCATGCTGAGCTTCTTCGAGAAAAAATAATTTTATATATGAAAAATTTTGCAGAACGCGGCAAGTGACAGACTTAGCGATCCCGGGTGACAGGACGCGTGCACAATGATTTATTTGTGACCGACAGCTGATCACGTTTCCCTACTACAATGAGTCTACTCTACGCAAGCGTACCCGCTTAGGTACGTGCATTTATGGTATCATCAATGACGCATTCATTCGCCGATGCCCATTCTATTTAAAAACCACGCTATTAGTCAGTAGCGCCCCTGATTCTCGCGATGTCCTTTTTCCAAAAATACTCTCTTCGATTCACAGATCATTGCGCAATTCGAATATCCGTAAACGCAAAAACTTTTTAACAACATCTAGTTATATAAAAATAAAATCACGAGTAGAAATCGAGGAGAAAGTATTTTTAAATTGAGTCAAGAGAGTCAACGATATAATATTTAAATAATTAGTAGTACGATGTAAGAGAGATCTTTTCGATGCATATCATCTTGATGCAATCGTTGCGTATTTGGCCAACAATACTTATTACGTTATACCACAGTGATGGTACGTATACTCTGTTAGGCTGTAATCAGTAAAACCGGTTGATCGTGCAGCTGTGCTGGACCATGGCCATGTTTTTGTGTCTCGCACCAAATACCCACCTAAAACCAGTTTGGGCCATCACCTCGATAATATTTATAGGTGTACGGAATGATAATTTCTGTCAGCTAACGGTAAAAGCGTTAGCTCGTATCCTTATGCTCACATTCAGATTTATGCAGATTAGATCACTTCTCGCTCTCTTCTTTTTATCATATTTCGGCTGTACGAAATAGCGTTCATTTAAATTTCATATTAGCCGAAGAGAAGCGTCACGTATATTAACATATCACTTTGTTTTTATGTCAAACAGAGGCAGAATAGGTAATTTCATAAGTAGAATGATGGCACGTAGTTACGATTATAGGGTATTAAAACGTTCACTCATAGTCGAAGAAATTGAGATCTCTTGCTTGCCGTCGAAAAGCGTTAGATTCTCTCTATGCGTGTAAAATTCAGGCATATACATAAATACCGTGAAGCACTCGATTCGTTTTCACGGTACTTTCACGTCGCGTGTACGGCTTTGTGCGAAACGGCTTTTGTTACCGAATGGCATAAAAGAACCGTGTTTCCTCAAACTTGTACACAAATTGCAGAAAGGCTCCGCGGAATAAAAGCGAATACCTGTGCGGTTCTTGACACTGAGAAACGAGATTGCTCGCAAACGTTCTACGATTGACATCATTCTAATTGATCCAGGAACTATGTAAAATTCTTCTGAGATTCATTGAGAGAGCATAGAAGCTATCTGAAAAGTTTACGAAGGATTTGACGCAATGGATATTGACTGAAGCTTCCCTTCGCGTGAACGTATATTGCACGCACCGCCTGTTATTGTTCCCCATTGTTCCGCTCTTTTTTCCCGAAAGCATTGTTTGGCGAATCGCTCGTGTATCCGGTTGCGTGCTAGATCGGAACTTAACCCTGTGTTTAGTCTCGAATTGGAAGAATCTCTGTCATTTACTCGCATTTATATGGCGCGTTTGTCTCTGTCACGATTGTTGCTAACGCTAGGAGTAATTTAATAGGATGTAACTATCGTTTCATCACTTTTCACGTACAAAATATAGCACTGCCATAGCTACGTGTACACACATACGATTCGTCTATTTTTATCCTTATCGTCTTCATTTTAATACAAATCTCATTTAATTATTAAACAGATTAAATAGATAAGAGTTTACATAGGAAGGTGGCTATTCCAGGAAGTCAATAGGGCAAAAATAATTTCATTTCCTTGCATGTAAAATTACCGCGCGCATTTCACATCTATGTTCATCATCGTGTTATCCAGTGTTCGAACATTGTAAACGCGTACGTCCATTGTCTGGCTTCATCCTTCCATGTACCACAATCTCGTGGTCGGCTCCCTCGATATCTCTGCGGTTTGGTATTGATGCCCCTCCGATTTTCTTTCCTCGAATTACGCGGTGAGGATACGACTTGCTAATTCCTGAAGTGCGTCGAGAATAGCAATTCCACTGGTACGACCGACACTTAATCGTCGTATCAGAATTTATCGATCATCACGCAGGATCAGTCGAATAATCTAAAAGAAGGTTGATCACTGATTTTAAGCCAACCAGTTTACCTTTTACTTACCATACAACGTTGCAAAGAATCATGTCAATTGAATTTATACACGGCGAAGCAAATCGTCTCGGGCTAAAGAAAGAATTAATTGGTAGTTTAATACTAGTCGTCAGTTTAATTTGCATAACGTGCACCGTGCCAGATTCCACGTAATCGATACATAAAGCAAATTTTCAACGCGCAAGCTGTACGAAGCTTACGTTTCATGATAACGCGCTGATATACGCGCAGCCTTTTTAGACTCGTTTCAAACACGGGTAGTAAGGTAGATACGTGCGAACGCAGGTAACGGATGATAGCATGCGTTTGTGTTCGCAAATCACTGCATACGGCGAGCACGTATCCACAGTCGTACGCAAACCCACTGTACTTATCCCGGATTGCCGTCTTTTTGCAATCCGTTTAACGATCTTCGCATAACTCCGCAGTAAACAACTGCTGGCGGATGCAAGATCCCCTCGCTATTAAACAACCATAATTCATGTCTTCGAGTAAAATGATAATCTATAGTTTCTAGCCTTTTCGCTCTTCTCTCTTTATCAGAGATTATTATTTAATCATCTCCATGAATTCCTATATACTTTTTTATAAAATCATTAAACGATAAGTTATAGTATGTAGTAACTTCTTATTGACTCGTTCTGTATCTTGAAAATTCATCTCGAACAATCGATCGATTGAAATTCACTGAAGCTTGAAAAATTCTCCGATTCGGTTCGAAAAATTCAACGATTAGGCAGAAGGGAGTGCTATCGTATTTGAGACACGCGTTTCCTCGTTTGCCCGCTCAGCCAAGAGAAATTTACATAATCACGCGTACAGCATGACAATACGATAGAAGGGAAAAAGGGTGGCATTACTTCAGCGCGATAGAGCCCTCGGAGGAGGCGTGAACGAAAGGCAGTACGAAGTGGGAATTGGAAAATGACTCCTCGGCTCGAGCCGTGTGTGTACGTCGACGCGTTCATTTCATCTAGGATCCACCGGAAATTTGCAGTTAGCTGCATTCCTCCCAGGGTCGATCGGCCCCGAGGATGCCTGCTCGTTAATTGCTCCCCTACCAAATCAAAATCCAATTTTCACTCCGCCGCCGATTGATTTTGATTCCGCTAAGTGGATTTTAATCGTGTCCCTCCGAGCTAAGACGCTAATTACGAATGGTCGTATTGTTTTTCACTTCGGACGCATTAAACGTTTCTCCCTTTTTACGAGACCAGAAATAAACGTGCAACTTGTTTCAGACCAAGCGAACTGTGAAATCTTTCCTCTAATTTGGAAAGTGGTACACGGCAAGTAACAAACTGTCCAATTAATCGGTAAATGTTAATCGAATATCAAACCAGAAATAGAATTTTTCATATATAGAAACCGGGCAACAGGTCTAAATACAAACTTTCAATCGAGTTTCAATCGCAATTAGTTTTCCGAATCCTGAAAAAAAGTTTCGCATAGTGAAAACAGTCGCACGTACTGTTATCGGTACCCAGCATTTTGCCATGCCACGCGATAACAGCGTGCGTGTTTGTATACACGGAGCAGGGTATACCTGAGAGCGGCACGGGAGCAGCCAATGAAAGAGTCCGTTCGTGGACGACCATCTTGCGCGGTACCGCTTACGAGTTCGGAGTCGCGTGGCTCGGCTTGCAGTGTACTCCGACCGGCCAGCCGTGACTGAACCTCTGTGCCTCGTGGCCCTTCGCGACTTTCCCATTGTGAATCGCATGTCTCTTCGAAACTTCCGTGATCGCTCTAAATTCCACGGTTAACCTGTTTTAAACGACATCCTAATAGAAACTGTGACAATCGTTTGATAGAAATGAGAAAGCAAACGAGACTTTATTTCGTCAGTGATTTATTCGAGAGTCGAATTTAATAGCAGTATTAATTAAGGAACGTGCGTTGTTTACTTGCTGTGACATAGTTTGTGTACTTTTTTGTACAGACGTTGCGGCGACAGTATTTACAAAAAGAGTGCCGAGGACATCGAAGTAGGATCCACAACTGCATCGTGTAAAGGTATGCGATATTATTTGTTACATTACGCAGATTTAAATAATACGAGCGTACGTTTTGCATGTAATATGAAATAATATATAAGATACTTAAGGTACGCTTCTGTTATTTTTAAGCGATAAAGCAACGTGCTGTTAATTGCATTCAAATAATGGATTGTTAAAAATTTCCATTGCTGTTCGGTCCACTAGATTGCTTCTTTGTCCCTTGATTATTTGCAACTGATTAGCATCGCGCTAAGAATAACGTCACGGGAATATATAGTTTGTAAATTGCCGAAGTGCACGCTTTGAGAAACGGCCTTCGCTGGTTGCATGGCAGTGACATTTTTTTACAAGGAAAGCGCGTAACGGTTGCCGTCTAGTTTGTATTTGGTGCACCAGGACGAGATCTTTATTCGATTTAACCTTGCACTTTCGCCAACCTATCTGCCTACTCTGTTTTATTGCGTCTCTCGCGACTGTCCCGTCCAATAATAATCTTGATGATTGTCCTATCAACGTCATTTGTGTACGGTCTCAGTCGTTGAACTCTGACAATAATCTACAATTTTTGTCAATTCTAAATTCATTTTAGAATCATCAGTATTATTATTTAATTATATATTTATAAACTCGCAATCTGAGACATGGAAGCAATGTTCGAATTATTGAAAACAGTATGAATTTTATGATCCTATGCATTCACAGATAAATATAGAAAAAATTCGTAAATGATTAAGTTTACATAAACACGTAGTCTACTAATTGGTATCGATTGTACGTAAATGTGGATTTGTAATTTGGAAATTTGTTTTGAAATGCTTTAATCAAACGCGACCTTCTAAAAATGTATACGTGGCGGTATCATCGGTATACGTGCGCGGCAATTAACAGCTCGTTTAGCTCTGTCGTTGATCAATTTGACCACTATCGATTCAATTCGAAAGTTGTACCTGCATCTCGTCAATGCGTATGCCATGTACAAACCAATTGTTTTAATACACGGTTTGAGAAATCTTCTAAACATGGTTCTCGGATTCAATTGCATATTCCGTTTCTGTATAATTGTTTAACGTTAACCCTTTCGTATTATACATGTTTAATTTTTGTAATAGAGATTACGTAAAGTTTCTATACCATGATTGATGTAATAATTGATATTGAAGTTGATACCATAGTTGCATTAAGTTGACAAACGCTTTGTCAATTTATGAGTCGAGCGTCGCACGACGAATTTCGACAGACGCGTGATTGTACGCAGGAACAATGAACTATTTACCGTGTTCGCTGCCACGTTTATTTCGTCGGTCTTTATCTGCATACGATGCGTCTGGTTGTACGTAACACAGGCCGGAATGAATCATACCGATAATAATACGCGTAAGTTATCCTTGAGCAAACGAGAGTCCGCGAAATGGTTATCGAGAGATGCGCGGAATTTTCGAGGATTTCCATCCAATATAGAAACGCAAATATCGAGTGTCGAACCGCGAGACGAGATATAAATCTGAAATTCTCCATGTTTGCGTAGGCGGAGAGTGAAATTCCAATATTGGAATACCTACTGAAATCTTATAAGGTATCGGGTTAGCGTTTGAACTTAAAATGGAAATTGATCGAACCATAATTTCATTATTATTATCCACTTCATTTAATTAAACTTTCTATAAATAAAACTTTATCTGAAAGTCAGTCGATTTTATCTGCTCGATTAGAATCTGAGAATTGGAAATCGAGGTTCGATATTGGCAGTTCAAAAATTAAAAATTGATGATGAATTTCTATCGATCATTCTTCAGATAATGATACGAGACCGAGTTTTGATACAACGAGTCATGCTTTTTATCTGGCAAAAACATGATCCAAATTGTTCTTGGAATTTAGTCCACCACCCTGTGCACATTTCTCATCGTTTCGTTTCCTCCGTCCGCTCCCCATGACTTTCGTCCCAGCCGTATTAATCATTTTAATACTCGCATCATTTTCACCGTCATTACCCTCCACGCTCCGATTTCAATTCTATACCGTTCACGCCTCGTTTTCCCGATTCCATATACATTCACAGTTATACATATGTAGTTACTTCAACCTTTGCGTTTCTTTGCATGGCACATCTATGAATATTTATGTAGTCGTTTTAACACCGGCGGCTATAGTTTAATCTCTTTCACCCCTTGCCACTCTTTTTGATCTTTTTTTCATCTGCTTCATCTCACTTTCTTTTTAATCCTTTTAGTTTAAAAGTTTCTTGTCAAACTCCGAAGCTATTCTCTTTCACCCTACATTCATTCGTGATTTCTCTTTAACATCAAAGATACAGCGATAACTTCCGACAACGTATCGTACTTTTTCGTTGATCCAAAATTTCTTCACGAAAACTAATGAGAGCCGGATAAAAATTGTGGATAGGTTTCGATCGTCGAACTTTCCTCGATCGATTCAAGCTTTCTCCCGAAACCCCTGGCGTTTTCGATATAAATTATAAACCGGTCGCACCGCTGCAAAGGGTTACACGCGTGACACGTTCACGGTTTAAATAGTCGAGGTAACTAGGCCCCGTCCGTTCTACTTTCCAAACAGGGCTCTGACTCAACGCCGAGATTATTTTGGGCAAAGAATCCGACGCGTTCAGGGTGTCTCTCGCGTTCACCCTTCACCCAGACGACTCTTGCTCCCTCGCGAGACGCTCACCCACGCATCGCCTCAGGCGTCGCATACGGGGTGTCGCGAAAGTGACGATCGATCGTCGGCCTCGTAAAAAAAACGTGTGGCGTAGGTCCGGGCGATTTTCATACGCGATATTATTCACCTGCATCTCATTCACTCTCCCTCCTTTATGTGCGCGTGAAAGAACCTTAATTGGAACACCGTGTAATTGTTTCCTTCGTCAAAGAATTCCCTACCAAGTAGAACGTATAGATTTATTCATAAACTATTCGTTGGAAAATTGCATACGACTTTAGAATAGAATTATTTAACTCTTTAGCGAGTGCATAGACTTGTTCAATAATTCCTGATAGGGTATCAGTGTAGCAGAAATTCCTATCGCCTCACTTTGTATTTGATGCTCATTAAAGGCAATACACAGATTTTTATCCATGGCTATTCGCATGAAAGAGTTGGAACCTTCCCGTTTAAGCATACAGCCGTTCAGCTGCGCGTTTGCATACGCGGGACCATTCAACCTCGACGAAGAGGTTCTCTCTCTCCTTCTCTCTGTCTTCTTTATGCCCGGTTCCATCTTATGCGGTTACTCGCGACAGAGTTTCGAACACGGCGTGGGCATTTCGCGATTCCGTACAGAAACTACCGAACGTGTTACGACGGCCACGATTTATGCCGCTCCGTGATCCGAAAGGGAATTAACGTTTTCGATCCGACTTTTTACGATCTCAAAGTTACGAAACGTTTGTACGCGATACGTGAGTCGTGTAGTCTGAATCCTAAACTATAGAAAAAGCTGACCGTGTCTTCTAGGTTGTTTTAGTCAGTAATTTGAATTTGCGCTGCGTTCGTTCGATCTGGAGTTGTAATTGCAACACATTTCTTAAACGACCACGTTATCGAGAGGGTGCATAGTAGAAAGTTTTGAACTGCAGGCTTGTGATTCTTCCTTCGAGTGAAGGAAAATGTTTGCAAAGCTACCCTGGCAAAACTTACGGCAGAGTTTGTAGGCTGATATCAGGTAATTTAGGATTACTATAAACTGGAACCGTTCACACATGACAAAATATTTTCTTACGATCCACCGAGGCGTGCCTGCAGCCAAACAAAGCTTGTACATAAATTATAACGTAAAGGTACAAGATGTAGGCAATTTACTCCGAAGAAAAGATATTATGTTTCTAGTATGTGTATAGCGTTGTTCCATATAGGGAGTATATTCAACGTTTTAAATGTGTTTGAATTGAAGATTGAAACGCAAAGTTCAAGGTATTCTCGTTTAATTTCGCACTCCGGCTAAATAGCTCAGAGCAGGAGAAAGTTCAGGCACTGGCCTATATCACGAACAGTAATTTTCTTTGTGTCGAGTGTCTCACGTAGTGTTCCACA